>PVJD01000382.1:0-463820 GCA_004026545.1 Mormoops blainvillei | reverse complement strand
CATTAAAAATTCATTAAAATAGTTAATTAGGCTTCTTTTCTCTTAGTTTAATCTTTGTTTTGTGTTTTTACATTAGTTAAATTTCTTAAAAGGAATATAAGAATAAGAAACAAAAATAAGAATGAGAATATTTGAATAAATGAAAAATGATAATGCATTCATATTTTATTCATTTTTATTAGATTTTTTGTTATACATTTATATAAAATATTTATATTTCTGTATTTATAGGTATATTTTCTTTGAATTGTTACTATAATAATTATAATTAAAAAAATGTATCTATATGACCATGCTATGTTATTCTTTGACTGCCTAGATGTACTTAACGTGCTAACATTTTATTGAGAACATTTCCTTTTACAAGTAAATATTTTTAGTTCTCTAGTTTAGGTATTCTTGTGCTACTTTAGTAGGTCATCTTGGTACTTATTAATTATTTTGGGGGTCTAGAATATTTTAATATATATAATAATATTATATTATTATATATTATATTATTATATTATATTATAATAATATTATATATAATAATATATTTAATAATATAGATAAAATAGGAATTACAAATATTTCCTTAACATTCAAATCTATTTGAGCCTGAGTTCAGAAAACAGAAGTTCAGATAGAGATACGAAAATATCTGATAATATTTGCTTTTTAAGTTTTGGATGGTAAATAGTGAGAATTCAGAAACCAAAGCCTCAGGTAAAATCTTCTGAATATATTTAGTTCATAAGTTGTGCAATGAGAGTTGAAATGGTGAGAAATACTACCTAAACTTTTATTTGTTATTTTGAAGTTTAAACTTTGCAGTAAAATTGATTGGGCCTAAGCCTGTTCTAATGATGGTTCTATATGATATTCCAATTTCTTCTCTTGTGAAGATGAGAGGAAGAGTATTAATTTTTTTATTGTCTTTTTTTGTATCATTTATATTCCATACACTCTTACTTATTTGAATGTGTTTGATCCATCAAATTTTAATGCAAAATTCCCCACTATAACTTGTGATTTCTATAGTAGCTATATCTTTGTTAAGAGTTTCACCTTACAGATTTTGCTGCTGAAATTTTTGGTGTACAGGAATTCATTAATTGTACTTGTTAATCTCATAACATGCCTCTTTTCCCTGCTTAATGATCTTGATCTCGAATTTTTCTTATCTGATTTTGATTCTGCCATTTCTTTCTGTTTGCACACATTTGCCTAGTGTACTTTTCCTCATGTCTGTATTTTCAAACCTTCTTTGTTGTTCTGTTTTAGGTGTGCTTCTTGAATACAGCATTGATTGGGCTGGTATATCTGTTAGACTAGTTTGAGTTGCAAATAATGTGCACTGGTTTCAAAAAATAGAGGGGCATATATTTGCTCTTATAAAGTTGTAGGATAGGTTTAGTTTCAAGCATGGCTTTTTTCAGTTTTGCTGTTTGATTTCTCTCAGTTCTTTCAATTCTCTGCTCCTTTCTCTGTGAGTTGCTTCTCTCATGGGAGCAAAATGGTCACCGAGGTCCAAAGCTTTCCATGTGTTTATACTTGGCAGCCCAGGAAAAGAGAAATCATCTCTTCTGAAAACCTTGAAAATTCTTTAATCATGGGCTAAACCCTAAAACAAACAAACAAACAAACAAAGAATACACTATGACCAAGTGATACAGCATGCCTCACTGGGTCAGAGCCTGTGTTACTCATTCTTGAACCAAGCGCTTTGGTGAGATTGCTATTATGATAAATGGTTAGTTTGAGTGAATTAGGGATTAGGCCTAAAACTGAAGTTTGAGATTCATTCTCACCCACGCTAACAGAGGAAGGAGTATAAATATTATAAAGAAGTTAATACAATTCTCACTACTAGATAACAAGTATAATTCTTCATCTTCAAAAACTAAGTGGATCAACAGATAAAACATACTAGAAATAATTAGAAATAGTAAGATTATTGTTACCATATTGGGAAATATGAGTAGCTTTCTTATCACAAAGAATAACCAATTAAAAATATAATTGAAGAAAATATGTTATTTAAAAATTATAAAATATATTGGATAAATTTATTAATAAACATGCAGTATTTATATATAAATATATGTACTGTAACTGAGAGATTTAAGAGGTTTATAGCTAGAGAAACTCAATATTGTAAAGTTCTTTATATACTTAAAAAAATTCTCTAAAATTTGTGTCATCCTAACCAAAGGCACAATAAGATTTTTCTTTTGCATGTATATTGGGAGAAGGAGGTTTTCTATTTGGGACAAAAGATTTCAAAGCATGTCTGATAAACTTAATTATGCTAAACTAGTCAGGAAATATATATATATATATATATATATATATATATATATATAAATTATATATATAAAGCAAGTATAATGGGCCTGTGTGGAAGATGGAAACCATTTCTCACCAGCTATAGGAATGTATGGCGACAGTAATTAAAAACAGTGAAACAGTGAGGTACTGGTGCCAAAATAAAGAGAGAAAACAGTAAAACAGAATAGAAAGTTCAGAAAAAGACCAAAGTAATATAAAAGGGACTTAGCATATGAATAGAATGTGTGTGTGTGTGTGTGTGTATAAAATCCAAGAGAGTATATGAATTATTCAGTACATAGTTAGGTAATAATGATTTATTTGGGAGAAATATAGAGCCAAATCCTTATTGCACAGCTCACACTGAAATCAATACCAGTTATAAGTTGAAGTAGAGTAGCCCTTTCTATGAATGATGGGAAAACAATCGAGAAATATGACTATATAAATACTTTAAATTTATGTATATGAAAATAAACGTATTAGTAAATAAATATTTCCCTTCTGCTAAAAGATATTACAAAACCTGGACAAAATTTCAAGAGAAAAGAACCACTGAAGTCACCAGAGAACCAACAAGTTAAAGAAAGAAGGAAACCCAGAGAACAGAGCTTTGCATTTAGGACGGCTTTCCCCTCTAGTGGCATCTGCCAATTTTCAAGGTTAAGTGGGAGGCTGAGAATTTGAGCTGAGCTTTTGAAAGACTCTTGTGTCTACAGGAGGGAAAGGCATCCAGTGCTACCAAGGAGAGAAGCACTGATAGATTCACAAGTTTTAGGCTGAGACTCCAAACGAAAAGGCCACACTCCGTGAATAAGCGTGGTCCTGAAACAGCTCTTCCTCGGAGGGGACTGAAACCTAGCTTCTAATCATATCATTTTATCATTGAATTGGGATAATCCAGGATTGTTAATGTTCCTAGCCATCTGCTAGAAGCAAACAAAATCCTCTTTGAGGAAGGTAACATTCTAGTCTCAAATTATCTCATCGTTTTTCATATATAACATCTGACACTGAGTGAAAAATAACCAGACATATAAGGAATCAAAACAGTGTAGCGGAAAATCAGAAGAAGCAAGATAGAGTATAAAGGTCTCATTAAAAATCTTAAAAATTGAGTTTTCATACATGGATTTTAAATTATACATGAATAATGTAGCTGAGATAATAAAACACGAGACTGACGGTTACAACCAATGACGATATACTATAAAAATACAAAATGGATATTCTAGAACAAATAAATATATAACTGAAATCAGGCCCTGGCTGGTGTGGCTCAGTGGATTAAGTGCCAGCCTATGAACGAGAAGGTCTTTGACTTGATTCCCAGTCAGGGCACGTCCCTGGGTTGTGGGTCAGTTCCCCAGCTAGGGGTATGTGAGAGGCAACAGATCACTGTATCTCTTGCATATCGATGTTTCTCTCCCTCTCTTTCTCCCTCCCTTTCTCTCTCTCTCTCTCTCTCTCTCTCTCTCTCTCTCTCTCTCTCTCTCTCTATATATATATATATATATATATATATATACACATCTGAAGTCAGGAACCCAGGGGACAGATCTAACATGAAGCTAGACATATTGAAGAAAGAATTAGTGAACTGGAAGATAAATATGAAAAAAATATATGAGTATGGAATGAGCACAAAAAGCTAAAAAGATTAAAACACACACACACAGAAAACAATATAAGAGACATAGGAGAACTACTGAGAAGCTCTAAACCTGTATATTAACAGAGTCCCAAAAGAAGATAAGAAAGATTAGTGAAAAACAATGTTTGAAGAGACAATGAATGATATTAAAAAAAAAAAAATCTGTGAACCCAAGCTGGATAAATTCGAAGAAAACTACACTATGGCACATGACAGAGAAAGCATCATGTAGCCAGCTGGGTGGGGGGCGGGCGGGGAGAAAGTTATTGTTGACTTTCTTACAGGGGGAAAAGAAGAGGGAAGCCTGAAGACAATAGAATGATATATTAAAAAATGCTAGGAAAACAACTCCAAAGAGATTCTTTAAGCTGAAAAAAACATTTTTTAAGAAATGAGCACGAAATAAAGGTATTCTCCAATAAACACAGGGAAATTTTGTACCCACAGGCTCATACAAAAGGAAATACTTTCTAGCTATATGACCATGGGAGAAGAACATTATTCTAAATGGAAACTCAAAGATACAAGACAGATTGAAGAGCTTCAAATAGAAAAATTATGTAATGTTGATATAAAACTATAATAATATTATCTTGTAGAGCTAAATATATTATAAATAATATGGGATAAGGGAATAAAAGCAGTTAAAGAACTCCAAGATTTTTGCTTTGTCTGAGAAGAGGTTATTCTCACTTTTCTTAGATGACAATAAGTCATCAATGCATGTTGTGATATTTAGGGTAGCAAATAATAATAAGAGAATGGAGAATGTATATCTACCATGTTAATAGCAGGAGAAAATGAAATTATAAAGATAATTAAACAAAAGAAAGGAAAGAAAAAGGGCGCAGAACAAGTTGTATAGATAAAAAGCAAATAGCAAAATGGCAGACCTAAGCCCAATCATATCAATAGTTACATTAAATGTAAATAGACTAAATATCACAATTAAAAGACCAATACTGTCCGAATGGATTTTAGAAAAAGAAAACAGGAACCGTCTATACATTATATATGAGAGAAACACCTAAAATGTACAAGAAAGATTGACAGTAAAAAGATGGAAGTTATATAACGTGAAAACTAATAAAAAGAAAGCTGTCATCACTATATTATTAAAAGTAGGCTTATGAAAAGTGGAGAAGAAAAAGTTGTAAGGGGTAGGAGGACAAGCAGACCAGGCAAGGATATAAGTGATCTTTTTAAAATAGCCTGCCTCCTTACTGCAGGTAGTGGGTAGGAGGGCGTGATGGGCTGGTGAATGTGGAGCATGGGAAATTTGCGAAACTAGTGGGAGATAGTATAGGTTTGGAACAATGGGGCCAGGTTTAGGGACAACCTGAAGAGGACTGTCAGTGCATATGATATGTCATAGATTTGGTCATGACTATAATCAATTAAAGTTGGTATATCTGTAGTTAATGGTTGTGAAGAATAAGAATTTAGAGCTTGTCATTATCGACTCCATTAACAGCTTTTGGATGATTGGAATAAGTCTATTTATTATCTACTCTAAGTGTTAAACTTTCCTTAACCCACCTCAAATAGGTGGTGAGGGAATCTGGCACTGCAGAAATTGCCTGCACTCAAATTCTCCTGTCACATTCTGCATCCAATTCTTCCTAGCTGTGTGACCGTGGGCAAAGACTCTTAACCCCTCTGTACCTCTTTTTTTAAATATGCAAAATGGGAATAATAGGAAAACATAATTAATAGGCTTGTTCTGAGAATTATATGAGGTAGTAGTTGCGAAATCTGAGAATAGAGACTGGTGCATAAGTAAGAGCTAAACAAATGGCTGTTCTTTTTATTGTTATTGTAATTATGACTTTTACATGGGAAACTGTGTTGTTATTTAAATTAAATGCTGATTCAGTAAGTCTATGGACACCAAATGAACAGCATTTCTTTTTTTCTGGTCTTGCTTTGTCCTCAATTCTGAACCAGGAACTTAGTAATATGTCATGTGTTTTGTGCTTTTCTGCATGAAATATATTTGCCGAAACCTGGCAAACAACGCAGGCATCCTTCGTACGTGTGGGCCTTCTGCTCGGCACTGGGGATGTTGTCCAGTAAGACACAAGCTGTAACCCTGAAGGAACTCACAGACCTGGAAATAAAGAATTCCATAAATAAGGGATTTCCATGCAGTGGGATATGGCTAAAAGGAGGAAGGTGTAGCTCAGCAGTAGGATGAATGATATACTTTGCAAGCAGAGATGAGGGATAGAGTAGCCCCTTCTCCTCAGGGGATAAATTCCAAGACCCCCAGGGGATGCCTGAAACTGAGGATAATACTAAATCCTGTTATATTATATGTTTTTCCTATACCTTTTCGGGCAAATCCAAATTGCCAGCACCACTGCTCTTGCACTTTGGGGCCATTATTGAATAAAATAAAAGTTACTCTTGTTACTTTTTGGGGCCATTATTGAATAAAATAAGGGTTACTTTTGTTTTTGTTTTGTACTTTTGTTACAAGTACATTACATGGTACTATGATACCATGACAGTTATACTGATAATCAAGAGGGCTACGAAGTGACGAATGGGAGATGTATGGTGGGGGTGGGGGGCTGGGGGTGGAGAGTATACACAGCATGGAGGCTCTGGACTAAGGGATGATGCTTTATATCCCAGGTTGTACTGAGTGGGACCACATGAGATTTCATCACACTATCACAGAACGGGGCTTAATTTGAAACTTACAGATTGTTTACTTCCAGAATTTTTCATTTAATGTTTTTGAACTGCAATTGACCACCAATAACTGAAACCACGGAAGGCCAAACTGAGGATAAGGGGGGATTATCATACTTTCTGGCTGGGTAAGAGCTGAAAGGCTTTACAATGGATTTGGAAGGAGAGGCAGGAGAGGATATTCCAGGCATAAAGGACAGCACGCACACCGAGGCAGAATGGCCTCGAAATGTGAATGGCTAATTGTGTATTGTGTTGGGTACATCGGATGGACAGAACAGGAAGTGGCATTTATGAGGTCTAGAGAAACAGGCCAGAATTGGGCTGTGATGGCTTATCCATGGAATTTAGAGTTGTTCAGGAGTATTTTAAAGGCAAGCCTTTTACAGCAAATCTTCAAATAATGTCATACTTAAGGTATAGTTTGCTGTACTTTTCAGTTTATGGAAGACATTGAGTATGAGTGTTCCCTAAGTAGTCAAGTATGGATAAGGAATTTAGGGTTTAGAAATAGAATCGGTCTTTTTTAAACTAAGTTATATTATGACCAACTAAATGTCAGTTCGTACTTGTTCAACTATTTGTTCAGTGTATGGTTATGCACGTTATGCTATAATAATAGTGATAAAAATAATAGCATGAACAATAATACCATCTAACATTTATGTTTCAGGAACCATTATAGAATCTTTTAATTCCATTAGCATATTTAATTCTCACAACACCGCTTTGAGGCAGATACTGTAATAATGTATCTCAGAAAATATTTTTATAGACCAGTAATACAATACCAATGGTAATTGTAGTTACGTTATTTTCTTTATGTTATGGACCCCAAGATAAAACATTCATTTGATGAAAACCCCAAGAAAGAATTTATCTGCTGCAATGGACTCTCCATGGCCTCAACCTAGGTAAATCAATTGAGCCCCCAAATTTTATGAAAAATAGGAGTCTAGCAGCCATTTTGCTGACAGGTGCTCCTCACACACTCTTCATATCAGGAAGAACCTCAGACTGAACTCCTGGCTTCCTGACCTATACCCTACTCATTTTTACCATCTGAGTCAACTGTCAGAAGGGAGTTCCTGGTTTATCTTCCCACCAATGGACTAAGGCCTGCCCTGTCCAATCAGAACTGCTCCATAACAACCAATCAGGATGCATAATGCTGACCATCCAGGATTGCATACTTTAGACCAATCAGAAGTGCGTGAATTTGGATACGTTATTTACATAAAATGGACCTAATTGGGAACTTAGGCAGGAATTTTCACTATAAAATGCAGCCTCCGCTTTGTCTTGGCAGAACACGATTCAGGTTGCTAACCGAATCTGTGTCCCCTGGGCTGCATTTGCTTAAAAAAAATCTTATTCTTTATTACAGTCTAAAATTAATTTTGGTTTACAGTGCATTCACTAGGCCTCATCTGCCTTTCATTTTTCTTGAAGATCATCTTTCCTCTGGTTTTATGATCTCAGATAGAGAAGAGGGAAATAAAGGGGAGGGATTTAGAGAGGGAGAGAGGGAGAGAACCAGAGGAGGGGAAGATCTTTAGGAAATTATTTTCCCTAACTGATTACAGTTTGAATTTTACTTTTCTTTTAAAAACTAGTTTAGAGAAAAATAAAGACAATTCTATCGTATAAGAATATTATTCTTACTTGGTGATTTTGCCTTGGTCGAGATGAGTAGGTGCCGAATTAGATTCCAGAAGATACACTGGGATTCAAGCAGGCCGAGAGTTTGTCTTCTGTATCTGCCTATCAAGCCAGAATCAAAGTAAGCACTGTAATATTGTACCATCCCCTCCCACTCACCGCCTTTGCACAAAATGAGGTACCAACTCAAGACAGTCACCAACTTTCCATTTAGGAACATTTACCTGTTTATGAGAAAAATAGAGTGAACATTTGAGACTCTCAAAGTACTGTCAGGAAAATGTCCATGGACATCCCCTTAAGGCTGGAATTAATTCCACAGGGAAATTGTCATAGAATTGTTACTTAAGAAATTTAAATCTTGGACTTAGATTCAGAAAAAAAAAACCCCCAAAAAAACCTTGCAGAAGTAGGTATTTGCTTAACGTTCTTTTTAATCCCTAGCAACTGTGGGTTTAAGGTTTTCACAAAATTAGAGGAAAGAAGTTACATGTAATTTTCTCATCTGAACTAGTCTCCTTTTGCCCACTGCTTTCCAAATTTCAGCTGCTTAGCATGTTGGCCAAATCCCGCAGAGAACGTCGCTTTCAAACAATCTGACTGGGAAACCACAGAGCTCCGGTGCATTAAAATTATGCACCGACAAAGCTGGAATAATCAGAGGAAGCACAAGACAGATTAAGCTTTACCTGAAGTGGAATTTAAGACATGCTACAAGTAATTGATTCTCTTTCTAGGATAATTTAAGGACAAAGGCTTATTTGACTTTTTACGCACAAAAGCAGATCAGTATTTTAACATGAGGGTAAGGTCGGGATAGCGAAGACCTTTTCTGCTATACTGATCTATTTTTAATTTTCACCACCATTGTGCTGCCTCCTCTGTCTTAGCCTCTGCCCCTCTGTTACAATTCTTACTTTACATGCCTGGCTCCACTATCAGTTGATGAGTTCCTCCAGTGCAGGAATCTCTTCTTGTTTACTCTTGTAAACGTATCTCAGTATTCGCCACACTATCTGGTATATGATAGGCAGTCAACCAATGCTGTGGAAGGTGTGAATGAATGATTGCATGTATATCGTGGCAAAAGCAATAGAAGCTTTGAATTCTATTTAAAGCACTGTCGTTAACTTAGAACAGTTGATTTAATGTTTCATCACCTACAAAAGATGATCTTGAAAATTTATTCCAGCACACCTTTGGGTTTCTATAGCAAGTGATGCACGGCATTTCGTAAAATGTAAAGTGTGAAGCATATACTATAAATGAATAATTCCAATTTGATATCTTACCACCATGTTTTGGAAACCTATCATGTACCCTTTATTTTCTCCTCACTTGGCCCAGTTTTAATTCCCTTCCTTTCTGGCTCTTTTTATTTATTTCCCACTGATTCTTAGAGGAAGAAAAAAGTGAGGAAAATAGTTGTTGTATTGAGGACGTTGAAAGTCAGAGAAGTTTGTTCCTAATGCTGGCTGCTGGGGACTTCACTTCCCTGAACTCAGTGCCCACGCCAGCCTAAAAAAGCAATCTAGTCCCTCATGTGTGTGATAATTCTATTACAGTTTATGATGATGAAGAGGAAAACACTGGGAGAAGATAGATAAAGTCGGATTTTTCAAACCACAGGTCAGTTATTAGGTAAGATCCACTCATTTTTTAAAATCATCTAGATTCTAACACTTGTGAATAGGTGACAATTGCTCCAGAAATTTTCCATGCTTTTGAAAAGCTTACATAATTGCTTATGCGGCAATTGCAAAACCATCCCTTGATGTGAACCTAACCCAGATAAGGAAGTTTCAAAATTTGTTCTCAAAATTTCAGACTTTCCCTTCTGCAGAGATGGAAGGGGGGAATGTTAGTGGAAGATAGGAAGGGGGAGGGGTTTGTGTAATGAGTGGAAAAATCATTAAAGAGTTTATAAACAGTTGCAGTGCATGGAGGAAACCACATTTGAGACAGGAAAAAGAATACCATAAACCCAATTATTTGTCCTCATTTGAGCGGAGAAGGAGACTGTCCATTTTATGTTTTGGTCTTCAGGATTTCGAAGACTGATGTCAAAATAAAAACAATAAAATACTCACGGTATTTTCTTTCCTAATTTGCCAATTGAAAATCAGCTACCCAGAAAGCAGTATTTTCAGTGTACTACAGATGAGTTTATTCAGAACCTTTCTATTAGCTGTCATTTCAGAAAAGTTTTTTTCTCCTTAATTGTAAGAGAACAATGAAAGACTCAGTGAGAAATTCATTACCAGGAATCAAATTCAAAGTGTCTGATTTGGGGGAGAGTTGGTGGTCTAAAATCGCTAATTGAAGGCCAGAGATTTTTTCAAAATTATCAAGAACAAGTTGATACTGAAGAAGATATTATTAGAGCCTCATTCAGGGATTTCAAAGCCAGCTGCTTAATGTTTCCCCAGAAAGTCTAGAAGCTTGAAAGGTAGAAGTCTTTAAATCCTTATCCTTTCCCTTTGTGTGTGTGTGTGTGTGTGTGTGTGTGTGTGTGTGTGTGCGCTCGCGTAATTTAAACAAACAAAAAGACAAATAAAGCACCCTTTCCCAAATCCCCTGGATATTTTTCGCCTCAGGCAATCTCATGTGTAACCTTCCCTTTTGCAGGTTCAGGGCAGCTTGGCCCTTGTAAGACAATAGATATGCGAGATAACAATAGGGCAGTTGCTCCCGAGGCCTTGGCCTTTGCCAGGATTAACTGTTACACCAATAAGCAAAACAGGGCGGCGGGGTTTTTCCATCACTGGCCTTTGCTGTTCCTGGGTGCCAGATGGCATTATATCCATGAAAAAAAAAATGCTGCAAGTTATAATGTTGACCAGGAGCTGTTACTTCCACTTGATCACACTGTTTGGGGCTCTCTTTGATGTACAAAACACTTCTAAGATAATGAAATGCGTTGGCAGCTGGCTAATGGCTGGGAAAGTGCAAACCCTGCACTGAACTCTTCCACTAGACTATTCAATGGCAAGGTAATGTCAGAGCCACGCTGGAGAGGGAGCAAAGAGGCTAGTTGCCAGGCAGGCCCAGGACTCCTGGGCAAGCGGCTGTGGAGGACCTGGTATTTTTCTCCCTTCAATAGAAGTGGTCCGTGCCTGTAACAAATGAGAAATAAATCCATCAAGGCCAAGTCCAGGCTTATTTTTTACCAGCTGCTGGAATTTGCATAAGAGCCTGTGCACACAGGTAAACAAAGATAGCCTACCCATGCAGACCTGAGAACTGTTAGTTTTTGTTTGTGTACAAAGTAAGGCCTCATCTTTATGCCAAAAAAAATGGTCCTATGAATTAAATTTGACTTTGCTGCTACTAATCTTTTCACTGGCCTGATTCGCTGGGAAAATAGAGCATGCATAATTGGATAGGGAGGCATTCTCTCATCCCGCTCTCCCTTGATGCTACAGCCCAACTCCGTGGAGATACACCCTGGGTACCAGCCCCTTTGGGAAGTCTCCCTGTGATCCTGCGCATTCTGGCCCCACAACCCTACTCCAATCCCAGCTGAATCGCTGGCACCAAAACTTCTTCCACCACCTGGACTCCCCCTCACCTAAGCTGAAATCCTCTCCATTTAAAATGCCTCTGGATTCTCCAGTTTGCTCTTATCTATAGTTAGATTGTAAGCTTGAAACAGAAATTCTGCTTTGAGGCGGAAGGTCAGGAAACTACCCGCCAGCACCTGGGCCGGATCCAGTCTAGCACCTGATTTTGTACCACTTACAAAGATAAGATTATTTATATTTTTAAATGATTGAAAAAATCAAAAGAAGAATATTTTGTGACATGCAATAATTCTATAAAATTCAAATGTTAATGTCCAAAGGTGAAGTTTTATTGACACACTACCACATCCGTTCATTTATGCATTGTCTGCTGCCAGAGCGCAAGCCCCCAGCTATGGGTTTGAGCAGTTGTTTCTGACACTTTTAGGATACCCTGCAAAGCCTACAACATTTGCTACCTGGCCCTTTATAGAGAAAGTTCGATCCCTGCCTTAAGCTTTTTGCAGAATCACAGAGTGGGTACACCTTCCTGACCATTTCTAAAGTCCGAGAGTGAAAAATTCTCCACAATTCCAGTATTTTCATAACCTTTATCTGAAAATGTTGTTCGTACTAGCATTTGAAACACTGTTCTTCCTTTCCAGCTTAAAATGGAACCAGTGTTTAAAGTGCTTGCTAAAGCTTCCTTTCTGCACTGTGGCTCTCCAACAGTCAATTCCTGTGCTGGCCTTTAAACAAATACATCAGGTTTGAAATGCCCCACTGCTGTCTGTTCAGCTTGAGTGGAAATCTACGGGGAAACGTTGGGGTAGGAAAAATCTGATGATACAGCTTATTATTGTGGCATTTTCACTTTCCAGATGCCTCTGCCAGTCTACAGTGTTGCACAGGCTTACAGCTCAAGATTGTAAGCGTATCTGAGCCGACAGAAATGAATCTGCCCATCCCACAACTGGGGTCTTGTGTTTCTGCTCAGAGCTCTGCCTTTGTTAATTCAAAACAGTGTGCTTTTTTTTTTTTTTTTTTTAAAGCCACTGACCACGTTTTGTTTCCTCCTCATCCTGTTTGTCAGGGGGTACTGGGTGTGTGGTCTATGACTTCCTACCTACTCCACTTTATCTTGTGTTGCTAGGACCTTGTTACCGAACTTTGGCTTTCGAGAGTTGTTGGCCACAGCTGTTCTGGGCCTGTTAAGCATGGAATCTTTCTTCGTCAAAAGTTTCAATGGTTGGCTCTGTGTGGTGGAATATGGGTGACTATTCCTTTCTTTGTGCTTTCCTGTGTTTCCTCAGGGGAATGTGTATTTCTTTTATATCAAAGAGGAAAAGAAGTTAAAAAAAATAGGTCCTAAAAGTACCAGTATAGTAGTAATCTTTACTTACTAATGAGTGTCTCAATTCCTTCCTTTCATCTCTTCTTGAAGTATGCCCAGATATGTACTGATAATATTTAAATCCATGACACTAGATAGATCAACTCGGCATATTGTGATTTCACTTAAAAAATTATGTGTGTGAGAAAGATAGTATCTGAGGATATATTGTATTTTTATTAAAAAAAACAAAACAACAAAAACAAAAACACCTTGGATTTCTGGTTTCCAGGTCCAACCTCTAAGGACAATAAGTCAAAATATGAACAAACAGAAAAAAGACCTGATAATGATATTCATTGAATTATCAACAGTAGGTATCTCTGAAAGTACATTTAGAGGTAATGGGTACTTTTACTTTATGCTAAACTTGTTGAATTATTTTAAATTTTTAATTGTGAGAATGTATTACATTTGTAATGATAAAATATTTTAAAATAATATTAAAGCCCCAATCCCGCATACATTTTCCACAGACCTTTGACTCTCTGTTGTCCCCACCTACATCTGTTATTAATCAGCCTCTTATTCCCACCTCTTCCCATGGCAAGGAACTGTGACTCTCAGGGCCCTAGGTCATCCTCCATGTAACATTTGAAATATGCTGGTGTTATACATCATCTGGGATGAGTAAAGTGAGCCAAACTTCCTTTATGGCTTCAGATGTTTGGGTCAAACATAGAAAGGCTTTTTAAAAATTTTTTGTAAGCAATTTAAAAAACATTTGTTTGTATTAATAACACCAGAGCAAATGGTCTTTTGGGCTGAATCAATGGAGTTAAGATGACCCTTTTCTAAATGGAGATCATACCTTATTTTTCTAAATAAGTTGCTTTTTATCCTGACAGCATTTATGTAAGCATTGATAAATCTTTGCACCTGGCTTGCAATGAACCTTTTTCATTTACTGAATTCAGGTACTTGGGTTTATGCGTAGACCCTTTTATTTCATTGTTCTGCTTATGTAATCTGCACTGTTTTTAATTATTGTAGATTTAAAGTAGTTACTAGTTGAGTAAGCCCCCTCTGCACCCATTAGAATTTTTTTCAACATTTTCTCACATTCACTCTTCCAAGGAACTTGGGTATCAGTTAGTTAAATAAACCAGAGATTTAATAACTTACTGAGAAGCTGTATGATATAGACATTTAGTTTTAATCTCCTGTTGAAAACTTTTTAAATATTTTGGCTGAATTTTATACAAATCTATATCTTCATCTATCTATCTGTCAATCATCTAATCTTTATATAGTTATATATCTGTACCTATATCTGTACCTAAATACATTTATTTTATTTGTAGTTTCATATTTTTTTCTTATTTTGAGCTCTCAATGATTCTTCGTTGTTCATTTCTTTTGAACATAATTTTAGTTGGCATATTATGCTTTACCCATTGTTTATTTATTTATTTCCCCCCAAAATAAGGCTCGAGAGCCCTGGGGTTCCTGCTGCTCCAATATGAGACATTTTGGCACCTGCTTGAGAGTAAAAATGTTAAAGATTTGTTTTTTTCCTGAAATTCAGTATGTCCTCTGAGTATTGATGAAGGGCCTAAGTGTATAAATGTCCTTGCTAGTGGGATTTCCCAATGTCTTCTATTTCCCCTTTTCTGAGGAATAGCAACCTATTATTTATCCTGTCCTTTGCTGCGTCCTCTATGTTCTTGGATGAAATTCACGAAGAGCTTTTAAAATCTGCCTCCCCTTTGACGACAGTTGGTGACTGGGACCTGCACCTTAGTGTCTGTCCTCAGAGGAGAGCCCCAACATCCCTAAAAGGCTGTACTTGGCAAATTTGATATCAGATAATGGACAATTTTTCAAATTGTTCTCTCGTTTATATATCACTTGTTTATGGTTTATTTTCTGATTAATCATGTGACCTTTGGGCTCCTATGTTTTGTTTTGTTTTTTCTGAACTATCTATTATATACAAGTTATATTCCATGGAGACAGAAATTAGGTCTAATTTCTAATTCTACCTGCAGTGTAGAAAATAGCATCTGGTACGTAGCAGGCAACCAGTAAACATTGTTGACTGGCTGACCTGTATACCTTTATCTCCAAACACAGCCTTTGAATAATGCTAGGTTATCAGTAATAGCTACTCGTCTGCTCCAGATATCATTATAGCATATCTGAAACTAACCTGACGCCCCCAAAGCTTCTGACTCTTCTTATTCCCAAACTCTTGAGGCTACTGTCTTCCTCATAATGTTTAGCCTGAACTCTCTTTGGTCATTTTCAGCTACTTCTCTTCTGTGTCTCTCTGCCACCTGCTTCATATCCACATGCAATTATCTATCAGAGTTGTTGATTCTACTTTGCAGAGTGATCATGTGCTCAATCGGTTCTTTCCGTTCCATTGCCTTAGTTTAAGATCTTGCTCCCTCTCACCTGGGTGTTTATAATTTCCCCCTAATTATTATCCTTTCTTTCAGGGACTCTCCCCACTCCCTCACTTCACCAAGATCCATTTTAATGCTACTTTTAGAACAATCACCCTCAAACGGGTGCCCCATTACTCTGTGCCTGTAATGATTTCTTGTTGCCTACGGCATGCAGTTCGAACCCCCTAACCCGCTTTGTGAAAGGATAAAGTTGGCACCATTTGCTATCGTGGCACCATTTGCCAAGCAGGCCTATGACCTTGTTAAACATGACTGCCCTTTTACTTTTCTGAGCTTATGACCTCAAGGCTGGAAATCACTGGAAAGCAGGAGCAGAATGTGACTAACTGCTCCCCCCCCACCCCACAGCCTCAGGCAAAAGGCAACGTTGGAGCAAACTTCAGCTAATGCAAAACCACCCAAAACCTCATGTTACAATGCCCCACCAGTCCAGGGGTCACACAACAGCAACCCCCCTACCCTTTTAAAATCCAATTATAATCCAATAAAAGCGCAAAGTCCCCACCCCTCGGTGCTGGTGTTGTGTGCGAAACCTCAATCACTCCATACCATGCCCCTCTCCTTTCTTGGAGAGTGAATACAATCTTTACTCTCTGAGCTTTCTTCTCTTTGTGAATTCTTTCACAGCCCAGGTCACCAACCACTCTAACACTCTGCATATTCTTCCAGAGTGTGAAGGGCCCCAATCATTATTTTCAGCTTAATCTGTATCCTTCCATGCACGTTTTTCCCTAGCCAGCGTGGTGTACCGTCACTCCCTGGACAAACCTCAGAATCTCTTTGTTGCTGTGCTTCAGCCACACGGGTTCTCTTTGGTCGACTGCGCTCTCCTGCTCAGGTCTTTGCCAGCAGTGCCCGCCCAGCTTGTCTGCCAGCTGCACTTGGTTATATAACTGTCACTCATTCTCCAGATCTCACTCCAAAATCACTTTGCGAGAGGACTTCCAAGACCCCTTCCCAGAGCGCCTTCGCTGTTTGCCACTCTTATACTAGTCAGATAACACACGGTCATAGCTCTGATACAGAGAAATCTGTTCGGGTCACTGGGGAGGAGTAGGAAGGGGCCGTAAGGAGGAGGTTGCCCCAGGCAATGGTAAACAGCCTAGGATGGGATTGGCTGAGAAGCTAAACGCCTCCAGAGTGCATGGAATTCCGGGTGAGAAGATTTGGAATAAAAGAAGGGCTCTCGGGCTGGCTGGGCTCTACCTGGCTCTTGGGTGCTCTTCTTCCAGGATGCCTGGGTGATCATGCTGCAGCTGCCTGCATTTCCCAACAGACGGTATTTTGGATGGGAGGGAACTCCGGGCTCAGCTTAGGATCAGGCTTGGCCGGGCAGGGGGTGGCAGGGTTATTTATCTTTGGGTGATCTAGAGGGAACAAGCTGTGGGGCGGAAACCTGCCGTTCTTCCAAAATTGTGCAGCTTTTGTATTTTACGTTGTTTCAGTTTGTAAACTAACCCTATAGAAGATAACTAAAAACTAACAGGGGAAATGATAGGAGGACTCAGGTGTTAAAGGGTTTAGCCTAAATTCACAGGTCTAAGTGAAAGCTGTTTTTCCAAAATTGTGAAGCTTTTGAATAAAGACTCCTTTCCTTTTTCGCCAATGCTTTGCCTCTAGAATTTTGCCCAGAGTGGGGCGGTGGGCAGCAGGACCCCAATTGCTGTTCAGTAACAGCTTCAGTACTTTAAAATGCACAGTTTGTAATTATATTTGTGCAATTATTTGATTAAGGGCTGCTTCTCCATTTTAAACTCTGTGCGTGAAGAGATTTGGACCACTTTTCTCACCATGGCGTCCCCCACACCCAGCCCAGCAGCACATGGTAAATACTGAGTGAATAAGTGCACCAGTGTCTATAAACACCTTGGCCATGATTCTTATCCCATGTCCTCTCAGAAACTGTCCGAGACCCCTCATTTTGAATTCATCTCTATCTTTCCTCTAATCCCAACACTCTGACCCCCTCTCTCATAGGTGATAGCTTCTAAAAAGTAGTTACCGGTCTTATCTACACCAGAAGTATGCCCTAGGAAACCAGGAGGATGGTCAGGTTTGTGTGTAAGAATGAGCACTACACCAGGTTTTGTTTGTAAGAGTAGTATGGGGGTCCCGAACGAGTCAACCCAAGATGTACCTCCGTGGGAGGCAGATGGTTTTGAGCTAAAGGCAAAGTTAGCCATAAGCTCAACAGAAACTTTTGCCCATCCCCTTGACTACTGGAAAGAAGTTGAACTAGGGGCATTTCTCATAATGGGGGATTATCAGAGATAACCTCTTTTGACCTGTCTGGAGGGCAGGATAAGCTTTTATTTACTAAACATTTGCTTTTCTTTCTTTTTAAAAAAAGAGTTTGTTTATTTATTTATTTTTAGAGAGAGGGGAAGGGAGAGAGAGAGGTAAAGAAACATTGATGTGTGAGAGAAATACCAACAGGTGGTCTCTGATATACCTGGCCAACAACCAAGGCATGTGACCCGACTGGGAATTGAACCAGTGACCTTTCAGTTTGTGGGATGATGCCCAACCAACCAAACGACACCAGTCAGGGCGACATCTGCTTTTCTTATCGTGCAGTAACCCTTTGAATCTCCCAAGGTGCACTATCTCTTTCCTAGCTCAAGTCTTACATAACCTCAGTCTCCCTTTTTATCTCTGAATCTCTGCTGCGTGATGAGCCCCTGACTCTCTTATGTATGGGGACTCCCATACCTACGTATGTGTTAAATCTGGTTATTTTTCTCTTTCTAATCTTATGTCCATTTGATTATTAGACCATCCAGAAGAACCTCGAAGGTAGATGGAAGTTTGTTCCACCCCCACAGTAATAAAGGTTGGCAAAAATTGAAATAGTGGTTAAATTTGAAATGTTTAGAGTGTTTTATCATGCTTCTAATGACATCAGAGTTTGGGTCAGAAGCCCATCTGTATCAGTGTCCTCTGATTATACCTTAGTCTTATCCAATCAGTTTAAAAAATGTGAGGAAGTTAATTAAAGAGAATAGGATGGAATATATGATGAGTTTAGTGGGAATTCACACCCACTAGTAGGAATCCATACCCTACGCTAGTGTGTGGGTTACTGATATCTTCTTACAGTTTTATTTGGTTTTCTTTTGCATACCTAACTTGATATCTTGTTAATAAATCCTAGCAGATAATAATAATCAGGAAGTAGCGATTAACTAGTCTGTGTTTATCCTGTCAATTGTACCTTAGCTGAGGGCATACACATCATGGAAAAATTTGGCCTTTGTCTATTTAAATCTGCTCTCACAAAGGAAAGTTAGTGTGTGAGTTTTACCGAGGCTGCAGGTATATTGCTCTTAATTATACTCAAACAAAATGAGCTGCTCTTCAGCCTGGTTTTGCCATGTATTTCATTTGGACTAGTAGATGGTATATTTCAGAAAACCATCAAAAAGTGTTCAAAAAGTGATATAGCACAATTAGCTTTGGACTACAGCAGAGGTTTTAGGGAATTTCTTGAAGCCTGTGCATTAATTTTAAGTGACTGGAAAGGACGTGGATAGGGACAGGAAAAGATGTGGTTATACTTGGTCTTGGAGCTTTGGAGGAGATAGATATTAATGGCATCTTGCAGGGTGGCATTCTGGCTACTTTCTTTTTTAAGATTTTATTTATTTACTTTTAGAGAGAGGAGAATGGAGGGAGAAAGAGGGAGAGAAACAACGATGTGTGCGAGATACACCGATAAATTGCCTCTTGCTTGCCCCCAACCGGGGACCTGGCCCACAACCCAGGCATGTGCCCTGACTGGGGATCGAACCAGTGACATTTTGGTTTATAGGCGGCCACTCAATCCACTAAGCCACACCAGCCAGGGCTGGGTGTTTTCTCAACCATTAGTAAGGTGGATGGTGGGGTGTAGTTTTTAATAACAGAAATACTCATTTACCTTTTTTGCTCTTGAAGATTGTGAGAAAATTCCTAAGAGGTATTCTGAGAGTCAGAAAAGATATTGTTCTGATCCCTGTATGTGCTCAGAGTTGCAAATTACTCAGTTTTGCCAACACAGAACCTAGTGTGTTTCTTAATTATTTTTTTTTTTAAATGAGGAAAGGATGGTCCTAAAATATAAGGACCAGAGGAAGAAGTCAAATTTCAGTGCTCTAGAAGAAAAAGCTTAGGTCTTTGGGATTTCAGATAACCTGTTCCTGGGGAGTGGACCTACAAATCAGAAAGAAAGACTGTGAGATCATTGCCAGGCTCTGAGACTTGGGTAACTTGTCTGTGTTTGCCACGTGGTCATCCCTGTCCTCATCATGTCTACCAGTAAATGCTTAAAAAGTAAAAAATAATTATGGACAATGTGTTAGATATGGCAAGCTACTTAATTAATGTAATCATTTATATTTAAAGTTTACTCTATGCCAGGGCTTCCTTTAGAACCTGGGACAATAGCAGTAAACACGCAAAGATCTGTGCCCTCGCTGAGTTGACATCGTAGTGAAAAGACAGACAGTGAAGGAAATAAATAAAATCTATAAAGTATCAAATGCATATAAGTGCTACAGAGGGGGGAAAATGGTAAGAAACGCAAAATTTGTTACAGAACAGAGAGAGCTTGCCGACCCAGCAGCAGCAGAGGGAAACACTAAGCACTAAGAACTGCAGTGGAGAAAGACCGGCTATTTTATTGTGAGTGGCACCACCCAGGAGAATGGGAAGCTAATGCTCAAAAGCCTGAACTTCCCAATCCAGGATTCAGGGTAGGTTTTTAAGGGTACAGGGGAAGTGGGTAGGTGGAAATGCTGGCAGGGCAAGTTTTAAATGGAGGACCTTGGAGCTTGGCCATTTATGTTAAGTGGAGTCAACATAGTGGACAATGGGTCCTTTACATTTGAAAGGGTTCAGGTGCTCAAGTTCCATTATGTCCCTGTCCTTTGGTTTTGTGGGGGAGGGGTGAGGCTTTGGTTCTGAGTGCAGCCGGAGGTCAGAATTCTCTTTCTCTGCACATGCTTTGGCAGCAAGGCTTGTAGCTGTGGTCTGTTGTTTCTGAAAGTCAACTCCGTTGTCTTGTTAAGAAAGGATAGGGCCATTTTGAGCTGGTCCTGCAGTTACAGATCTTGAAGGTGAGGGTGGCAATTTTAAATATGGCCATCAAGAAATGTTTTATTGAGGAGGTGACATACATATATTTATTTATTTAATTTTATTTTTTACTGTATTTTTTCCATTGCCATTTAGTCCCCTTATACCCGCCTCCCTTCACCACACTGTTGTCCATGTCCATGAGTCCTTTTTCCTTTTTACTCAATCCCTCTACCCCCTAACCCGCACCCCCCGCCACCACTAGCTGTCATCTGCTTTCCATCTATGAGTCTGTCTCTGTTTTGCTTGTTAGTTCAGTTTGTTCATCAGATTCCACGTGTGAGTGAAATCATATGTATTTGCCTTTCCCTGATGGCTTATTTCACTCAGCATAATGTTCTCCAGGTCCATCCATATTGAGAAGGTGACATTTAAGTAAAGATTTGAAGGAAGAGCTAGAGCAAACTGTAGTTATCTGGGGAAAGGGGGTTCTTGGCAGAGGAATATGAAGTTCAGTGGCGACTTTTGAAACTAGGTTAAAAAAGGAATTTATTGGTTAACTGTATTTGAAGACTCAGGGGCTCAGGCCGCCTTCAGCCATGATCTGATTAAGGAATTAGGAAAACATTTTCTTTTCTGTTCTCCTTTATGTGATGGCTTCATTCTTATATAGATTGGCCTTTTGTGTCTGTAGGTTAGCTATAGTGTCTCTGGTTCTTACATTCTTGTACTTCAGCTCTATGGGAAGAATAAAGGTCTCTGTCTCAGCATTATAAAAACAAATCTTCTTTTGTCTCTTTTGCTCTGATTGGGTGATTGCCTATTTCTGAACCAATTATTGTGATCGGAGCAAATGTGTGCTGATTGCTTTGTGTTTATGTCACTTGTTCTACTAGAATGACAATGACTGAGGAAGTATGTGTCTTTTTTTAGGGGGGCAGCATTCCCCTGAGGAAAATTGAGGAACAAAGAAAAGGGTAAATGGATTCTGAATAGGAAAAGTGTCGAGTCCATTATACCATGTCTTTTAGTTTAAAGGACTTTGATAGAGCTTTATCTATCACGAACTTGCTGGGGAAAGTCACTTTACCTCTTTTGAGTCTAATGAAGAAGTTAAATTCATGAACTGTAAGGTCACATTCTAATTTGTACTCTATGACTAAGTGTATTTTTAAAGTCAAGTTTAAAAAAATTATATTCTGGTATTATAATCTAGTAAAGGGAATTTAAAATATCTTTAGTCTTTATTATGGTTGTGATATTTGGAATAAGGGCTACCATGAATTCTTGAATATAGGCCTAAAAGGAAAGTTTCTTAAAAGTTGGGGTGACCAGTCCCAGATACCTTTGTATGCTATCTTGATGAGCTATAGGAAGAAAAGGTCAAAGAAAGTGCATGTATCAGGATTCTTTGCTGGACCAATTTCCAGCCTGGGCTGGGGGACTCACTTGAAAGACCACCTGAAGGATCATATTTAACATAGCTTTCTATATTTGAGTCAGAGTAGAGAGCCTATGTACCCTTTTGTGTTGGCCTCTGTGACATTATGATAATGTGAGCATAGGATCTGCTAAAGATAGAAGACCCTGGTATTCACTTCCTGTACTTCCAGGATTGCACAGCCCTGCCTAATGGCCAAAGGAAACGGCCCCTCCCAAACGCCGCATCTTGAGCCTTAGGCCCTAACAGCTGATACTTCCAACAACAAGGGGCCCCCACAGGTGTTTTGCTTACAATTAGTAATATCAGAGATCAGTATTTTATATTAAACTTTATATTAAATTTGTGAATGTGTGTGTCTGATGCATGACATTGCGTAAGAGAGACAGGTATCTTTTTCAAGCTTCCCGCAGGACTTGGGCAACACCTGGAATACCTTTATGTGCAATTTCAATGTGTCAGGGACAATGCACTTAGGTAACCCAAGACCTGCCTCTGTGAATATTCTCTTGGAAATTTCCATGCCCTTCAGCATAGTACACAAAGACCACATCTGACCCAGAATATCCTTCTTCTATGACAGATTCGGGGATTTATGCACCCTTAGCTTCCTTTACCAAATCAAGATAAATCCCTGTCAGCCTCAGGAGGTCTTCAGGGCCCTATGAAGACCATTTGCTTTTCTTTAGTCAGCCTTTGTTTCAAGTCGGAAAGGCAATACCTTGGGAGGAGGTGGAGTTCCTGAAACTCCCTTCTCACCAATTCAAAGTGTTCTCCTTACTGAGTTTGACTCATAAGAATGGTATTTGTCTCTGAAATATATTCCTAAAATAAAATATATGCAATAATTTATTACAGTACACTGTGGTCACATATTATATTGTTCCCATACTCTTGAGTGTTATCACATACTCTCATCTAGTAAGAGCTGACCCAGCAACTATCCTCTACCCGCTTTGTCAGTCACAAATATTCTGCGCTTCCTGCGTTGAGTGTTCTAAAATGTGTGTTCTTTCTTTTACTGTGGACTCTCTGTCGGTTTTGTGTGTGTGTGTGTGTAGTTGTTGTTCTTTTCATGGTCAACAAAGAAAGCAATAGCAATAGACTTTCTGCAAGGAAATAGATATTAAAATGTAAGTTTTATCAACAGATTGAGAAGACAAGCCACAGACTGGAAAAAAGTATGTGTTAAAGACATATCTGATAAAGAACTGTTATTTAAAGTATTCAAAGAACTCTTAAAACTCAACAGTAATAAAATGAAAAACCTGATTAAAAAATCGGCAGAAAAAGCCAAGTATGCACTACAGCAAAGATGATATACAGATGGTAAATAAAAATATGAAAGGATGCTCAACATCACCTGTCATTAGGGAACTGCAAGTCCAAACAACAATGAGATATCACTACATACCTATTATAACTGCCAAAACCTGGAACCCTGACAACATCAACTGCTGATGAGGACATGAAGCAATAGGGACTCTCATTCATTGCTGGTGGGGATGCGAAGTGGTTCAACCACTTTGGAAACAGTTTGAAAGTTTCTTGAAAAAAACTAAACATACTCGTACCATATGATACAGCAGTTGCACTCTTTGGTATTTACCTAAATTAACTGAAAACTTATGTCCACAGTAAAGCCTGAACATGAATGTTTATAAAAGATTTATTCATAATTGCCCAAATTTGGAAATAACCAAGATGCTCTTCAGTAGGTGAATGGTTAAGTAAACTGTAGCATGTCCAGACAATAAAATATTATTCAGTACTAAAAAGAAATGAGCTGTCAAGCTATAAAAAGACATGGATGAGTCTTAAGTGCATATTAAACAGAGAAAGAAGCCATACTGCAAAGGCTACATATTATTCCATGCATATGACATTCTGGAAAAGGCAAAACCATGAACACAGTAAAAAGATCAGGGGTTGGGGGATGGAGAGATGACTGGGCAGGGCACCTAAGATTTTAGGGACAGTGAAACTATTCTGTATGATACTAGAATGGCTGACACATGTCATTCTACATTTGCTCAAACTCATAGTATGTATACCACCAAGAATGAACCCTGCTGTAAACTATGGGCTTTGAGTGATGATAACATGTTAATGTAGGTTCATGGACTGGATAAACGTACTACTCTGTGAGGGATATTGATAGTGGAGGAGGCTCCGCCTGTCTGTGTGATGGTAGCAGGGATATGGGAAATCTCTGTACTTTGTACTCCATTTCACTGTGAGCCTAAAATGCTCGAAAAATAAAGCCCATTAAAAATGCAAGTTGTATGGTTTTTTGAGGTGTCTTCATGTGGAATCTCTTTGATGTTATGAAGGGCATCCTCATCATGGGAAGACTAACCTTCATCTCCATAGAGGAGAGAGGGAAGAAACCATGGTGCCAATGCCTCTCTATCAGGGCTGTGCATTATCTGCCTGTGTAGAGCCATTCAGTTAGCAGGTCAGCTGTCCTGGGTCTGCTCTCTACATGTGTTTGTTCCTTCAATAAGAATAAGGAAGTAAAGTGGAGAGGGAAACTCATTCTGGGCTTCCAAAAGGCCTTCACAGGAGAGAGTTCCCCTCCCTTATCGGAGTCGGGCTGTACCAAGCCCTACCTTATCTGGGAGGACAGCTCGATAGCAGCGGAAGCTGTGTTTACCAGGGCAGCTGCAGCAGCAGTAGCAGTGAGAGTCCACTCCCCTGCTGCTACCACCGCTGACCTTGTTGGCTGAAGGAGGAGAAGGGTATATTGAGTGACTGTGGCTAATAATTATGGCAATGACCGACATGCAATGATTGTGGCAAACAGAACACTAATATTTAAATGGATTTTCTCAATCCTCAAAAGAATAATAGATAGTAGCACTTAGTATATACCAGGTATTATTCTCAGATATATATAATACTAATTTCATCCTGATGAGAACCTAATGAGATAACACCATTATCTTTTCTTTTTCACAAGTGAGGAAACTAAGGCTGAGAAAAACTGAGTTACCGCCCCATAACACACAGCTGCTAAGTGATGTAGCCAGTAATCAAACTCAAGAACAGGATGACTCCAGAATTGTCTTTTGATCACAGTTTTGTGGCATTGATCCCTTATAATTTTATCTCAAAATATTTTCTGAAAATAAAATGTATATAAAAGTCCATTATTGGACAATGTGAATATGTGTTTTTCTGCATGTTCTCAGGGTGCTATATGTTCTTGGCTAATGAGAGCTACCATAACAGACTGTATGTACCACATGCTCTTAATCAGTTTAGGTAATTGTGTCCCACTATGACTGTGACTGTTAAAGTGTAGAGGAGGAAGCATGAGGCACATTTGGAGGGGTGGCGGGAGAGGTGGGCTGACTATCCAAAAACACTTTATAGGTTGCTATAATCTTGGCAGGTTTATTCCTTCTAGAAACTAGCCTGTGCATTTGCAGAAATCTGATTTGGACAGCCCAGCGGGAGCCTTGACTTGTCAGGAATGGGCCCCTGGAGACTACAGAAAAATCTAGAACATTAATTTACCAAATGTGCAATGAAACCTGTAACTGTCAGGAGTACCAGGGCCTCTTCTGTTTGGGTCAGAATATGTTCTCCTTATAGACGTGCTCTCCAGAAAGTCAAAGTCTAATGAAGCTGTCAGTGAGTACAGGATCGGACTAAGGGAATTTTTTTCTGTGATCCATACATCTCAAGGTTATGAGAGTTGGATGTATTCAACTCCACGGTAGGGAGCAGTCTCCCACCCAGGAGCACTTAGTTTGAATCTTTGGGCTCAAGACAAAAATTGGCCAGTGTGCGCTCGGCCCTGGACAGAGCTAGCCCATGTGAATTACCTGGATGTGAGTGACAGAAAAAACCCCAAACAAGATCAATGCATATTTCTAATTCATGTAGAAGTCTGACTGATGGTGCAGTAATGTTTCATGGTGCCAAAGACCCACACTCTCTTTACATCTTGTTTTTTCGCCCCACATAACTTCAACCTTATTGTCCAAAATAGTGTTTTTTGTTTTCCAGAAGTAGACCAGAGACTGAGAGAAACAGCAAAGAGCACACACACATTCTTCTCTTGGGGCAGGCTCCTGGAAGCTGCCACATGGCACTTTTGCTTTTAAGATGTGGTCCGAAATTTAATCTCAGGGCTGTTCTCTTCCTGCAAGGAACTCTGGGAAATGCAGACCCTATCCTGCATAGCCAAATGCTCTGCCAAAAATCAGAGTCCCCATCAGCATGGACAAAGTGGAGAAGGGAAACTGGCGTGAGAGGTAAGGAATCCTTACCCAAGGCTGATCTCCCAAGGCTTAGACTCCAGACCTCATCATGCCAGAGGGAGCTGAGTACTCTCTATCCATGAACAGAGAGGTAGGTGAGCTGCCTGCTGCCACTTTGCCGCATCACACAGCGGCAAATGCAAGGTTTGGACCCCAGGTCTGACCACTCCAAAGAAGGTGCTTCGGACTCTCTTCCCCTAAGCCCGGACAGCTGAGGTGAGAGGACAATCCTGGTGGCTGTATTCTTCCATTTCTGGAATTTTATATCATTTATAGAAGAATTTGTAATAAGATTTCTGATTCTGGGACTTTATTCTTTTTTGAAAAACAGAACATAAATTAAATACATGACAAGGATTTGCATTAGTGAACTAAACATCATTTGACCCTTTTTCTGTCTGTTCTTCATATTTACCCCTCCTAGGTATGCTGGGTACTTTCATTTACTTCACTCCGCTTTCTCTTTTAATCAGTTTTCATTTTCAGTCAGAGCTAGTTTGAACTTGTGGTCTCTAATTCTAGGTCTCTCACTTCTCCCTCCCAAATAACTTTGTACATAATTGCCAGAATGTTCCTTTTAAAGTGCTAGAGCATTTTGGATAACAGTCTTCATGGTCTCACCCAGTTTTGCCTTTTCACCTTGGCCTCCTACCACTCCTCAACCTGTCTCCTAAGACCAACCACACCAAATTACTTGTTACCCCCAAAGTCACCACTCCTACCTTTGTACCACCACACAGATTTTCCCTCTGTGCAGAGTACTCCTGAGCCCAGATGGAACCCCTTTTCATCCTCAGTCTGAAAGTTAAGCTACCCTATTTGATTCCTCTAACCTCTTTCTTTGGAATCATGGGGTCCTGGGCATACCTGATCATAGTGCAAGAGGTACACACTTCAGCTCACATAATTTTTTTATACTGATCAACTTAATATACACTTTGAACCCTTACTGTACTTCTTATTGGATATCTAAGTTCAGGGAAAGCAAGGTGCTTTTCCCATCTCACCTCTGGGGTTATGGTTAAACACATGTGACTTCCATGGCTCATATAAACCAAAAGCATTTGGGTTAGGGAATGTATCATTGGACATCATTGATTCTTGCTGGCGTCCACGTGAACCCATTGTCTTTGCTGTTCCTTTGGTTGTCACTCCAGGCAGGTGGCTCTAACGTAACCCTCATTTTCAAAATGATTTAGTAAAATTCCCTGCTTTAGTGCCCTTTCTAAGCATACAAAAATATATGTCCCCAAGCTGTGTTGGGCAATGGAAAAGTTTAGGGTGCCAAGGCCTGCCTCTTTCTCGATCGCTCTCAGAAACATGAAACCATTCTGTTAACTCAGTGAGGCTATCTGAGGTTCTGCCCGCTTTTTTTAAATTGTATTTTTTCCGTTACCATTTATCTCCCTTCTACTTTCTGCCCCCTGCAATCAGCACACTGTTCTCCATGTTCATGGGTCCTTTCGCCTTTTCACTTTTCCCTCCATCTCCTAACATTCCCTCCCCCACCCTTAGCTGTCACCTGCTCTTTATCTATGAGTCTGTCTCTATTTTGCTTGTTAGTTCAGTTTGTTCATTAGATTTCACATATGAGTGAAATCATATGGTATTTGTATTTCTCTAACCAGCTTATTTCACTTAGCATAATGTTCTCTAGGTCCATCCATGCTGTTGAAAAGGGTAAAATTTTCTTCTTTTTTATAGCTGAGTAGTATTCCATTGTGTAACTGTCCCATAGTTCTTTTATCTACTCTTCTACTGATGAACACTTGGGCTGCTTCCATATCTTGGAGATTGTAAATAATGCTGCAATGAACATAGGGGTGCTTATGTTTTTCAAATTAGTGTTTTGAGTTCCTTTGGATATATTCCCAGAAGTGGGATCACTGGGTCAAAAACCAGATCCATTTTTAGTTTATTGAGATATCTCCATACCACTTTCCCCAGTGTCTGCACCAGCCTGCACTCCCACCAACAGTGTGCAAAAGGGCCCCCGTTTCTCCACATTCTCATGAGCATTCATTGTTAACCCTTCTTGATGAGGCGTGTTGGTGTTTCTTCTCTGGGATCTGAACGCTTCTCATGGGCTCTTTGAGAGACTGAGGAACAAATTCTTCTGTTATTGGAGCTCTGAGTGTTATTTGAAGGTCTTGTCATCCCCTCTTCTTGGGACAAATGCCCTTCTTGCAGGTCCAGCTACATGTAACTTGTCCTCTGTGTGTTCTGACTGTTCTTCCTTCCCACTCTGAGAAAATGTCATTCAGTAGTCAGTGAGATGGCTGGAGGTTAGGAGGGAGGTGTGTGGAAGTCTAATCCCATCCTGTCCTCTCTATGCCCTGAATCCCTTCCAGCCTAGGCTTTTGAAAGTCAAAAACATTCATTCTGCTTTTGGCTGTAATGGTTTTTTGGCAATGAACTCATGTTGCTAAAATGGGGCAAGAGCAAGGGATTCTAAAGCAGAGAAGGTGTTCATATTTCAAAATATCATCATCCCCCTGTAATAGTATTCATCGCTTTCTTTTAAAACAGATCGTTTATTTTTGTCCTTCACCTGATTGTGAGCTTATGCCTTTCCTTTATATTACCTTCTAAATCACGGCATAACCCCAGAGAAAAGATGGAGGAAGGACCCTGCTTTACCTGCATGTAAGTGTTGACCAATAGGCAGAATGAGGGTTCAGAATGTAAACTGTACAATAGAAGAAAAAACTATGTGAGTTGAAATGTGTACCTAGAGCACTAAGATCAGCGTATGCCTAGGATACCATGAAGGCACAGTGCAGGAGAAAGAGTAGGAACTCAGTGCCCGGTGAATGAATTAAGTAATTACATGATTACTGCTGAGAGCTTTCATTTCTCCAGTGCCCACCACGTGTCAGGTACAAGTCAGTCTTCTCAATAATCTCAAAGAAAGGCATTTCCCTCATTTATACTGAGAAAAGCGATGGAGGATCAGAGAGGTAGTACCTTTTGTTCCAAATTGAATAGTTAATGAGTGGCAAATACAGTATTCTAGCCCACATTTATTTGATCCCAAATCCTGAATTCTTTATTCTGGCCACATTATGTAATCAATTTTATTTAATTTATGAGGTGCTTAGAGTTGCAACATTCCATGTGAGATATATATGTATCAATATATGTGTATATGCATATGTTTGTATATAATGAAGTCTCTTGTTTTCTGATATTAAATGCATTTTCCGACCACCAGATAGGATTGGTTAAATATATTCTCTTGCTCTGCTTTTCTTAGAATTTTGGTGTTATATTCTGTGAGTCTTATTGATCCTCTAATATTTACTACCTTACATATAAATAAAATCAGGATGCAAGGTCACCATTTTATATTTGGAATTTTAAGACTTGCAATCATGGCATGTTTCAGCCAAATGATGTATTCATCACTTAAGCCATTTAGGCTTTGGTGGGGATGAAGAAAAAAATGTTTGTGTGAGTTACATGGGGATAAATGTTTCCTTTTTGCACTGCTTGGCAAGATGGTGGCAGTATTTTTTACAAATAGGATATGTAATTGTGTGTATATTCCAAGCAGCTTGTTTATATTTTCCCCTAGGGTTTGACTTTCTTAGATGTCAAAAACACTCTGAGGGGAGGAAGGAATGCATAAATTTTTACAAACAGACATTGTCTTTGTTTCCCAGGCAAATTCAATGCACCTTCTGTTGGGTAATTGGAATCCAAGAAGTAACATGGAGTGTTTTAACAAAATGTGTGTGACTGAGCCTTATTTATAATGGAATGGCAGAGATTTGGAAATCCAAACTATTTATGTGGGAGAAAGTGATTAAAAAGACACAATGAGAGATCAGAGTGTATTGACTCAGTTGTCGAATTTGGCATTTAATGCAGTAAATATAGGTAAATGTGAGTAAATATTTCCAGAAGACTGGTCCCACAGCCCTTCTATTTCTGGGGCAGAGTCTCACTGAATTTTACTGGTAACACATTTTATTCTTTTTGAGGGTCACAGTAAACTGCACTGTATTTCAAATGAGATATAAAGAGTATGTTTCAGAGTGGTATTATCTTTGTCTTTCTATTTCAGCTTAATTTGATAGAAAAGACAGGGAGCTGTGAGTAAGCCTCATGTTATTATTTATTTATTTTTGCATAGTAATAACCCCTTTTACAAAAGGCTACGTGCTGGCATATTTGTGTGTGCATGTGTAAACGTGTCCTTAGAACCCCAGCTCCCAGAGCTTTCTAAACGCTGTACCTTCACATTTGAGGCCACTGTTCTAAACAGTGTCAAGCACCTAAGACAAAGGCCAAATGCCATGTTGCTGGGAGGAGCGGGGCTGGGTTGGGCCACGCAGTACAGTAGGAGGAAAAGAAAAATGCAGCTGGTGATTTAAAAAGGTTTGAGAGCTTTGCATTTCTTCTCATATTCATTTTTGAAGCAATCATTCAATAAGTTTTTACTCGCTGGAACATATAAATACCTACTGCCCCCTCCTCTTCCCAGCCATTCCTCCCCGTTTCGCATTTGACTGGTGAGTTGTCCTTCTCTCTCAAAATTTGCAGGTTATTTTTTCCCACGGAAAGGTAGTGTTTTTCAGTCTTTTTGGAGTCATGCCGCTTTGAGAATCCTATGAACAGTAGGACCTTTCTCCTAAGAAAAATTCACAAATACTCCGAGAATCTTAGGGGCTCTCAGGTCCCCAGAAGATCATCGATGGGCCTCCACTTAAGAACTACTAGTCTCTAAGGTCTCCATTTTCTGTTGATCTCTAAAGCCATCCCATTGCTCTTTGTCCTCTTATCACATCTTCCACTTGCAGCTTGGCTAACTGTTCTAATGTTGATCGATGAAAGATGTGCTGTTCCTTTTGTATCATAAAGTAATGGAGGGACAAGAACAGGTAGTGTGAGTTCCTCTAGCCCCACAATCCCTTAGTAAGAGTCTTCTCCTATGTTATTCTGGAAGAGGTATCTGGAAGGAAGAGTGGATTCTTCCTTCTACCTGGTTATGATGACACTAATATACAATAGTAGAAAATGACTACCGAGGTTTCTTTTTCCCTCTAGGAATGGCAATAGGTTTTGTATAATATTGTCTATACTCCTTAACATGGACCCTCTTGAACTTAAAGCACATACTCATATGATAGCACCTCCATCAGATGGAGTCTTTGGTGGTAAATCTGAATGAAGTTAGCTGGTTCTCACAGGAATCCATTCTCTGATTAGATAGCAGGTGTAGACGGAAAAAGCTGAATGTCTGGGTTTCTCAAACTAAGAAATATCTTTAAAATATTATGGATATTCAGGATTTTGTGTTCCACTTTGAAAAATACTGATTTATGGAGATAAAATATTATTTTAAGAAACTTTTTTAGTTGCCAATTATAGATGAAAAAATGTTCTTGTGTTAGGCAGAATATTGCCTGCCACCCAAGACATCTACACCCTAATCTCCCAAACCTGTAAATATGTTACCTTACCTGACCAAAGGGACTTTGCTAATGTGATTAAGTTTAAGGACCTTAAAACAGGGAGGTTATCTAGTTGGGTCTAATCTAGTACCCGAATTGTTATACTTAGAGCAGCTTTCTTTCCAGGCTATGATCAAAAAAAGAGATGTGATAATGAAAGGAGGGTCAGAGAGATCTACGTCACTGGCTCTGAAGACGAAAAAGGGAGGGAACAAGCCAAAGAATGTGGGCAACCTTTAGAAGATGAAAAGGTAAGAAAGAGGATTTCCCCCATTAGGCCCTCCGAAGAAGCCTAACCTGGCTGACACCTCAATTTTAGCCCAGTGAGACTAGTGTGAGACTTCTGACCTTCAGAACTATAATAAATTTGTGTTGTTTTAACCCATTAAGTTTATGATAATTTAGAAAAAATTAGCAGATATAGAAAATAATACAGTTCTGTTGTTAAACCTGTAAATAAAAGATCTAGGGCACTGACTGGATAGCTCAGTTGGTTGGATCATCATTCCAATACCCAAGTTCATGGGTTCAATCCCCAGTAAGGGTACATACAAGAATCAACTAATGGATGCATAAATAAGTGAAACAACAAATTAATATATATCTCTCTCTCTTTTCCCCTTCCTCTCTCTCTCTAAAAATCAATTAAGAAGAAAAGAATCTAATAATATATAATTAACATTAGTATGCAAAATATTCAAAGTTTTATATAATTCATAACCCCTAAACAGATGTCTGTGGATCCTCCTAGTCCTTGGGTCCCAGAGTGATAAATACTGCTGTATTCTATTTTCTTTTATTTTATTTAAATTATATTTTATTGATTATGCTATTACAACCGTCCCAATTTTTATCCCTTTGCCCTTCTCCAGCCAGCAGTGTCCGCTCCCTCAGGCAATCACCACACCATTGTTCACGTCCATGGGCCATGCATATAAGTTCTTTGGCTACTAATTTCCTATACTCTATTTTACATCCCCATTGCTATTCTGTAACTACCTATTATAGTTCTTAATCCCTTCACCTCTTCACTCATTCACCCACACCACTCTCACACCTGGCAACCATCAAAATGTTCTCCTAATCTATGACTCTGTCTCTGTTCCTCTTGTTTGCTTAGTTTGTTTTTTAGATTCAATTGTTGCTAGGTATGTACTTATTGACGTTTTATTGTTCATAGTTTTGATTTTTCTTTTTATTAAATAAGCCCCTTTAACATTTCATAAAATAATGGTTTGGTGATGAACTCCTTTAGATTTTTCTTGTCTTGGAAGCCCTTTATCTGCCCTTTGATTCTAAATAATAGCTTTGCTGGGTAGGACAATCTTGGCTGTAGGTCCCTGCTTTTCATGACTTTTAATATTTCTTGCCAGTCCCTTCTAGCCTGCAGAGTTTCTTTTGAGAAACCACCTGACAATCTTATGGGAATTACCCTGTAGGTAACTAACTTCTTTTCTTTTGTTGCTTTTAAGGTTCTCTCTTTATCTTTCACCTTTGGCATTTTAATTATGATGTGTCTTGGAGTGGGCCTCTTTGCATCCATCTTGTTTGGGACTCTGTGCTCACTGGACTTGCAGGTTTATTTCTTTCACTAAAATAGGGAAGTTTTCTTTCATTATTTTTTCAAATAGATTTCCCATTTCTTGCTCTTTCTCTTCCCCTTCTGGCACCCCTACGATGTGAATGTTGGAATGCTTGAAGTTGTCCTGGAGGCTGCTTATAGTATCTTCATTTTTTTGGATTCTTTTTTCTTCTTGTTCTGATTGGTTGTTTTTTTCTTCCTTATGTTCTAAATCATTAATTTGATTCTCGGCTTCTCCCGCTCTACTGTCGTTTCCCTGTTAATTGTTCTTTATTTAAATTAGTGTATTCTTCATTTCTGACTGGATCTTTTTACCAAGTTCCTTGAGCATCCTTATAACCAGTGTTTTGAACTCTGGACTTGATAGATTGCTTATCTCCATTTTGTTTAGTTCTTTTTCTGGAGTTTTGATCCATTCTTTCATTTGGGCCATGTTTCTTTGTCTCCTAATACATTTGTTTCTATGTATTAGGTAGAGTTGCTATGACTCCCTGTCTATGTAGCATGGTGTAATGTAGTAGGTGTCCCGTAGGGTCCACAACCTTCCCTATCACCAAAGCTGGGTATTTCAGGTGTGCCTTTTGTGTGGGCTGAGTACACCCTCCTATTGTAGTTGAGCCCTAATTGCTGTTGCAGGTTAATGGAAGGGTTTTACCCAGGCCAGTCAGCTGCAAGGATTAACTGTGACCACTGACCACCAACCTCCACCTTCTATGGAGAATCAGCTGTGCAGGGGCAGGGTGGTGGTGCTCCAACGTGATCTGTACCTGTGCACTGGGTGTGCTGGCACTGGGGCTTCCCTGGTGGTTCAGGTCAAGGTCAGCCCTCACCTGTGTTTTGCCCTGGCCATCCTGCCTGAACTTTAAAGCAATTTGAGATGGTTGCTACTTGTTTTGGGCTTAGAGATTCCCAGGCAAAGCCAAACTGTGAATCTAGGCTGGCTGCTGTTAGTGCCATTCCTGGGGCCACTTAACAAGAGGTATAGGAACTCGGGGCTCCCTAAGGCCAGCTCTTACTTATTGGAAAGGATTTAGGAAGTTGTGAAGCACGAGCCAAGACCAGCTGTTCATATGGAAAAGCTACTGCTAACAGCTGTAAATTGGGTGGGATGAAGCCTCAGGGAATCTCCAGGGTGAGGCAAACAGTGTTACCTAATTTAATGAAGTTTCAGATATGGCACCTGCCTGCCAGCTCTGTGCCTTGTTGGAGGAGGTCTCGGAAAAGGGATAAGGTCCTCTGTCCACCTTTCTGTCTGGGAGAAAGCTCTTACCTTGGTGCCAGACACTTCAGTTCCTCCCTGTATGCCACTGGTGCCTTTCAAGCTGCTGCCCCAGTGCTGGAGCTCAGAGGGAGTGAGTCTGAGTAAGTCTTGTGTGGCTTCTTTAAGGGCAACTGCTTGGGACTCCAGAAGTTTCTCCCACTGACTCAATTGCTGCTGTTTTTTGCAGACAGGTGTTATGGAGACATGTCTTGCTGGCATTGGAACCCTGGGCTGGGGGTCCTGGTGTTGTGCTGGGACTCTTCACCCCTGAGATATCCCTCCTGAATTTTTATCCACCACTTTTGAATGTGGGACCGGTTTGTTCCGCATGTCTGCCAGTCCGGATAGATGTGGTTTCTTTAATTCCGTAGTTGTCAGACTTCCAGTCAACTTAATTTCTGACAGTTCTGAGTGATCGCTGTTCTATAATTTCATTGTAATTTTGATGTGGCTGTACGAGGAGGTGAACCAGGTTTACCTATACTGTCCTCTTGACCCAAATATTGCTTGCTGTATTTTAATGGGTGGATCCATACAGTCTTTTTGTCTGTGCTCTTGTTGGTGGATTTATACGTTTCTTAGTTTATTACTTCAAACTTAGTGGGCACATTTTGTGAAATAAACATCTTTCCCCATGTGCTGAGCTATTTTCCCTTATATTGTTTAAATTTCTTATCTCTCAGTGCTCAGGTTACTAATATTAACCTATAAATAATATATGAAAACATCTAGTCATTCTTTAGCAATAAGTAATAAATTTTTTAGTAATAAGATTTTAGTAATGCATTTTATAGTCACCAGAAGCTGCCATTACTTTTTGCATAATTCAAAGTTGTTCTATTTAGGATTAAAATAGCAGATTGGTTTATCTATAGTGAGAGTCTTTTATCTAATAAAAATATAGCTGGCTTTTCTTAGTAATACCTTTAACAGTAATTGTGTTATCTCTTGGAATATTACATTTTTACCATTTGTACCATGTGGGAAAATATGCATCACATTCATATAATATTTTGGTCCTCCTTCTGTCTAAATGTATTGATAAGTTGATTAATATACAGCAGGGAGAGAGAGGGGGAGAGAGAGAGACAGAGAGAGACAGAGAGAGAGAGAATAATAGGTCAACAAAGGGTTTTGACAGGTCATTTTTTTCTTCAGGCAGGACTGTATCTAAGGGATTCCAAACAGATAAACATCTATCCTAGGGATGGAAATGGCTTTTTTCTTCCCCTAAGGGAGCCCTAAATGTATTTCAGTCAGTTCATTTGCATGAGTCATTTACATTGATTTTCATGAACCATTACTATTTCTCTATTCTTCATAACCCTTGACTTAACAAGATCTCTCTCTCTCTCTCTCATCCCCCATCCATTTATTATTTATTCAATTTATATTGAATGTCTACTCTGGGAATAGTCCTATGCAAGGCATCATGAGAATGTCTAAGAAATAAAGTGAAGAGTCTTACCCCAAAGAACTTACAATGTACTGGGGATGACAAAATTTAGAACTCAAGGACAGGCTAAATGACTATAAAAGAGATGTTTCTAAAACACCATACAATGAAATGCAAATAAAAGATGACAGTAGGTATGTGTGAGTAATGGCGATGGCAAAACAAACATGTGCTGAGTACCTAGTGCATGTCAGGCCCCTTGTGCAAGTTACCTTTTTCAACCCTCAGCAAAGTTTTGAAAGATGGATTTTTATCCCTGTTTATGTCATTACAGAATATTGAACTCAGTATTCCAATGGATTCATATTTATCTGAGCCAAAAATGGATGCCCATTTCATTGGGATACACTGTCTTTGATGTGCGATCATGAGAGGAAGTCCTGCCTGCAGATTTAGTGTTTCTGGAGGATGTAATTATTCTTAGATTCATTTCTCAAACATCTGCTATGTGCTGGGCACTTGCTAGATCTATTCCTCCATTTTAAAAATCAGGAAACTGAGGCACAGACACATTAAGAAACTTGTCCAACAGAACACATTCAGCAAGTGGTAGAGCCAGGATATCAACCCAGGTGTTCTGATGCCCAACACAATGCTATCTTCTCAGCATCATGCTGGATGTGGGGGCTGTAATGTTGAGTAGGAGAGGAGGTCTTTTTAGCCTCTTCAGAATAACGTGGAAAAGAAACAAGGTACATACACCATGAACTGTGATCACTATTTTGATAGGAGAAGGTCATCAGGATACAAAAGTGTTTCTAATCTGGACAAGAAATAAACAAGGACTCCTTCCCCAAGGAAATCAACATTAAGCTGAAACCTGAGGGAGGAGTAGACGATAGCCAGGTGAAGAGAACAGGGACACATGCAATTCGTCAATAAAATCAGAGCTCCTAAACTTAAAACAGTGATTCGTTCAGAAATAAGCCAGTCGTGTTTACTAACCTCTTTCCCCAGACATTCACTCGGTTTGCTCCTTAACTGCATTTAGGTGGGCCGAGGCTCCGCCTTCTCACTGAGGTCTTTCCTGACCACTTATTTAAAATTTTACCACATCCCTGACCTTCCTGACCTCCTTCCATGGCATTCATTTTTCTCCATGGCATCTATCTAACTTACTACATGTTTTATTGATTCATTGCTTTTTATCATCTATTTTCTCCCACTAGAATATATGCTTCATGAAGGCAGGAGTTTTTTTTTTTTTTCTTGATTTTTGTTCATTGCTATGTCTGAAGAAATTAGAACAGTGCTTATAACATAGGGGGCTCTCAGTACATAGTTGCTGAATGAATGTGAAGACAGCCACACGACCCTGAGACCATGGCCACTCTGTCATGGGTCAGAGCCGCTTTCACTCGGCACTCTCACTGGAGACATATGATGCCCTTAAAAAGTTGTGCTCTGTTCCAGATACTCTGGGTGCCACCAGGCCATGTGGCTGGTGGTGGGCAGGCACCTTTTATCAGGATGCTTTTTATTTCCTTAAAATATACAAATCACACACAGAATTTTCTTCAACTTTGTGTGGAGAAGAGTATCTTAATGTTTACTTCCACCCACCACTTGTACATTCTCCTTTCCATTTTCTTTTTATTTACTTATTTATTTGTAAATTAAATATATTGGGGGGTGCCATCAGTTAATAAAATTATATAGGCTTCAGGTGTACAATTCTAGAATACATCATCTGTATATTGTATTGTATGTTTACCACCCCAAGTTCTTTCCATTTTCTTCTCTGAATAAACTTGTTTCTAGATCTCTTTGCCTAGTCAGTCCTCTGAAGCACATCCCTGGGATACATTCCTGTGTCATTATGTTTATTATATCAAAATTTAATAATGCCCTTTCTTGTTTTTACTTAACCAGTAAGACCTTTGGCTTTTGGTTGACTAAAAATCTTTAAACCTTAAAGTGTACTATCAAAAATATTTGTCATAGCAGAGCTACCAGATATATCCTGTTCTAAGTTTATAGCTTTTTAAATTTTCTCAGATAGTCTAGTTTACTTTACAAACATGAACTGACAGTTGGTACTTGGCTTGTCCCTTTACATCCAGGTGGAATAACTGAAGCAGAGGACCCAAGGCCTGTGTGCAGAGAACTCATGATGGGAAATATATCCAAAGACCTGAGAGAGTGACAGAGACACAGAGAGAGACACAGAGGGAGAAAGACAGAGAGACTGAGAGAGACACAGAGGCAGAGAGAGACTGAATGCAATAAGTATATTAGTTGACTGACCAGGAAACTGTAAAACCGATGTATTCCTTTATCCTTCTTATGTGGAGGTTTCAAAGAGACTTGCATTTTTTTGCTCTGTTGATATGTTAGTACTGTGAAAAGATTTTGGTTATGGTTACTCTATGACTTTTGGAGATAGTTTATAGAATCACTGGTTAACCAGGTCAGTTCCATCCATATTATATCATTAGGGTCATTACACCAGAAAAGAAATAGTAGACTAGAAATCAGAGCTGGAAAGAAAACTATGCAGTTACATTCAGTGTCCAACTGCCTGATGTGAAACTTCTGCATCGTGGTAGCCGTACCTAGAATAGGCCGAGAAGGCCAAGGTCAAAATAGCAAACTGTTCTTTGCTGCTACTTTCCTGTTAACCTCATTCCAGCCCTTGGATACAAAACAAGCTTGATTTAGAATTTTCCCAGCTGCAGAGACATCAACTCAAAGCCCCTTTTCTGTGGTGTGTTTCTTGTTTCTCTACTATTAATTTAGGAAAAATAAAATCTATTTATGTCTTTTGACCAACCAATTAAATGTTTTCTTTGGTATTTGAGCAGACAATTAACATGAATTCCTGAAGACCAAACATGTAGTTCTGAACAAAATATAGAAGAGGGTTTCAGGTTTCATAACTGTTGAATTTGTGGGTAATAGTTTCCATGTGTTTCCTCTGATGAATCAACCTATAGTCATTTCATAGTTTCATTCAAAACATTTTTTTCTTTTCACAGTTTTGTTTTTCTATTACATATGTGTTTCTCTTTATCCCACACAAAATGTTCTTTTCCCCAAGAGAATTCATGTATGAGAAAGAAGAGAGGACAAAGCAATAAACTGTTGAGCGCAGAGTCAGTTGGGCCAAGTCCCAGGACCCTTCACACGTGAAGAATAACAAGGGTGGGGCACATGCAGTGCAGGAGCAAGTAGTGGCTGAGTCACATAGGGGCTGGTGTTCCACACTGGGATCTGAAGAGCGTGGCAGACTGGCGAGGAGTTGTCCGCAAGTCTTCTCTGAGGTCTCTGGGATGCTCAAACCACTCTCCAGTCATATGGGGATATGACATTCAGCAACTCAACTTTTAAGACCCTCCCTTTTGACTCATGTGTCTCACTGACCAATGAAAAGCATTTCATGAGCTTTTTTTGTGGTTCAGAGTGAGACATGTAAAAGGTCTGAAACAGCACAAGGTCACTTCTAGAGTTAGTCAGTTAATTCAAATCTACGTATGGAATACCCGTTATGCACCGGTCATGGTTTTTTCTTGGAATTAGTGATAAGAGTTATGGGTCCCTGCTCCGTGAAGCTTACATTCTAGTTGTGAGTAAAGAAAGATCTTCAGCAGTTAAGACAATAACAAATATGATGATTTCCAGTGGCAGTATTTTACCAAGGAAAGAGACCTGGGAGTTATGATGGAAAGTGATGAAGGTGAGGCGAGGCAGAGCATTCCAGGCATAGGGAACCGAGCCCAGCGTCAGACAGGGTTTCTTCCATCCTTTTTACATCGACCTCAAAGATTTTCTGGGAATCGTGGCAGAAGTTCTGACATCACCAGGGGGCAGGGGTCTTTAGTCAGTCGGTGTTTTAAATCTGGGGAAATGCAAGGTCCCTAGGCAGCATGGCCTGAGCCTAAGGACAAAGATGGTTGTTAGGCAGAATGGTAAGTCACCTTGTGTCCCCCTTTGCCATTTTGCGATCTTCTCCTCTCAGCCTCTATTTGCTTTTAGAAAAATATCACCCTTAGGGGCAGCTGCGTACACAGTCACCAGGGGAGTGCTGAATAAAGTGTTTGAGGAACTTCTGTAAATAACTATGAGAAATGATACCAGAATCACACTGGGTTTAGAGGAAAGTGCTACACTACGGGATGATGAGTTTTTAGTACGTTAAGCCAGTGATTCTCAGCTGGGCTGATCCCCCACCCCTGGCCCTAAAGAGGACATCTGACAATGTCCGGAGGCAATTTTGATTGTTACAACTTGGGCAGTGGGGTGAGTGGTGAGTGAATGGAGACCAGAGATTCCTCTGGTCATTTGATAATGCAGAAGACAGGCTTCCACAACAAAGGATTAGCCAATTCTGCATTAAATGCTGAATTCAGGTTCCTCTAATGAAACCAATCCTCCACAGCGGCCTCCAATGCTGTCAGGGTAGAGAGTAGATTAAAAATTTCTGGATATTGCAAATCTGCTAGATCCATTATTGAAGTTCAAAGCCCAGCTCTGTATCTCACTGGATGTGTGACCAAATATGTGTGTAAGACCTTGGGCAAATTAGTTAACATTCTGTATCTCCACTTCCTGATCTGAAAAATGGAAGTGATACAAGTAAATTCTTACCTTCTGAAGTTATTTTGAGGAAAAAATGAACTGGTACATTTTATTTTTAATAGGGTCTGACATACAATGATTGCTCAATAAAAGTTAATTCATTTTTTTTTATTCCTTCCTACAGTGGCCTGCTTTCTGGGAATGTGATTGGCAGATATCAGAAGAGTAAGCCAGAGATCACTCACGTTGGCATTGCCTGTCCCACGAGTTCAGTTCCACCTCTTCATTGATGAGCTACTCCATGCCAGGCATCCTGCTGGGGACATGGCGGTGGATGACAAATGTGGGGTGGACAGACATTATGGAAGTTTGCTCCTTGGGCGCAGCAACATGGTGACCCTAGAGAAAAATCAGTGTACATATTTATCCTTCATGTGAAAACAGAGGTGATGTTTTAAAGCCTCTCTAAAGCTTCTTGGCTATTTGAAATGTGCATGTGTCATTGCAGCGCTGTCCACTGCAGCTGACCCTTACCCATTATTCAAACTGTAATTGAATTATCTTTGGTATCTACTAGGAGGTTTATTGGACAGCTTCTGGGGATAAATCTCTAAGTGACTATGTTAGTTAGGTTTCTCCAGAGAAAATAGAACTGACAAGATATGTGTATATATAGAAAGAGATTTATTTCAAGGAATTGGCTTATCTGTTTTTGGAGGTTACCAAGTCTAAAATCTACAGGGTAGGCTGGTAGGCTGGAGACCCAGGAATAGCCGATATCGCAGATCAAGTCCAAAGGGCATCCGTTGGCAGAATTGCCTTGTGCTTGGAGAAGGTCTGTCTTTTATTCTATCCAGACCTTCAACTGATTGGATGAGGTCTACAAACATAATGAAGGGCAATTTGCTTTACTTCAAATCCACCATGTAAATGTTCACCTCATCCAAATACACCCTCACAGAGATGTCCAGAATAATGTTTGAACACGTATCTGGGCATCCTGGTCCTACCACGTTGACACACAATTAACCACCACAGTGATTAGGAAAGTGTGGCCCATTACTGGTCAAGGAATACTACTTGAAACAGGCTGAGTTCAGAAGTCGTGGCTATCAGGAAAGTGTCCTTGTCAGAGGTATGCTTTGAGTGGCTAACCAAGGAGCAAAACTTTCAGCTGCATGTGTTACCTGGCAGAGGAAACCTTCATCTCAAAGGGCAGCAGCTTCCTCTTTCTAGAAGAACTGACTGGCTCTGATTTTCTTACTGATGGACCAAGAACCTAACCTTTTATCGAAATCACCCATGACATTTCTGTCATGGATAGAAAGGAACAAATCTTTGTGTTTAAATATTTTCTTAGATTTCTGCCATCTTTTCCAAGCTTATTGATGTGGGTAAGTTGAAGCTCTATTATTCTATTCAAACCTCCTACTCGCTTAGAATTGTGATTTAAGAGGCTCAACTCTTACAGGAAAATTCTCTGAGGAAATTGAGCAGAGACATGAAAAATAAATTGTCATTTGTTTATAATCAAATTCATGCCTCTTTAATAAATTTTGTATAAGAATCTGCCAAATATACTTGCAGCTTCCTGTACTTCCTGCAACTTGGACACAAAAACATTTTATTCAACCACCCCTGCTAGTGACTGACTCCTTGCAAGGAACTCCCAGGATACACTGCCATCTGGTCACCTCTTGTCTGCTTGAACACACCCTCCTTCCTAAATTAGTGCTAAAATGTATCTTCCAAGTACCAGCCCTTTGGCTCGTCCTTGAAGCAGTTGCTAAGTCCAACCCAGTTCCAAGTGTCAGGATCTACTCACTATTCTTTAAGATTCTTCCAGAGACAAAATAAGGAAACCAAACCTTTCCAAATATATAACCAAAGTCAACTGCTTAAAAACAGTGCTGCAGCCCTGGCCGAGTGGCTCAGTTGGTTAGAGCATTGTCCTGTGCACCAGAATGTTACGGGTTCGATTCCTGGTCAGGGCACATATCTAGGTTGTGGGTTCGAACCCCGGTCAGGGCATATAGGGAAGGTAACCAATCAATGTTTTCTCTCCCTCTCTCTCTTTTCCCCTTTCTCTCTCTCTAAAATCAATAAAAACATATCCTCTGGTGAGAATTAAAAGAATAAAAAAGCAGTGTTGCCAGCATGTATCCCAAACAGAATATTTCAACTATATTAGATTATTTGATATCAAATTTGAATTGAAGGACACCTTAGAGGAAAATCTTTATATTCTGCTCTCACCTTCTTCAACTGCTGTTGGATTACCCAGGCACAAAAGCTTTCATCTCAAACCCTTTGGGGAGAAAAGTTTCCAGATCAATTGTTATTCTTTGTTTTTCTTTCTATTTGACCCTTGGGTAAAATTAGCTACTTTTTGTTATGTTGGAAGCTTCTTATAAATACCCTTTTGGAAATTAGAAAAGACAGAATTCAAGGAGGAGAGGAAAATGGGGGAAAAACTCAACTCCTCAAATATTCTGTCTTTCCCCTTTGGAGATGCTGTGTAGGTTAAGCGGTGAGAAGAAAGTTGTGTCCTTGCAGGTGGTGAACATGAGCAAACCTAAGTGAATTCATTTGCTAGGGATGTCATAAGGGAGTATGACAGGGGTGGCTTAAACAGATCTAGAGGCTAGGTGTCCCAGATGAAGGTGACAGCTGGGGCTGGTTCCTTCTAAGGGCTGTGAGGAAGCTATTCCATTTCGGTTTCCCAGCTTCTGAGGGTTTGTTGGCAATTCTTGGCATTCTTTGGCTTGTAGATGCATCACCCTGATTTCTGCCTTCATGTTTACATGGCCTTGGCCTTCTTGTGTGCATGTCTACCTCTGTGTCCAAATGTCCCCCCTTTTATAAGGACACAGTCATATTGGGTTAGGACCTAGCCTAATGACCTCATTTTAACCTGATTATCTGCAAAGATTCTATTTCCAAGTAATGTCACACTCACAGATACTGGGGATTTCGACTTCAGCATATGTTGGGAGGAAACAATTCAGCTCATAGCCCTAGGGCTGGCTGGAGCCAGAAGCCCCATTGTCTTTTTCGGTATCATACTTGAATGCGGAGTTTTCAGGGTGATTATTGGATAGCTTGCAGTGCGCACGTTCTTGGTTGCTTTGCATCACCGTCAAACCACCAGTGCACACAGGCTGCTGTCTTCCACGTGTCTTACACTGTATTGTTTTCTTGTATAAATGTTTTTATTACGTTTTTCTCCAAGAGTATGGCTACATGTAGTTTTGCAAAAGATAAACAAAATGAAATGCCTCATTTCAAGCCTGAGAAATGGATCCAAACCTTGTAGTACTTAAGAGTCTAGGAAATAAGAATTGCTTTTGGGTCTTCAGTGGATTTTTTTTTTTTCAGATCTTTTCACTCAAAGTATCCCGACCCCCTTCCACATACACATCTGCACAATCCTAAAGCACACACGTGCACAAACTGGCAGATGGATAGACAGACACACACACACACACAATGTAGCTTCTCAGAGGAAGACTCCTTAAACAATGTATTGATTTTCATTCCTCTTATATGGTAGTGCTCCCTTTATGTTCCTTTTGTTTCTTTCTTCCTTTTAAAATTACCTCCTACTGGCAAATGAGTGTCTATTAGATGCCCTGCCAGCTGCTATGTCTGAAGCGGAGCAAAAAGATAAACTGCTACTGGCTTCCGCCAGAGAAAACCTGCTTTATCTCAAGGAGCCAAACTGCCAGGTGGAGTTGAGTAAACTTTGGAGTTGCAATACAGTTGAGGCACAAAGTTCACCACCAACGTAAAGCAGCCAGCCCAGTTCTGCTTTTTAATGGGCTCTAAACTAACGAAACTGAGTAACATAAACAAGGGTGAAGCAATTGCTTCAGCAGAAAAAGTGTTCTGTTTTATTGACAACTAATGAGTATACTGCTATTTTAGCGTCTTTATGAGCAGAATACGAATTTGTTTATTTTTTCCTGAAGTTTACTGGTAAAACAAGGCTGAGAAGAAAAAAAGCTTTGTAAACATTATAAGAAAGAAATTGTTTATTGCTGGCTAGGTCAACTGATACACGGGCTTACAGAATTAGAAGGACCTTTTTGAGAGCAACCAATTCAACCTTCTTGCTTTCTTAGGTAAGGACCCCCAAATCTGGGTGAATTAAATGGCATGAGCCTATAAGGTTTAATGCAGAGATACAGGACTTTGGGTTCAAGTCTCTAACTTTGTAAAATGGAACTATTAATATGTAGGGTGTAGGCTGTTTTGGGGGGTTAAATGAGAGAGCCCTGTTTAAGTTTCTAATGCATCACCTTGTGAGTTATCTTCCTCTTTCGACCAGGATCGCTCTGCTAATTAGTCCCAGAGAAGGGGCTAGACATCACTCCTTAGTTCTGCATTTCACCTTTGTCCATGTAATTTCAGCATTTGGAGGACAGGATTTCCGAAATCCCCCAACGAATGAACCCTATGGTTAAACTAAAAACCTCTTTTCAGATACTTGTTTTTAAAAGCCCCACCAACTTTTACCAGAGCTGCTAATAATTAACCGAAGGGAGTGACTGGATGGAAACTTTTCCAGGCCTCTCCAGAATGTAGCTTGCCAAAAATGGTGTGAGAGGCAGCCAAAGTCGGGGCCAGGCGGGAGAGCCAGGGGCCTGCAAACTCACACACGCACGATTGAACGTCTTGGCTCTCGCACAGATTTGTGAGACACCAAAGCACTTTCTTCATTGTGTATTTACAGATTCGAAATCTCATGTAGGATCCAAATTCAGAGGAGTGGAGCAACGCTTTGGGTTTTCTCAGCCGTATTTACTTACCCAATAAATTCATTAGCATAAAGCACTTTGTTGTTGATGCTCTGACGCTTGACACCTTTTCATCAAGATTGGAGATTAAAGAATGCTTATAGTAGATATGAAAATAGAGGGAAAAACTAGCAACCCTTAACTTCTCTCCAAAACACCAGTGAAGAAATGATTCACTCAGCGTCAGTGGTGGGCTGCTAAGTGAAGCCTACTTTTGTGACCTGGTCACTTTCACTATTGAATTCCACTCATCAGCTTGGATCAGGTAGAATGTAGGTGTCACTGGAGGCTGCCCCTTTCTCAGGGAAGGGTAGGCATCCTGCCCCATAATGTCGTCAAGGTAAGCCCAGGTAACCTTCCCCACCCAGCTTTAGAATGAGCGGTCAAAATGCACCAGGACAATGTGAGTTGATAGCCACACCAGGCTGTCAAACACCCAAAAGCTGCCACAGCCACCAACAAATCCCGAGGGTGTAGAATAGTATAGAAGTTGTTCCGTGGGTTCTTGGTAAACAAATGAATGACACAGGAAGCTAATTAGGAAGATAGTAGCCCTTGATTTAGAGACTCACACCAGCCTTGGCTTGTTGGGCGGATACAGGTTTATTTGTGGCACCCTGTTAAATTCCTTCTTCCAGATCCAGGCACTAAACAAAATAGACCAAGATCACAAAAGAAGCGAACGAGATGATTGGATTCATTTAAATTTTTCAAACGTTCTGCTCTAAAGTTACAAAGGGGCAAGTTGGACTCTTGTCTTGTGGAAAATAGAGACAGTAATATCACCATTGTAGGGTTGTTGTGAAGACTACTGAGTCAGTACATGTTTAGGACAGTGCCTGTCAATAGTAAGAGCTCAGTAAATAAGTAGATTATTATTATTATCTTCTGAACTTGCTTATTTATTTATTTATTTATACTAATTATTGTTTTAATCATGATTTATTTTAAAAACATTTGCTAGTTACAGTTTACATTCAACATTATTTTGTATTAGTTTCAGGTGTACAGCATAGTGGTTAAATAATCATATACTTTAGGAAGAGTTCCCCCTGATATTTTCAGCATCCATCTGACACCACACATAGTTACTACAATATTATTGACTGTATTTCCTATGCTGTACTTTACTCTGTCACTGCTTTGTAACTACCAATCCTGAGCTTGCTTTTGAAATAGGGTTAGTCCTGTTGTAGCTTTTTGTGTACTCAAGCATGTATATAACTTTGTACAAATGCATACATGTTATCTCATACATATTTACCTGTTATTTAGAGAAATCTTTTTTTTTTTTTGGTAATATTCAGCTTCAATTTTCCTTTATTTTCTCTTTTGGGTCCCTTCTGCACCCCTCCCTACCACATAACTATAAGTAGTGCCCTGGTAAGTACTTCTACATTTCCTCCTCACTCATATAATTATATATACACATTTACACTTACACATTTGTATGGGGGAGGTTTGGTTATTTTCTATTCTATGAACCTTAAATAGTGCACATTTTATGTGTCTTATTATTTTTTTTAATCTGAAGGGTAACTGTATAGAAATTCTTCAAAAGCAGCTGTCCAGCTGTAACTCATTCTTTGGAATGGCTGCATAATAATCCCTGGTGTGGATGAGCTGTGATCTATTTAGCCATTCTCATTGATTAACATTTGCTTTGATCCCTCTTCCCATCCCCATTTCTTGTCACTATAAACATTTTGCCATTAAATGTCTTTTCACAAAGGCCCTTGTGCACTGGTGACCTGAAAGGTGTCAAGGAGAGAGATTACAGCATTGAACGGCACATGTATGTTTAATTTTTTACATATGCTGCTAAATGTCTTGCCTGAGTTTTAACAGTTAAATTTTTCTCAGCAATGTATGAGCACTTGTTTCTCCACATTTCTATCACCAATAGAGTTTATAGATTATTTTCATTTTTGCCAGTTTGAAAGGTATAAAAAAGATACACCATTGTCATTTTAATTTGCATTTTCCTGGCTATAGTTTACTATGACCATATTTGCCTTTGCTTGTTGGTCATTTGGACAGGCTCTTCTGTGAATATTCTATTCTAGTTATTTATTCACTTTTTCATGAGTTTGTCTGTTTTCACTGATTTATAAAAACAAAACAAAACAAAAATGTCATCTGTGGTACAAATATTTCTAAACCTATTTGTCTATTGACCTTGTTATAATATCTTTCTTTTGCCAAAAAAGGTTTTAAATTCTCTGTTATATGATCAAATAGATTTCTCTTTTCTTTATAGATTCTGCATTTGGTCAAGAAAGTCTCCTTCTACCTGCATATTATACATATATGTACATATAATATACTAGGTTTTCTTGAAAATATTATATTTTTTTACAGTTGTCTTCAATCTAAAAAACATTTATTTTTGCAGATGACATATAATTAGGGTTAATTTTTTAAAAATACAGTCAAATGACTGTCATAAATAGTTAAGTACATATATGAATATGTATGCACATTTATTTTTATATATGTATGTGTCTATAGCTCTATATATGTATGTGTATATTTATGCATATATGATGGGTATGAATGCTATATGTGTGTATATATAAATATAAATATATATAAATATAAATATATATATATAATGTGTTTATCTCCATATAGGTATGGATATATCCACATATATTTATATATCCCCACATATATGTACATGGGCGTATATATTCACATATATGTCTATATATAATGATTGACTCTCTTTATAATTTTACTGACTTCTACTACTACCTGTGGGCCCCATCCCAGAGCCACATGATTCTGGAATGAATGAGAAACTTGAGTTAGTTGTGGAGGGGAAAAAAACTATGCTCCAGTCTCCCGTGATCCCAAACTCTCCCTTTCAAACATTTTGACCCTGTGACACTGTAACAGAAAATCTTCTCAAAACAAACCACAATCTTTTCTCTTGGATGTTTCTCTTGTACTAGTTATTTCTGTCAACCATTAGATAAGTTTCTTCACGGCCAATTGGACTCTAAAGATTCCACACATCTGCCCACTTACTCTTTCTATAGCAAGTAGCTAGAAAAGCAGAAGGCTACAAGAAAGCATTAACATATCCATCTTTTTTTATTTTTTCTTTCGCTCAGATATTCTGTTTTGGCATCTTGGTACCTGAAATCTAGCTTTACTTATAGTTACATTAAAATGTGAGTATCAGTTTTGAAGATTTGCTAGCAACAATTATGCCAGTAAAATTATAGAGCACTTCAGAAAAGCACAATTAGATGTACTTAGAACCATTTTCTAATAATCTAGGTTCATTTTAACTTGAATTCTATTTAAAATCATGGGGGGAAAAAGTAAGACATAACAATTTAGTTGTTTAATTTAAAATATGACATGTGATAATGATTCTCCTTTCTCTTAGGACAACAGGTCTCATATTTGCAAGAGACTAAAGAACGGTGATTTTTTATGGGTTTTCCCTTGGAAGACCTTTACAAAAATGCCAATGTAAAGGTCTAATTTAGTTCATTCCTCCTCCCCCTCGCTGCTCTAAAATAAGTATTGGAGAAGTGTCATTTCTACAAATCAGGTCCTGACTCACTGCCAAAAATTTTTAAGGAACAGAATTCTATATGCAGATTGACTAACCTAAGACAACTTTCTAGTTCCTAGAACTTTTTTTTTTTAAACTTTATTCCTTGTGAAATTTTATTATATAAAGTGTATCCTTTTTTCCTTTTCTTTTTGGTACTTAAGTAAGGACATACATTTGCTCTTTCTCATCAGAGAAACTTCAAAGAATAATAGGATCTTAGAAGTGTAAGGGACCTTTAAATCAGCCAACAGTAGAAATCAGCTACTTTAAACTCTTGCTAAATACTCTCTCTCTTTTTTTTTTAAAGCTACTAGTTGATTTAAGGGTAGGCAAGATTCTGTGAATGGTTCAACTCTGTTCCATGTCTTACATCTGTCTTCCTCTGAATATGGTTTAAATGGATTTTCCAGGAGGACGTTCCAGGGGTGGGGCTTTGCACTTGAACACATGTGAGACTCCACTTGTGCCCTACATTCTAGAGAGAGGTGATTCTGGCAGGGGATTTTTGCTTCAAGGAGGGAGAGTGTGTGAGTGCATTTCTTTCTTCTTCTTCTTTTTTTTTTTTCTACTGACACAGCTGGTAGTTCCCCACTGACTGGTGTTTGTTTTGAAGTCACGTGGCAAAGGGGGTTTCTGCCAATGTTTACTCATTACACATTCAAATATGACACCCTCACACCCATTCACAGGACAACTTCGGTGTTCTCTAATTCTGCTGCCAGAAATGGAAAGTTTATGCCTAGAGTGAAAGTTGCTTTCTTTGCAAATGCAGGAGGTTTCTTACTCAACAGGCATTTTTTTTAGAATTCCTGCTTTTTAAATATTAAATTCACTTAATTATTTAATTTTTACATGGTTGAGGTTGACTGCTTGGCTGATTATATCTGAAATATTTCTTAATCAGTATGCTCCATTTATTAGGGAATAACTTCATGGTACAAGGAAGGGAGGCTCACAACTACTTTATACATTACTGCCCTAATATAAACTGAAACATTTTTACCTCTATCCGGAGCCTCCCTCTGGGGAAGAATAATACATCTCTGCTATGTTATGTGGACAAGGCCATGTGACTTGCTTTGGCCAATGAACTGAGAATGACAGTCACTTTCTATCATAGGCTTTAAGAACCAGTGCGGGGCCTGTCATTCTGGCTTTCACTTTGCCACATGACTGGCTGTGTTCCAGACAGAGGCTGCTCTGTTAGCTGGGTTCTGCTGTAAACACAAAGTCAATAAAGCCACAGCTGACAAGGAACATGAGCAAGAAATCAAGCTCTATTATTGTGAGTTCCCAAGACCTGAGGGCCCTTTGCTACCGCGATAGAACCTAACTCGTCTTGACCGACGCAGATTGCAGACGAGAGCGATCAGGAAGAGCCTAAGTTCAGATCCTGGTTCTGCCATTAAATAGTGATGTTAACTTGGTCATTCCTAAAATACTAGGGACCTTAGCAACTGGCACCTCAGTTTCCCCCGGAATGGGCACAGCAACCATTACCTTCTGGGTCTCATGGGATTGGTATGAGGTTAAAATAGCACTATTTATGTTACAGTACACGGGATAAAAATCATACCTTGTATAAATGTAAGGCACTCTTACAATTGGATTTTCCTACTTTAGTGAGTTGTATGCACTAACCTTCACCTGTGTTCAACTTTCTAATAAACATTTTGAAGTATATCATCCTTATAAAGTTTTATAAGCAGTCAAGCACAGGTACATGCATGTACTTGTCCTAGAATAGCACTTCTTTCTGTAGAGGAGCATTCTTTTCAAGCATCCAGCATTGAGAAGGACCCACACGGAGTAGTGCTGAGGCATGTGGGCACTTGCCCGGCCAGACCAATCAGGCAAATTTCCTGAGCTCTGAGTATTTCATGTTCTGGCCAACTGCTTTCACTTGCTGAGAGAACATTATAAGTGATAGCAAATACTATTATATCATTTATTTTACTAGGAAGACTTACATAGTGGAAAGAACATTAGCTTTAGAATCATATAGGCCTGGCACATAGTAGTCCATTCAGTAACTGTTGAAAAATTGAATCAGCTCACATCTCACCAACAATTTCAAGCTGTGTGATTTTGTGCAAGATACTTAGCTTCTTGGAGCTTCAGTGTGCCCACTTGCGACATACGAAATACTAATCTCTACTTAACAGGGCTTTTTTTTTTTTTTTTAAGGATTAATGAAGTGGTAGATGTATGAAGTCTTTCAGAATGCTTAGTAAAAGTGAAAGTTTAGTTTATTAGCTGTGTTATGTCCTGGAATGGGTGGCCATCTTATAAAAGAAAGATTGGGCTTTTGAGCTTGTTTGCAAGGTTCCATTAATGAGGTCTCCAGATTCCTTCTGAAAAAATCAATAGCATTTTGATAAGACCATGCTTTCTTTGTCACAGAAGCAATACCATGAGTGCATCTGAAAAAAAAGCATTTAAAATGGTCTGGATACACAAAAGCTTCAAGGGCTTTGCCTTAGAAAAGCTTTCCTGACAAAAGGAACCACACCGCTTCCCAATGCCTGGTTTCTAGATTGGTTTTCCATCTCCCCTCAACAGTATGGCCTTTATCTCTTGCCAGTAACTGCCTCTTTGATATACTTGCAGGTCCTTGAAAGGCCCTCCTGCAGGTGTTTCTTAGTATCAAGCTTTGGAACTTATATCCGCAACAATAAGGTAGATGGCAAACTTTTAAATGATCTGTATCAACAAAAGGCGAAGGGAAGGAGCTTTGACTGAATGTTGATTAGAGACCCACTGCTTTTCCAGGTATTTATCATTCATTTAATTCTGGAAGCAACCCTGTGAGGTAAGTGCCTTTATTTATTCTTTTTTTTCCCCTAACAGTGGTGATTTTAAAATCATAATATCTATACAAAGAAGTTTATAGATTTGCCCAATGTCACATAACCAGTAAGTGGTATTAGTTGGAAGTTGAATGCAAGTCTGTTCAAGTCCAAAAACATGTTCTTTTCCTCACATTACCCTGCCTCACTGTTTACTGACTATTCATCACCTCAGTGCATGATGCAACAAAGATGTCTGGTAGCTGGGCGTGTTGTGGAGAGAGCCTTTGGAGCCAGGGGACATGGGTTCTCGAGCTGATAGTGTCAGTTACTAATCATGTGGCCTTGGGCATATTACTTAGGTCTCTGAGCTTCAAGTCCTTCATTAATAAAAAGAAAAAAAGTCACCCTTTTCAGGCAATGTCAGTGTGACAACTAGAGACGATACAAGTAGAATGGCGGTCTGGCATATAGAGGAGATGTGCCATCAGTGAAAGCTACTGACGTTATTATCATTGTTATGCTTGATAAACAAATCCCTGGACAGTATGCTTAAGTCTACAGAGCTATACTTGATATGTGTTCAACTGGTGATGCAGATACCATGCAGGTTTCATGGGGTGTGGAACGGATAACTATTCTTGTTTGAATAACTGGGGCAAGACTGAAGCATAGGCAGCCACTGGACTGCAAATTCCATGATGGTAGGGATCAAACCTGCTTTTCTTTTTCTTGAATTGTCCTTTCAGAACAGAAGATAATGGGTTTGAGCACGAAGTAAGTGCTCAATAAAAGCATGTTGAATGATTGAATGGGTGTTGGTCCTTAAAGGATAGATTTTGAAGGGTCATAAAGGAGACTGGAGGGAATGTAAAGGATGATTTAAAAATGTGTGATGGTCAGCACATTTACAACATTTACAAGACACAGAAAGTAAAATAACATGGCCAGAGAAGAGGTATTGTTCAGTGAGTACACTGGGAGGTCACAGACAATGGGGGTTTCAAATACAGCATGGCAGTCAGTAGTAGCTGATGGCATTTGTGCCTATACTCATTCATTATGCAGGCAAGGAAGAGACCAATGGCTGTCCCTATGATAACAATTATAGGGCTAACTCACCTGGTCATTGTGAGGATTAAATAAAATGTTACATAGAAAGAGCTTACTGGGTACTCAGCACATTAGCTATTACTAGTATCAAATTATTATTTATCACTTTTTGACATTTTGGTGAGCAATGATAGCAGGAGTCATATTGTGGAGGTAGGAGCAACGGGTCAGAGAGACTTAGATGCCAATATTTGTCCCCCCAGGGGACTTGACGGTAACACTTCCTGTTACTGGTTCTTGTAACACTGAAACATCTTTCAAGGGCCTGTGTAGAATAAATGCTTGTGTGACGAATATAATATTACTAGCCAGTTTTGTAAATTGATCTTGGGACCTTTTCCCTTGCCATCCCCTGAACCTCGTCAGTTCCTCTCTTGCACCCATATGCTTCCGGGGAAAAACGGGGATGAGGGGGACCTGGGGCCTGGCCTTTAACCAAACGTGACCGACTGGGTTACTTAAAGCAACTGTTTACGGTGGTGATTTTAAATTCTGTGATTAATCAGAGATTTATGAGATTGGACTAAAATTTACTTTGTTTTTTTTTTTCCTTGCTTCCAGCAGCAGGGGTCTGGCAAGGAAGAAAGAGAAACTGTAGACCAGGGTCTTGCGAGGAGGCAAGAGAAACTGTAGACTAGATAAAGAGTCATTTTAGAACAAATGTTCTCTGCATTGTTGAGTATTGTGTTAGCAATTTTATGACCCATTATGCGAGTACTTAAATCACTAAAATACAAGGTAGAAAGTGATAAACACAGAGTACATAAGTGCTGTGGGAATTCAGAGGAATTATTGCAGTTAACTCAGTAAAGCCTTTGTGGAAGAGATGGAATGGGAGCTGTCTTTCTCTCCAACATTGGATTTTGAAAATTTAGAACAGATAGCAAAATGGATAGAATCATAAATTGAACATCAATATGCCCTACAGTGAGATTTAGTACATTTAGTTATATTTTAACATTTGCTTTCCTTCTGTGTATAAAAATGTATGCATACATATATATGTATGTGTACATATAATATGTATACATATGATATATTTTTCAAAACCATTTGAGAGTAAGTTGTAGACATCTTGGCACTTCATTCCTAAATACTTAGGCATACATCTCTTAAGAACAAGGCTTTCTTCTGCATAACCACATCATTATTACCAAAGAAAATGAGTCATGACTGAGCTGGATTTTGGAAAAGAGGTAGGGTTTGGATTTTTTGATGAGCAGTGACAACAGTTCTTGGAGGACACAGGGTAAGTCAAAGCTCAGATGTATTGGTCTATTTTAGTTCCGTCATTCGACAGGAAACTGCTCCCAGACCAGAAAACTGAGTGATTTGCTAAAGGCCACAGTGGTAGTTTGGAAATAACTGGGACCAGAAGCCACATTTCCTGATTCCTTTTGCACTGCTCCCACCGTACTCCTCTTCCTGACATGGTGCTGAATTTAGAACACCACGCTCTTGATTTCTAAACAGGGGCATCTTTAAATCCACCTCAGTTAAACAAGCATTTCAGATGACACCTTTCTGTGTGGATTTCCAAGATGTTGCCAAGCTGAATCCCACCAGTTCTCCTGGAAGACCGAGGTTTAAGTAGGTGGAGAAATAAAAACAGGAATGAGTAACTGCATAGTAAGCCATGAAAAACCCAGGAGGAATGTCCCAGGTTCCCAGGGAAAAGCAGTGTTGTAACCTGCGCCTTCTTGTGCCACAACCTTTATGGCCTGGGTGCCCCTTGCCCTCCTGGTGTGACTGACAACAAGAGACCACATACAGTTCTTTGAATTCAAGCATCAACTCCCCAAGCACCTTGTTTTCCGCAGAGACTCTTTGCGGCACAAATGCCATCAGCTGGCATTTTCAGGTTTGTATTAATTAGTTTACAAGCACCATCAGAGAAGGTGTGGACATGTTTGTTTGTTTATTGTGGGGTTTGATCCATATGTTATTTTCGGGAGGGGCAATGTTGGGTGTGTTGATGCTGTTGGTAAAAGCATGACTCCAAGTGTCCTCATAGCTACCAGTTACTGAACATGTGTGTGTCAGATGCTGATGTGACATCGTTTAGTTCTCCTAGATCACCGTGTAGAACAGATCCTACGCTCATGTTTCAGATGAGGAGACTAAGGTTTAGAGACACTTAGTAACTTGCCCAAGATCACATTGTTAGAAAGTGGCAGTCCGCTTATCAATCCAGGACTGTTTGACCCAAAGCTCATCCCTTTGTCATTATTTCTTCTTTCTTCCTGTGAAGACTAGAGGTGACCACAGAAGGACAGAGACAGGGGAATGAGGAGGCCATCAGACACAAACACTTCTGCATGGTGTCTGTCCCCCAACACCTACATTTGTATGTTTCTGAGCTTGATTTTTACTTGGAACTTATGTGGTTATTTTGAAATAAGATGCAGTAGCTATTTATTTTCTCACTCCTTTAGTATCCAAACTTCTCCCCCAAGACTAATGTCTTCTGAGGCAGGAAAATTAAAAAAAAATTTTTTTTAATGTAGATGCATTTATTTTTCTAAGGCCTCACATCAGAGCTATTGAATTAGAATCTCTAGGAGTAGGGCAGAGGATTGGGATTTTTTTGATTTATCAGTATCAACATTTTTCACTAGTCATATCAGGATTCTTTGTTTTGGTTATTTTCTTCAGAAAGCTTCAGTTCAAATGCAAACATGTTACCTGGAAGCCGTGATGAGGTGAGTCATTATCTCTGCCAACACGCTGGCATGGGTCGGTATCTGATTATGTCTTGAGAGAAACAAACCTACAACAGGGCAGAGTTGATGTGAACTTACATTTTGGAGAAATCTATCCATCCTCCTTGAAGCATGTTACAGAGACAGAGTCTGAGAGGGTTTTTCAGGGGGAAGTTCTAGGTAATCTTTTAATAGTGTTGGTACTGAGAAAAGAGGGAATGAATTTTGGGAAAGCTAAAGTAAATGCCTTCTATAATAAGGTTTGATTAGCAGGGTTGATTAGAAGGCAGTGCCAAAGCTGAATTTCTCTCATTTATTAAAATAAGTCAATGGGAAGGATACTACAATGTGTTTTAAAAGGATTTAACACTAAATTATAATTATAGTGACAGTTTATTAGATGCATTTAAAAAAGAAATATAAATCTCAATCTTTAATATGGTTTTGTCACTAAAAGGATAATAGCACATTCTACATGTTTTCTAACCAGAGTGATCTTTCTCTTTGCAAATAAGTGTGGATTTACACTTGGCTACAGCACGATTTTTTAGCTAAAACAGTAAGTGCTAAGTCTTTATTTTCTTTCTAACATTTAGAACCATTTAACTGATAGACCAAGTCTTTCCCTTCCTAGGTTCCCTGGCACTTTGTTCATATCTCTATAGTAGCCCTTGCCATGTTTTATTGCACTTCGTCTGCTATGCGTTTGTCTCATTACTCAGTGAGAAGCACCAGAGGAGAAGAAACTGGATATTATTCATTTTTGTATACCCACTGGGTGACACAGAGGAAGCGTTTAATAAATGTGTTAAATGAAAAAATGAAACGATTGTCTTTCCAATAGAAGCCAAGTCTTGCTTTGGTAGGCTCTCATTGACCATAAACTTATGAGGAATGTAAATGAAAATATTTTCTGTTTGTACAGGAAGATAACACTATCGATCTGCGGCCACTGTACACTGACGGCATGGAGCAGAGATGGAGTAGAAGAGGTCAAGCCTCACGGTCAACCCAGGCTTCTTGTAATCCGACATGTTTCAGACCAATACGTTTGACTGTTTTTATTGTTACTGCGTCTTTAATTTTCATGTATCTCTTTATTTTTGGATATAAAGGCAAAATATGTCTACCGCGTAAAATAAAAAGTACAGACATGCGTTAGTAAGGGTTCTTTACTTACAAGTAGCAGAAACCAATAAGATCTAATTTAGCCAACAAAAGCAAATTTATTTAAAGGATCTAAGTGAGCTTCCAGAATGGATAGAAGGCCAGAGAACCAGCTGAGAAACAGAACAAAAAGAAGGTCAACTCTAGGCATTAATGTAGGAGGAGCTTGTTATATAGTTTAGCTCAGGTGCCACTGTGGGATTGAAAGAAATCTAACATTCTTCCATCCCAATGTAACTCAGCTAAAATGTCTTATTAGCTCATGGTAGGGTGTATGTGAATCCTTGGCTAATTCCAGGCTGGAGAGTGAAAGCATCTGGCCGAGGAAACATTAGAGACTCTCTTCGGCTTCCCTAATGAGGAGCAAGGAACTTTGATTATTATCCCTTCAACATCTCTATATGAGGAAGAAGCGATTTCCCAAAAGAAGGTTAGGGGTACCAATGGAGAGCTTCAATGAATGCTGGTAGAGACAAAAAAAAAAAAAGGATAATTATTTAAACCCTAGTCTTGCTACCAAATGCAGACAGCAGTTGATGGGGATTTTTGTTTGTTTTCTTACTAGGCTTTATTTTAATTGTAATGAAAAGAACTGGATTAGGATCTTACTGTACAAATTTTTAAAAAAAATAATATACATCATGGACATTTCTCTTCAAAAGCATTTTTCTAATTGTAGCATAAAATTTTATCTTTGGCCATTCCAGGTAGTCTCTGGAAAGGCATTTGGTCATTTTCAACTTTTTACTATTGGAGCGCAATGAGAAAGTGACGTGGTGGATCAATGTGAGCTTCGGCAGGATTGTATTTGAATTCCAGTTCAACCGCTCCCTAGTTAAGTGCTCTTAGGTAAACTGTCCAACCTCTGAGTCCCTGCTTCCTCACTGTAAAGCAGGAGCACAAAAAGGGACCTTACAGATTTGGACTTGCTGAATTTGAAGTAACTGTGGGATATCCACACATATACAGGGGGTGGGAAGAGTTCAAGACTGGAGGTGTAGATTTTTTAAAAATCTGTTTTTAGGGGACATTTATAGTCCTAGGAGGAGATGAGATTGGTCAGGAGGAGAAGGTACAGAGAGAAAGATTACAGAGAGAAGGTACAGAGAGAGAAGGTACAGGGGGAGAAGGTACAGAAGGGTTCAGTGACCTGGGCACACCGATATTAAGTGTGTGTGTGCGGGGGGTGGGCAGTGCAAGGGCCATATGATAAGGAACAGATGATGGAGGCATGAAAAAAGCATGAAAATAGTGTAGAGAAGTGAAAGGGATTGTTCTAAGGAGAAAACAGAGAGGGAATAATCAGAGGGGTACAGTAGGAAGAAGAAATAGTTGGGAATCAAGACTGAGGGCAGGAGACGCACTGTCAGATGGAGCAGTGAGGGCACCATGTCATTTGACTTGACAACTAGCAGGCCTTCCGTCTCCGTAGCTGGAACAGGTTTCATGGAGTGGAGGGTGAGGAGCTAGAGGAAAATATACACTAATTGTAGAGCGTACTTGTAAAAAGTTTTTATAAACAAGGTAGGAGAAGGACTGGAGAAAAGCTAGAGGAAATCAAGAGAGAATTTTTCTTTTTAAATATGTAAGAGACTTGAACGAGGTTTTAGGCTGATGAAGAAGAAAGCCAAGAGGAGAAGTTACAGGGACAGCGAAGGAGAATTCACTCATATGTGCATTTATTTACTTGTTCACCAAATTAGAATAAAGTGCCTGCTATGCACTAAGATCCTATCTATGCACTGTGGACACAGCAATAATCAAGTCAGTTTAGTTCACTGCTTTCATTGGTGGGGGCGGGTACATAATGCTAGAAGAAGAAGACCATAAACCGTAATGACAACACAATAAATCTACCATGAAAGTAACTCAGGAAGAAACATTTGGTAATCAGTGTCTGCTTTAGACAGAATATTCAGAGGTGGGCTAAGGGTGTGGTATGTAATCTAAGGCCCAGATGACAAGAAGCAAACAGTTTTGCAAAGATCAGTAGGGAGGGATTTCAAGCAGAGGGAAGGAACAGAGTGATGGTTCCCAGAAGAGTCTGGCATGCCTGGGGGACAACAAGGAGGCCCGGCCAACGGGTGAGGAGAAGACTTGAGGTGTGATCAGAAAAGAAGGCACAGGCCAAATGTTGAGGGACATTGTAGGCCATGGTTTTATTCTAACTGGAACTAGAAACCCCTAAAATTGATTAATATGATTATATTTATGTTTTTAAAGGATCATTCTGGTTGCTATGAGAATATAGTTTAGAGAGCAGAGCCGAAGAAGGGAGGCAGTTAAGGAGTTATTGCTGTAGTCTAAATAAGAGAGGGTGTAGCTTGGATTACATCGGCAATGACAAGAAACCAACGGATAAGGTCATGTTCCAGAGCGGAGTCAAAGGACATGCTGATGGATTAGACATGGAGCAGGGGCATGGTAGGAAAAGAGGAATCGAAAGGCCTCATTGTTGGAGGATTGAGTGGATGGTGGGTCACTTTCCTGAGACGGGGAAGAGTGGAGGCTATTTGTAAATCAAGTCAATTATACTTCAATAAAGCTGAAATTAAAAAAAAAAAAAGAGTTTGCCCTGGACGTGATAAAGAGATAACTGATGGAGAAGTGACTTGGAGGGACTTTATTGTTTCCCCTATCTCCAGCTCTACAATTTCAGTTGTACCTCTGAGATACCAGGTTACTGAAAGCATGAGAAAACATTTTGGAGTATCCACTTTTTGGCTTCATCCACCATTTCCTGTAGCCATTTGCCCATCCTTCTGCTCTCTGGTTCTGTTCTCTGGTGTCTGCTTACAGAACCACCTACCTGGTTCTGGAAGGTCATGTATCCTTTTTCTGATTTATTCCTCGGCTCTCCATCTGAATCTCTGCTATGGAGACTTCCTTGAGATCAGTACTCCTCCTAGCATTAGCCTCAGCTTCAAGATACCTTGTACTATGTTGGATATTACCAGGTGTTCCTTACCTGTTTCACTTCCACAGAACCAGGTAAAAAGAACCTTGTTATCCAGCATTGCCTGCCCCTGAACCAATGGGAGGAGAATTCAGACATTTATAATCTGTTAAACTACTAGGTAAACTCAGTTAATACCTTATGCATTCTGTTATTGTTCTTTTTTTTCCTAATCCTCACCTGAGGATACATTCATTGATTTTAGAGAGAGAGGAAGGGAGTGGAGAGGGGAAGAGAGAGAGAGAGAGAGAGAGAAATGCGATAGAGAAACATCAACCAGTCAAGTGCCACATGAGCCCCGGCTGGGGACCAAACCCATAACCAAGGTATGTGCCCTGACTGGGAATCAAACCCCCAACCTTTCTGTGCATAGGACGGTGCTCCTACCAACCAAACCACACTGGCTAGGACTGTTATTTTTATTCTTAAGAAAATTCTCCTTTGTTACAGGTACCAGTTTAAACCAATTCCTTGTTAGGATTCTTATAAAAATGCATGGATTTATTTATTTATGCATTTATTAAACTGGTATGTCAACACCAGCATATTCTAAGTCACCATGTTCTCTTGAACTTCTGAACAATCTAACTGGCCTTTCTTTGTCTAGCCAATTCATTCTTACAATAGAGCTGGGGTAATTTTTGCAACATGAACTTGATCTCAGCAGTCCCCTGCTTGCAAGCTTTTAGTGAATAAAACCTGCTAATCCTCGCAGAGATATTGAGCACAAATGGTCCATGTGCTTCGTGCATTGTCTAGATTTTCTGGCAGTTAGTTGGGTGTTTGTGACTGATCTGGTCATTAGTGGATGAGTATATCTCTTTTGGGTCAAAGCATTTAGGAGCCAGTGTGCCACTGCCACACTCCTTCACCTATTGTAGTTATCTGAAAACCACATGTTGGGATGGCAACATCAAAAGATGGTGGGATCTGGGGTGTCTGATTTAACCCAAGGAGAACAACTGCCCTGGAATATCATCTGGCCTGCATTAGAATTTACTTGACAGAGAAATAAGTCTCTTGTTGGTTAAGTCACTGAGCGTTCGGGCTTTCCTTCTGCGGTACAGTCCAGCTGCTGGAGTAATGCCCATGGCGAGCATGGCCCTGTCGGCCCTGGCTCCCGCTTGTCCGACTCTCCCGGGATGCAGGACGCCTCTCACTTCCTCCAAGGCATCATGCTTTATCCCGCCTCTGGCTATTTCCCATTTGCTGGGCAAAGTCTGCCTCTGCCCCTTCCTGCTTACCATATACCCATTTGGGCTAATCAAATGCCTCATCATGACATATGACATAAAGACTGGCCCCTACTTTTCCTCATCTGCTACCACCTCCTCCATCCATCCCATGCATACTTCACTCTAATCAAAGCAAATCCCTCCTCTCTCTGATGTAGGTGCAAAGCTCTCATCTTACCACCTAGCAAACTCTTGCTCTGTTTGTATGTTAAGACTCAGCTTAAATGTCACCTCTTCTGTAGAGACTGTTTTAAGCCCCCAGTGTTAAGCTCCAAATAATGCTGTGCCTTTGTGTAGGTTGGGGCTATGCGCCACTTACTCACCTTTTCTGTTCTGTTATAGTGCCAAAGGGGAAGCTCTGTGGATGCTTGTGGAGGGAGGGAATGAAGAGACACGAAGCTGGAATATTATAATGGAAGAAATTTCTAGCTTCGTTCTTTGTTTTAAAATATTTTGTTTTCTTCAGTGAGCACATAGGGATGGGAGTGGAGGATGCATAAGGAAAAATATCTTCTTTTAGTAATCTATTTTCCACTTGTATGTTTTTTCTTAGGATTAACTAGGTTGCAAAGTGTTATATAATGTGGACAGCGTATTTCACACTCTGTGGCTGTTTATGGTTTGGTCACAAAATCTTTACCCCGACTGCACATGTCTTTGATTTCTGACAAGTAGAGGATAACTTTTCCTAATTACCTTAAAATGAATGCTCTGCATATGTTTTAAAAATCTGAGCTTTTCTTTGAAAAGTTTTTTTGTTTTTTCCTTCCGGGATGTATTTTTCCTACATTGGAAATGAGAGGGGTCTGACTTACATTCATCTTTTCTTGTACTTTTAAGTGTTTTTTGAGCTGTTATTTTTTTTTCATAGTCATTTAGCCCTGAGCCCTAGGAAAATCCCGTTTCCCCTTTCCTGTTGAAGATATTATTGTGAAAGATTAGTCTTGAAAACTCTCCAAGATTATGTCACTGGCCCAGGATACTAGGTTGAAAAAAATTCCACATATCTCAGTGAATTCACTTTTTAAAAAAAATTGTTGTTCAAGTACAATTGTCTCCCTTCGCTTCTTAAGAACCTGTTGAAATTCTTACCTAAGCCCCCGGCATAGGTGTGGCTTGCTCCCATGACACATTCTTCTCCTCCCCCTTTTGATTGACTGATGCAGTAACTGCTTCTTCTGTCCCTCCCCACCCCACAACAGTTGGAAAGTTTCGAAAGTAGCTGCTCAAGCATTAGAGAAGACAGTCTAGGAATAAATGCTCTGAGGCACACCATGCGTAGTTCAGGATCTCCAACTGGTGGAAGGGTCCTGAGAATTTTTGAAGGAGAAAGGCTCTCACTCTTTTCAGAGCAATCTAAGTGTTCAGCAAGATCATAAGAAAATAAACAAGATGTCAGTAGGTGTGGGAGGTGGCTAGTTTTGGTTATGCGTGGTCTAGAACCGTCAAACCCAATATATCCCACTTTCACTTGGCTAAAAGATGCCTACCATAATCTCCTCCAGATCTGTCAAGAATGGCGTGTGTGTGTGTGTGTGCGCGCGCGCGCACGCGCGCACACGTGCCGCTGGTTCTGTACATATATATTTTCATCCTGCAGGGACAACTGTGTTTTGGCCTACAGGTATAAAGTTCTGTTTTCCTCTGTCAGGTGACCATGGGTTTTGTCATACTCAGCAAGCCTTTTGTCTAATACATTGACACCTTAATGAAAAACAAAAGGTAGATTCATCAAAGGAGACAAGATTACAGGAATCATAAATGGAGAACATCACAGAGGCTCACAACAATAATAATAATAAATTGCAGCTATTGTCCTCAGAAACTTGCTTTTCTAAGGTGCTTTGGATAATTACCTGTCAATGTTTTAGTATCAACACCCGCTCCTTGAATTGATGGAGTCTATTTATATCACATGAAATTCTTGTATTTGCCTGTTGAAGCGCATTCCATTCCTAGGCATGTCTATGGCAGGGGTTATTTTATTTTTCCAGGAGGGGAACATGGCATTGTCGAATGTGACACTAAGCATTGCTTTCTGATTGAAGGGAAGCAAAAAAAAAGCAACAAAGAAACATCAGCTGTGGATGTTTTGGGGACGAGGTGTATTTGTATCTCCAGCAGAATGTCACTTGTTCCTCTCTGAGGTTGTCTAGCACAGGTGATGTCTAATTCATTATCTCTGTCAGGCGAAGCCTCAGTGAAATATCTGTACAAAGGGCAGCAGGGGAGATGGGAAAAATGGAATCAGTGCAAATAGATGCTAAGAATGTGGGAACTTCAAGGATTATAGTTTGTTTCTATTTAAAGAAATCCTAATATAAATAAATGACTGAATTTAATAAAGCTACAAGAAAATAGATGTCCCATTGGTTACTTCTTTAAGATTTAACTCATAGAACTAGAACTGGGGGCGTTGTTTGCACAGGATGATGTGGCAGGGACCTCAAATTTCCATCAGAGGAGGAGAAAACCTCAAATCAGAAGGTGTGTGCTGGCATCAGTAGTGGTGCTACTGTGTGACTTGGGACAATATGTCTGTCTGTTGTGGGCCTCAAATTCCTTATTTGTTAAATGAGAAAGTTGGGCAAGATTCTATCTAGCTTTAAAATTCATTTTTAAAAATCTTAGTATCCCTGACCAGTCACACAGTGCCTGCCTGACATAACACTGGACATCAGCCAGTGCTTATTAAATAAGTAAACAAATGAATGAGTGTTTCTCTTAGACATAACTTACTTGTGCAGGTCTCTTATTCAGTCTGTTAGGTAGATGGGTGTCAGAATTACAATTAATAAATGCACATTTTCTGAGTTCTTACTGCTTGTGGAAGGCAATTCCAAGGTGGGTTCCTGTGCCAGCCCCCTCCCAGCCTTCCTGTACCTGTACACCTGTACAATCCCTTTCTCTTGCATGTGGGCTGGCCATGTTAACTCACTTCTAACTAGTAGAATCTAGCAGAGGTGATAGGCTGTCACTTTTGATATTAGGCTACCAAAAAAGATGACTTCTGTTTCTCTCTCTCTCTCTCAGAGCCTTTGCTCTGGAGAAGCCGGCTGCCATGCTGTGAGCTGCCCAATGAAGAGGGCTGCATGGCGGAGAACTGATGTCTCCAGATAACACCCCGTAGACCTGAAGCTGCCAGTAGTCACATGAGTGAGCTTGGAAGTGGATCCTTCCCTAATTAAGCCTTAAGATGACAGCAGCCCTGGCAGATGCCTCCCTGGCAGCCTCTTGAGAGACTCTGAGCCATTTCCATATTTCTGACCCACAGAAACTGTGAGATAATTATTAAATTAACTTTTTTTAAGAAGAGATTTTATTTATTTTTAGAGAGAGGGGAAAGGAGGGAAAAGAGAGGGAGAGAAATATCAGTGTGCGAGAGACACATCTATTGGCTGACTCTTGCATGCCTCCGACTGGGGACCTGGCCTGCAACACACGCATGTGCCCTGACTGGGAATTGAACCAGTGACCTTTTGGTTTGCAGGCTGGCACGCTACCCACTGAGCCACACCAACTAAGGCTTAAATTAAGTTTTGAGGTAGTTTGTTATTCTGTAATAGCTGACTAACATACTATGTTGCAAAAAGAAACTCTCTCAGACAGATAATTTAAAGTGCACATAACCTAAATAAGAGTATGACAAATAGATGAATAATTGTTAGGTACAATTATATACTACTAATTACCAGTTCCCACAGAGAGCTTACAATGTGCCCAGAACTGATATATATATATATATATATATACACACACATAAATATATGTACACACATAAATGTATGAGGCCTGTCCAGAAAGTATGGCCATGTAATATGAAAAATAGAGACATTTATTGAAAAGGATACAAGATACAAGGAACATTGTACATAGGACAATGATGCCTCAATCCCTTCAACGTAGGCACCTTGGGACCTCACACAGTTCTCCCAGTCACCATCAGCTGCCCCATCATATTTTCCTGAATATCATCAATGGTCTGAAATCTCTTCCCTTTCAAAGGTGATTTTAGTTTTGGGAAAAACCAGAAGTTGCAGAACACTAAGTCTGGGCTGTAGGGGAGCTGAGTCACTCGGGTGATTTGATGTTTTGCCCAAAACCTCTGTACAAGACGTGATGTAAGGCACATCCATTGTTGTGATGAAGCTGCCAGTCACCAATTGCCCGTGGCTGTGGCCTTCTGAACCATCCAAATAGTTTCCATGGAGTAATGTTTAAGCTTAATGCAAAATTTGATGCAGGTTTGTTGCTCTACTTGCTCAGTCATTTTAACATGATGGCCACACAGTACACATGCTCACTCAGTGGCTTCTATTGCCCCCACAGACTAGTACAGTGAAGTCGTCATTGTTCATGCATGTGCATTGCAGTGCACTCTCCTTGGCTGCCAGGTTACATCGACGTTGCACAAACCATAATTCACATTATGTTAACAATGGTTGGACTTTCCCCAGACAGACCTCGTATACGTATTAAAATATATACACATGTGAATATATACCTAAATATAAATGTATATATAAACTCCTTTATGACTCACAACAACACTATGAAGCATGTGACATGACTATCCTCATTTTGCAGATGAAGAAATGGATTAACAGAGAGGTTAAGTAAATTGCCCAAGGTCACATAACTAGTAAAGGTAGGAAATGGTAGACCGAGAGCTTAAACGCAGTTTCCAGATGGCTTGCTTGTTAGTGCTAAGCTGTAGTGTGCCCATAAATAAAATAAGGGACCTATCATGAAGTAATAAGATGTTCAAAAGGCATAATTTCATTCAGTCTGAGTGATAAGTGCAGGATTTTATGGAGGGTGTGAATTGTGAGATGGGGAGGATTGAACACAGCGAGATAGAGCCATGATATATATACGAATTCCCTGTTGCAACGGACTGAATATTGTGTTCTCCCAAAATTCATTTTATTTCTTGCTAACTGTATGTAATTATTGCTAAAACTGCTGTTAACTTTCATTCATTCTTTTTGGTAAACATTTCTTTATTTACTCATGCCAGCCATGTGAACACATTACGTATCATTCAGTTCAACTTTACCCAGCACAGACATGAAGTCAGCCTGCAGGTTGAAAGCGGCTTCCCATTTTCCTGCTGGGCATGGACTGCCTGCTAGAGAGGTTTCAAGGCACCTATTCCACAATCTGGGATCTCAAGAGTTCAACTCAAATGCAGAGTCTCATTTTCAGAGGTGTTACATTTGCATAATTTTACAACTGGGGATATCAGTAGCTCAGGTAAATCGATTTAAGTTTGCACCTCTGCCCAAATAAAAACTTGTCCCCTTCCCCCAAGCCCTCATCATCCTCTTATAATCATAGGAATGGGTTCTGGCTTTTTCTCAGACCTCCTCCCCATATTGCATTGCATACTCAGCAATAACTTTGGCTCTGCAGCTATTTTGTTCTGCTCCACCTCTGTGTACCGGACATAGGAATGCAGGGCTTAGCTATGGGGGTGCATAAGGGCAGGACCCTCAGTCTTAGGAGGCTGGGCTCAACTGCTGCTTCCGTACCTTTGGAAGCCAAGAGATCGACTTCTCCTGCTTAGCCGGTTGCAGGAGCCTCCTATCTTGCCTCCTTGCACTCTTCTCCACCTTCAACTTTTCCCTACATATAGTAGACAGGGTGTTCACTTAAATCGACTAATTTATTGTGCTATATTTTTAAGTTTAAAAAACAATGTATGAATATGGGTTTAAAAAAAGGAAGCAAGTTCAAAAGTGAATGCAATGAAATGTTTCTCTACTAAGTCAGTCCTCTAGTTTCCAAGGACCTCTTCTTAGAAGCAGCCACATTTACCAATTTATCATATATATTCACAGTCTATGTATATACATATATGCAAAATATATATATTTGATGAAATGTTTTCCTTCTATTTATGAATGTTTAAAAAATATTTTAACTTAATTTTTAAATTTATTATTAGAGAGAAGGAAAGGGAGGGAGAAAGAGAGGGAGAGAAACATCGATGTGAGAGAGAAACATTGATCTGTTGCCTCTCATACGCATCCTGACTGGACTGACCCTGCAATCTCGGCATGTACTCTGACTGGGAATTAAACCGGAGACCTTTCGCTTTGTGTGATGACTCCCAGCCAACTGAGCCACACCGGGCAGGGCTCTACATAAAATTTTTTTAAATATAAATTTGATCATGGCATTCAATGGAAACTGTCCATTAGCCTCAGGAAAATGTCCAAAATTTTTAACATGGTATTCAAGCCCCCACATGATCTGGCCTGTCCCTGACTACAACCTTGTCTTGTGTCTCTTTATTTTCTGTTTCTCACATGGGATTTATATCAGAACCTATAACATCTGAACTAATCACCTAAGGCTCTTTGAACACATTTCTATCTTTGATTTGAATAGTTTTCTGCCTGGAATGGAAATTGTGGTTGCCATCTTGAATAGCACTCCTGTGCTTAACAAACAGCCATAAAATCAGGATGTAACAGACCCACTCTAGGGACCAAAGGTACAGAAATCCCGTTCTTTTTATTTTTTCATTTTTATTTTTTGGTATATTTTATTGATCATACTGTTACAGTTGTCGCATTTTTTTCTCCCCTTTCTCCCCTCTGCCCTGCACCCCATCCCATCATCCCCATACCTCTTAGTCCATGTCCATGGGCTGCACACACCAGTTCTTTGGTTTCTTAATTTCCCACACTACTTCCAGCTTCCGCCTGTCCACTTTTTTTTTGTCAACATTTTCCTGCCACCACTTTCCCCAGCACCACCCACCCCTACTTCCCACCCTCAATCCTTTCCCCATTTGGCTTTGTTGATGGGTCCTTTATGCATGTTCCTTGATGACCTTGCCCCTCAATTTGCCCTGTCATCCCCCTTCCTCCTCCTCTCTGGTTACTGTCAGTTTGTTTTTCATTTCAATGTTGCTGGTTGTATTTTGCTTGCTTGTTTATTTTGTTGGTTAGGTTTCACTTATAGGAGAGATCATATGGTATCTGTCTTTTACCACCTGGATAATTTCACTTAGCATAATGCTCTCCAGTTCCATCCACGCAGTTGGGAAAGGTAGTAGCTCTTTCTTTCTTTCTACTGCGTAGTATTCCATTGTGTAAATGTACCACAGTTTTTGATCCACTCATTAACTGTTGGGCACTTAGGTTGCTTCCAATTCTTGGCTATTGTAAACTGTGCTGCTGTGAACATTGGGTGCATAAGTTCTTTTGAATTGGTGTTTTGGGATTCTTAGAGTCTAATCCCAGCAGTGGAATTGCTGGGTCAAAAGGCAGATCCACTTTTTAGAGGAAATTCCCAACTGTTTTCCACAGTGGCTGCACCAGTGTGCATTCCCACCAACAGTGCCCTAGAGTTCCCTTTTCTCCACATCCTCTCCAGCATTTGTTGTTTGTTGATTTCTTTTTGATGGCCATTCTGACTGGTGTGAAGTGGTATCTCAGTGTGGTTTTAATTTGCATCTCTCTGATGGCTAATGATGCTGAGCATCCTTTCATATGTCTCTGGGCCCTCTGTATGTCCTCCTTGGAGAAGTGTCTGTTCAGGTCCTTTGCCCATTTTTTAATTGGGTTGTTTGTCTTCCTGGAGTGAAGTTGTGTGCGTTCTTTATGTATTTTGGAGATCAAACCCTTGTCTGAGGTATCATTGGCAAATATATTTTCCCATATGGTCGGTTCCCTTTTTATTTTGCTGGTATTTTCCTTAGCCATGCAGAAACTTCTTATTTTGATGAAGCCCCATTTGTTTATTCTTTCCTTTATGTCTCTTGCTCCAGGTGACATATGGGTGAAAATATTGCTGCATGGAATATCTGAGATTTTCCTGCCTATGTTCTCTTCTAGGACTTTTATGGTGTCACAACTTATATTTGCATCTTTTATCCACCTTGAGTTTATTTTTGTGTATGGTGAAAGTTGGTGGTCGAATTTCATTTTTTTTCATGTAGCTGTCCATGTGCCCCAACACCATTTGTTAAAGAGGCTATTTTTACTCCATTTTATGCTCCTACCCCCTTTGTCAAATATTAATTTCCCATAGAGACATGGGTTTATTTCTGGGCTCTCTATTTTGTTCTATTGATCTATGTGTCTGTTCTTATGCCAGTATCAGACTGTTCAGATTACAGTGGCCTTATGATATAGTTTGATGTCAGGTATTATGATCCCTCCTACTTTGTTCTTCTTTCTCAAAATTGCTGCAGGTATTCAGGCTCATCTATGGTTCCATATAAATTTTTGAAATGTTCTATATCTGTGAAATATGTTATTGGTATTTTAATAGGGAATACATTGAATCTATAAATTTCTTTCGGTACTATGGACATTTTGATGATGTTAATTCTTCCAATCCATGAACACGATATGTCCTTCCATTTATTTGTGTCTTCCTTAATTTCTTTCTTCACTTTTGTGTAGTTTTCTGAGTACAGGTCTTTAACCTTCTTGGTTAAGTTTATTCCTAGGTGCTTTTTTTTTTGTTGTTGCTATAGCAAATGGGATATTTTTCCTGATTTCTGCTCCTGATATTTCATTGTTGGTGTACAAAAATGCTTTCGATTTCTGAATATTGACTTTGTATCCCACTGTTTTACCAAATTCACACCTCAGGTTGAGTAGTTTTTTTGTGGAGTCTATAGGGTTTTCTATGTGCACTATCATGTCATCTGCAAACAATGACAGTTTTACTTCCTCCTTTCAAATTTGGGTACCTTTTATTTCTTTTTCTTGTCTGATGGCTGTGGCTAGGACTTCCAATACTATGTTGAATAGAAGTGGTGAAAACAGACATCCTTGTCTTATACTTGATCTGAGAGGGAAAGCTGTCAGTTTTTGCCCATTGAGTATGATGTTGGCAGTAGGTTTCTCATATATGGTCTTTATTATGTTGAGGTATACTCCCTCTACTCCCACTTTGCTGAATGTTTTTATCATAAATGGGTGCTGTACCTTATCAAATGCTTTTTCTGCATCTATTGATATGATCATGTGATTTTTGTCTTTCCTTTTATTTATGTGATGCATTACATTTATTGATTTGTGAATATTATACCATCCCTGCATCCCTGGGATGAATCCCACTTGATTATGGTGTATGATTTTTTTAAATGTATTGTTGGATCTGGTTTGCCAATATTTTGTTGAGGATTTTAGCATCTATGTTCATCAGTGATATTGGCCTGTAGTTTTCTTTCTTTCTTGTGTCTTATCTGGTTTTTGGGATTAGGATGATGCTGGCTTCATAAAAAGAATTTGAGAGTCTTCCTTCTTCTTGAATTTTTTGGAATAGTCTGAGAAGGACAGGGGTTAACTCTTCCTGAAATGTTTTGTAACATTGTCCTGTGAAACAGCGTGGTCCAGGGCTTTTGTGTGCCTGGGATTTTTTGATTACTGCTTCAATTTCACCAGCTGTTATCTGTCTGTTCAGGCTTTCTGGTTCTTCTTCATCTTTGGAAGATTATATTTTTCTAGAAATTTGTCCATTTTACCCAGGTTTTCAAATTTCTAGGCATATAGTTTTCATAGTAATTTTTACAGTCCTTTGTATTTCTGTGCTATCAGTTGTAATCTCTCTTCTTTCATTTCTGATTTTATTTATTTGCATCCTCTCCCTTTTTTTCTTGATCAGTCTGCTTAAAGCCTTGTCAATTTGTTTACCTTTTCAAAGAACCAGCTCCTGGATTTATTGATACTTTGAAATGTTCTTTTAGTCTCTATATCATTCAGTTCTGCTCTGATCTTGATTATTTCCTTCCTTCTACTCGCTCTGGGCTTTGTTTGTTGTTGTTTCTCCAGTTCTAGTAGATGTAGGGTTAAGTTGTTTATTTGAAATGTTTCTATCTTTTTTAGGCAGGCCTGTATTGCTATGAACTTTCTTTTCAGGACTGCCTCCACTGTGTTCCATAGGTTTTGGACTGTTGTGTGTTCATTTTCATTTGTTTCCATAAACTTTTTGATACATCTTTGATCTCATTATTGACCCATTCATTGTTTAACAGCATGCTATTCAGTCTCTATGAGTTTGAATGTTCTTGAGTTTTTTCCTTGAGGTTGGTTTCTAGTTTTAAGTACTTGTGGTGTGAGAAAATGCTGATATGATTTCAATTTTCTTAAATTTGTTTAGGCTTGTTTTGCATACTATAATGTGGACTATCTTTGAAGATGTTCCATGGGCCTTTGAAAATAATGTGTATTTTGCTTCTTTATGATGAAAGATTCTCTCTATATATCAGTTAAGTCCATTTGATCTAATGTGTCATTCAGTTCCACAACATCCTTGTTGATATTTTGTTTGGAAGATCTATCCATTGTTGACAGTGGGGTGTTAAAATCTCCTACTATAAGTGTGTTGCTGTCTATATCTTTCTTGAAGTCCTCCAGGATTTTCCTTATATATTTGATGCTCCTATGTTGGGTGCATATAGGTTTATAATGTTTATGTCTTCTTGATGGATTCTTCCTTTGACTATTTTGAAGTGACCTTCTGTGTCTCTTTTTATGGCCTTTGTTATGTTGTCTGATATAAGTATTGCTATCCCAGCTTTTATTTACTGTCCATTTGCTTGGAAAATTTTTTTCCAATCTTTTACTTTCAGTCTGTGTATGTCTTTTGTTCTGAGGTTTGCCTCTTGTAGGCAGCATATGTGTGGGTCATATTTTTTATGCATTCAGTACTTTATGTCTTTTAATAGGAACATTTAATCCATTTACATTTAAAGTTTTTATTGATAGGTACTTATTCATTTTTTCCCTTTGTGCCCGTGTTCCCCTCTCTCTCACTCTTCCTTCATGCTCTTAAAGATACGCTCTTAGCATATCTTGCAATGCTGGTTTGGTAGAGGTGTATTCTTTTAGCCTTCTTTTGTCTGGGAAACTCCTTATTTCACCTTCCATTTTAATTGGAAACCTTGCTGGGTAGAGTCGTCTTGGTTGCATGCCTTTGATTTCATTACTTGGAATATTTCTTGCCATTCCTTTCTAGCCTGTAGTGTTTCTGTAGAGAAGTCAGCTGTTAGCCTTATCGGGGATCCCTTGTATGTTACTTGCTATTTGTCCCTTGCTGCCTTTAAGATTCTCTCTTTGTCTTTGATATCTGCCATTTTAATTATGATGTGTCTTGGAGTGGGTCTCTTTGGCTTCCTCTTGATTGGGACCCTCTGTGCTTCCTGGACTTGTGTGACTTTTTCTTTCCTCAAATTAGGGAAGTTTTCCATCATTACTTTTTCAAAGAGGTTTTCTATCCCTTGCTCCTCTTCTCCTTCTGGTATTCCTATTATTTGGATATTATTATGTTTCATGTTGTCCTACATTTCCCTTAACCCCTCTTCATTCTTTTTGAGCCTTTTTTCATTTTCTGGCTCTTTCTGGGAGTTTTCTTCTACTATGTTCTCTAGCGCATGATTTGATCCTCTGCTTCATCTATCCTGCTTTTGATTCTACTCCTTCAACTGTGTTCTTCAATTCAGAAACTGTATTCTCCATTTCCTTTTGGTTCTTGTTGATAGTTTCTATGTCCTTTTTCATGCTGATACAGTTTGCATTAAGTGCCTCATGGTTTCCCTGTAGTTTTTCGTAATTCTCACTGAGCTCATTGAGTTCATTGGGCTTCCTTATAACCATTGTTTTGAACTCAGTATCTGATTGTTTACTTGCCTCTATTTCATTTAGTAGTTTTTCTGTGGATTCCTTCTTCCCTTTCGATTGGGGGTTGTTTTTTTGTCTTCCCATCATTTGGCTGCCAGAGCAAAACCTCAAAGCCCGGGAAATGAACCCATATCCACCAAAATAACTGCCCCCTGCAATCTGACTATCAACAGCAAATGAACCAGAGTTAATAATACTGTAAAGAGATTAAGACTATTATAGGAAAGGAAAGAAATAAACTATAGTATAAAATCCAGTCATGTAATATGCAAAAGCTTGATGGATAAGAAAATGAATATTAACAGGCTATATCGTAAAGAAAATCTTGCAAATCTTGAAGAAGGCCACCGTTGATTTTGTCTTAGTAGCCTCTAATATTTATTGCTGTTTTTTCTTTCTGGATCTGCTTCTGGTGATGTCAGATGTTAGCCCTGTCTCACCTTAGTCAGCTTGTTTGAGATTTCCAGGGATCCACTGTCTGTGGCTGTCTCCTTCAGTTGTTAATCTAGTTACTCTGCACTCAGAAGTGAGGCTTAAGCACCACAGCACAGGGCAGAATCCCTCCTGTGGTAGGGGCTAGTAATTCCCCTCAGGCTGCTGCTGTTCAGAGGGGAGTGGTCCACGTGAGCTCAATAGCTGCTGCCTTCTGAGGGACGACTTAGTACTGGGATTCCCATGGCTACTCTCTCAATTCTCTCCCCAAGCATCTCTAGTCCACTGTGTCCCGACCTCCTCTTTGCAGGGGTCTACTGTCTGTGGCTGCCACCCTGCACTCAGCAGTCAGGTTGAAGCCCCACTGCGCCAGGGTAGAGTCCCTCCTGGGGGCGGGGCTATTGTTTCCTCTCAGGCTGCTGCTCAGGGGAGTGGTTGCCTGAGCAAGATGGCTGCTGCCATGTGGGGGATGACTCAGCACTGGGATCCCAGTAGCTACTCTCTCAGGTCTCTCCCCAAAACCTCTGGCCCCAGTCTTGTCTCAGGGATCTCCAGCCCACTCTGCCCCTGCCTTTACCGGAGCCCAGGGTAAGTGGCTGCAAATGAAAATTTATGCATTTTCCTTTAAATGGTTCTTTCAGTCTCCAGCCTCCTGTCTCTGGCAGAGAGCAGCCCTGCCACTTTTTGCAGCTGGCTGTTATCTGTTTACTTTTTGGGCTCTGGTGCTATAGGCTAGGGATCCCTGCTTATGATTCAGACCCCACCCTTCTTAGGGGGATCCAACTGGCCAGTTAAATATCCCTCTGGTGCTGCCACCTAAGGGTGCCCAGCCAGCCTTCTCATGTCTCTGCCACACTCCTTACCAGTCAGTTTGTGCTGAAACTGATTCTTCTGCCTGTCCGAGGTTATAAGGCTCCTGTCTTGCTATTATTCAGTTGTTTGTTCTGGGTGCTTTCTCCACAATTTAGATGTAATTCCAGATTGGTCCAAGGAGGAGGTCAGTTTGACTTCCATTCACTCCTCTGCCATCTTGTCCTCCTTCCATTCTTTTTTTTACCAAAATGATTGGTTTAGGTAACCAAGGCTTAAGTCAACCAAGAAGCATTCACTAGTTAGAAGGAATGGTTTGCAGTAACCTAGTCAGCATAAAGAGGGAAACTTAAAAGTGAACAAAAAGCCTGGCTGTTGTTGGTACACACTATCATAATAGAAACCAAGGGACTGAAACCAACATATAAAAATTAACAAAACAGTTAGACTCTTAAAGAAACAAAGGCAGAACCTTGATCAAACTATACTTAAAACTATCACAATAAATACTTTTTAGTGTCTTGAGCAAATTTGCTTTGGGCTTTATTCGACTTGTAGACAACTTAAAGGTCCCAAATATACTTGTTCCCCACACTGATCTTCTTATATCTGGCTAACTCTTACCCAGTCTCCAAACCTCTTAAATGTTACTTCCTCAAAGAACCTTTTCCTGACTTTTCCATGCTAGCTTGGGTTTTCCATTAATCTGTTTCCATGCATTTAATCTGTTTTCTTCTTGCATACTGGTCACAATTATAATGAAAGATGATTTTTTAATGGCTCTTTCCTCAGAGGACAGTAAATTAAATGAAGTCAGGGCTATGTCTGTCTGGTTCACTGCTCTAGCCCCGGTTTTTACATGTATCTCATACTTACTAACTGCTCAATAAATATTTGTTACATGAAAAGTGAACGAATGGTAGAATTTATTATAGATAACTTGATTGTTCACATGATTTTTAAATACAAGTTAATAGTATTCCTATAGATCAAACTAGAGGTTTTTTGTTTTTTAATCTTTGGTCAAACTTGGGCAATATATTCTGAGTCCACAGTTATTTTACTGGTTGTAATCCAGTGTCCATCACTGAATCTCTGTGGAGAGAATAGGTGCGTGACAGCTCAGATCCCATGCCAATGTAGATGGGAATCCCCGATTAGAAAACTGGATCTTTCATATACTGGGTTCCTGGTCTTGGACAAGTTACTGAACTTCTTTAACCTCAGTTTATCTCTAAAATGAGAATTCTAATGGTATCTGCCTCAGAGGGTCTTTGTGAGGATTAGCTGATACAATGCTTGTAATGTATAAATTTCAGTGATAAGCACTTGCATACAGTATTTCCATCACATAGTGAATTCTTTATAAACATATGATGTGATACATATAGCTCTTTGCTATTATTGTTATTATTTAGAGTTGGACCTCAATTTCTAGGGGTACAAAATGAGATTTCTCTGAATTACTCCAGGGCATCGAGGTCTTTTGCTTATGAATGATTTAACATATGTCGGATTGACCAAATGCTGGATGTTTTATTTTTTTCTACTAGACTCAGATTCTTGTTAAACCCCATGATTTTGAACAGCTATTGTTCTCAAAAAAGAAAATGGATTTGAAGGAGTATTTATATTGATTTATTGTTGGTTGTCTGTTGAAATGTAAATAGCCCTGAATGTGCCACTCACTGGGACAGGACAGTGCTTTTTATAATGGACAAAATAGCCTTGTTTCCCTTTAATAACCTGCTTGTGGCCAAACCAGTCATGGGATTCCTTAGGCACAGCAGAATGCCTGCTATTGTCATTTGCATATCAATGACCAGACATCTCTCTGTTGTTGCTATTACATAGCAGGGCCATTTCCCTAACTTGGGAACTGTACTAGGCAGTTGAAATGTGAAATGCACATATTTGTCTCTTTCATACAGACACACATGCAGCTCATCATAGGCAGCAGCTGCTGAAGCAGTTGTTTATCTATCGTATAGCTGTAGAAACTGTAAGGATTAGGAACAGATCACCTACCCCGCCTACCCCAATATCCTTATGGACATATATGTGTATATTTATTTTACAAAGATATGCTAAGAATAATTATTTTGGGTCTCCAAAGCTGGATGCACTAGATGAGGTAGGTTTAACTAAGAATAATAAAAAATGATTATAATATTGCTTACTCAGGAAACTCTCTGACTTTAAAATTCAGAGGAAAAAACCCAAAACTTGCTTTTCTAATTATCACCCCATTTCCGCTATGTGTTTTGCCAGAGTTGGAAAGAACTCTTCCATTTTACCAATTTTGAAATAAATGTGCCTGTTAGTCTCTTGCCCAAGAGCAGCCGAGGGCAATATGGTTGAATTCAAGAGTTTTGCAATTCCAGACAGATGCCCAGGGCAGCACAGGATGTAAGGACTGCTGCTGATTCAGTGATCATCTCTAGCCCTCTGTGACGAGCCCTAGCCTAATGCTTTTAATAATCTTTTCAGGTGACCTTAATGGCTGCTGCAGCAGCACTAAACAGCAGTTTGACCACAGAGCCATGATTTGGGGCATGGATTTATTACTCAGGCAGGTTCAGTAGCAATGCAAAGCTGAGAATACAGAGTCTCTGTAGCGGTATCACACTAGCTGTAGTTGCGCTCCGTACGGTGAAAACAAGTATGGTAAATATCTATGTGGTAGATTTTTTAAATATTGAAATTGGATATCAGTATTGTACTCATCCCTAGAGCAATGTGAGGACACATGCATATGTATTGTACACAGAGGCAAAAATAATAGTAATCACACCTCTTATCTGTTTCACACTGTTCTGGACTCTCTCTTTGGGAATTAGCTCATCTAACTCCTTTCCTCATCAATGCAATGGGACATATACTATTATTACCCTCCTTTTTTTTTTTCTTTGAGTAACAGAGGCAGGGAGAGGTCCAGTACTTTGCTCATGGCAGAAGTATAAATGTGAAATGTCCCTCTCTATCTAATATGTATATCTACTATATACATATTAGTATGCATATATCTGTATATATGAAAATACAGACATACGCATACTAATAGGAGGTAATAGCTGCTGGGGCAGTTAACCAGTTAATCTATTGTGTATTCGTAGAACTTATAGTGATAAGAAATAAACTGTCCACCTCCAAATGTGCTATACGGATAGTAGTTGTTAAAAATATTACCGATAATAATAATAACATTACCTGAGTATTTCCTAGGCCAGGCACCCTTCTAAGGGCTGTAGGTATATTATTTTGTTTAATCCTCACAACAGCCCACAGAAAGAGTTACTATGCTCATTTCAGAGCAACAAAAGTTAAATATTTTGTTCTAAATCTAGGAAGCAGGGGAGCAGAGATTTGAACTCCTGAACTTGTGTGAATACCATTAATCAGTAGTGCTTTTAAATGGAGGAACTCTTTGGTCAGGTGCCAGGGAGAATGGCGTGGCCTCCTTGCTGTTCTGGCTCATGGATACTGAACTTGCCTGTTGGGTTTCTTCTCCCTCCACCAAACCTCAGGGTCTTTCCTGTCCCTCATTCTCATATTCCTTGCCTCGGCTGCACACTTTCCTTTCCAATATTCTATTCCTTTAAGAACTTGCCTGGGCTCACGAGCAGATGGTCAATCTGAGAACCTATTTCACAACCACATATAGTGGGAGCAAATGAGTTAATATGTTCCAGATACTTACATATTTTTGGCATACGGTCTATCCAATATAATCACAGCTTATTATCCTTCACAGGAAACAATCATTCTTTCATTCGTTCAATAAACACTGAGTGGCTGTGATGGCCTGTGCACTGTGCTCGGCCTACGTTAGCACTTGTGACAGGAGCATTTTGGAAAAGTGATGCCCCATTCACTGGAGTGACTTAAATGGTGGGAGCCTTAGGCACCTTGGCAGGCGGGCTTTTTGGCTCCTCTCAAGGCGCATTAACTCAATGGGCACTGACTCTGCTTATCTGAAGGGCTGGTCTCACTGGCACCATGTCTGAAGTGACAGAGTTTGATTCCATTGTGGAAAAAAAAAGAAGAAAACAGCTTGTCTGGGGTTACATGATCTCTTTCAGTTGCAGAAGTGTTTTTTTCTGACCTGAAACATAAAATACAGAAAAGGGAACTTAACTGACTTAAAATCATAAAATTCAGCTTCGAAAGAGAAGTTTACATTAGTTTCCATGATGGGGCTGGGATAATATTTTTATAATTTTTTTTTTTTTTTTTTTTGCTAATATCTTTAAATAACTGGGTTCTCCTTCTGTCCACTTCTAGGCAACGAGAGAGGCTGTTTCTTCAGTCAGGTCTCACCATGGCTGCATTATGGTCTTTTTGTCCCTAATAGAACTGTATTTTTACCTCCTACAGGATGTCCATCATCTGTAAGCACTTTATTGGGAGCCTTCTCTGGCTCCAGGACAGCCAATTTACTGTGACATGAACAAGTCAGAAGACTCAGAGCTAAAACAAGCAGGATTTTTAGATCTAATGAAGCCTCTGTCAGGCCCGATTTGGATCTAGTTAGTGAGGGTCTGATCAAATCTGCCATCTTCATAACATTTTGTGAGGTCTTTTGGACCAGTAAATGATTTCCCTTGTTTTTCTGCCCAGAAACAAGGGTGAGGCTGTGTTGTCAGTGGAAGCATTGGGATGTCACAAGTAATCAGGAGTCTTGTGTTTGGTGGAGGGCTTGCTAGGTCATCTTAGATAGGCTGTTTAATCTTTCTGTGTTTTCATTTCTCCATCTGTGAAAGCATGATAACACACACTGGGCTTCCAAGGAAGGTTCTATTAGGAAGGATATAGAAGATATGTTACTCGAGAGGTTTTGCAAAAGAGCTTTGCATCACTTTGCAAGAGAGATTGTAATCTTTAGATTGTAAACTTCACGGCAAGTTAATTTACAATGTGACATGGGCTTGCTTGTTGGTGCTATAGTCACTCCATGGGATAAAATGAAATCGTGAGAACAGCATTTGAGGGTTCAAATTAAACTCACCCACAACTTAAAAAGGCAAATTCTCATGTGATCAGCTTCAGGTTATAAATCACCAATAACACCTTGGCAGGTTTGTTCTGCTGCTTTGGGGAAATCTTCTCATACCTGTGGGTCAACTCAGTGGAACCCCTTATTGCTCCTCGTCTTCCTGCTTACGTACTCTTCTCCTCCTCCCTCCTTAAAACTCCGAGACCTGTTGCATTCGACTGTGTGGATTTCCCATTGGCGGCACCCCAACTCTCAGAATCGTTCTATTTCCCCGAAGGGAATCACCAGATGCTTGCTCAGTCTGCTCTCCATGTGCACTGTGCTATTCGGCTTTGCCTGGGCTTGCCCCAGTGTCCTCCGAAAATGTAAACAGAGGCGTGGCAACGCCGCCTGGGGCGCTGGGCAAGGACTCCCTGTCGGTAACAAATCCAGACAAAGGCAGGAAATATTGCTCCTTCCCCCACAAAGCTGGTTCTTGCAGGGGGATGGGCTTCCTCACTGTACACATGCAGGGCGTTAAGCTGTGGTATTGCTTCTGTGTAGTGAGGAAGCCCATCCTTCTCTATGGGTAAAAAGCTACCTACTACGAGCTGTGACGATTCTTCAGTCTGTTATTACCCCACACTGAAAAATTTCCCAGCAGCTTCCTATCTGCCAGTGTCAAAGGAAAATGGTTATGTGATTAAACTTTAAAGTGACAGTTACATTCACTGTATATTGTTTATATAACAACCGAAACTTGGAATAGACTTCAATGACCACCAAGAAGATTTGGTTAAATAAATCATAACATCTATCAGTATATCTCTTTGCCAGATATATATCTATTTCTACCACTTAAAATGAGGGTGTAAAACAGTGGGTTTTTTAAATTTTAGATTGTAGATAACCTTGGAGAGCTTGATGAAAACTATCGACTGTCTCCATGGAAAAATGTTTATATGCTCAACATTTTCATATACTATCAAAGGATTTTAATATAAATTTGTCTATTACTCAAAAGTTAAGTGCACGATATACAAGGGACTGGGTGAAAAAGGTGAAGGAATTAAAAAGTGCATATTGGTTGTTACAAAATAGTCATAGAGATGTAAAGTACAGCATAAGGAATACAGTCAATAACATTGTAATAACTATGTGTGGTGCCAGGTGAGTACTGGAGATATTGGGGGGACACTTTGTAAAGCACGTGATTGTCTAATCATATGCTGTACACCTGAAACAATACAAACTGATATCAAATGTAAATATATATATATAAAATTGAGAGTATGCCCTCTACTAAAATAAATAAATAAAACTTAGAAGAAATACTATTTAATAATTTTGATATATAGAGTAGTATTACAAGCAGATTATAAAAAGTAGAATCTCATTTTTGTAAAAACAAGAAAAACCAATCAACTCTATATGTGTCGAGGAGGAAAAGGTTTTTCTCAGCTCTCTTAGGGTCCCTGGCTGGGTCTGCAAATTAAACTAAGAAAGGCAGGTTAACAGGAGAAAAATATACACATTTATTTAAGATAAGTTTTTCATGACATAAGAGCTTTCCTAAGAAAATGAAAATCCAAAGAAACTATTAGACTTGAATATTTTATGTAGGTTTGATCAAGAGAGCAAGGTGGAGGAGGAATATAAAGGTGGAGGAGAATGAGGCAATTATAATCAGCTAGGGGAACCTGAGTGAGGTCTGTTTGTTTGGGTTCCTCTGGGCATCCCTTTATCTTTGTCTTCGAAGATAAGGAGTTCCTTTCCTCTGGGTATAGGGAGGCTTCTTTGGCCTGTCTTAGGGAAGAATGGTGGTGGGGGTGGGGTGGGGTGGGGTGGTCAAAGTGGTCTTTCTGCTTTCACTGTTTTCTTAAACTCCTTTAGCTTAAAATATTCAACAAACAAAGTGCCAGATTTGGGGATGGCATGTTCTGAATCCCATTGTATGTAAAAAGGCTTTGGAAAGTAGCGCACGCAGATGCTAACAACAGCTTCTCTGAGGATGGTATTTTAGTTTCTCTGCATGCTTATTTATAACTTCTAACTATTCTGCAACTATACACAAATTGCTTTTAGAAGAGGAAACAGACCATACAAGTTTGTTAGAATAAAAAAAAAAAGCTATATCAGTTCTAGAAAATTAGAAACCTGGGGATATTTCTAGCACTCCTTTTAATCTACCAAATGATGAAGTAGTAGGATGCATTGACAATATTTCTGAGTGAGATTTAATGAGGTCCAAGTAAAAAGGTATCAAATTGCTGAACTTCTTTGCAACATGAAATATAGAGATAAATCATATTTAAAAGATTCAAATGAATAGAGACAATTCGAAAATGCCAGGACCACACAGAGCTGCCGAGAAAATCTTGTCTTTCTGTGACCTTTAGCTTGACATCAACACTTTCTCTTCTGGAATGGCCTCCAGGGCACCTATGGCAACCCAGTATTTTGAGAGTATGGGCCTGATGTTCCTCTTTATTTCCCTTAGAAAGCTTCTGGGAGAACTTGTTCCACTTTTGCAGACCTTGCTCACTCAATTTGAAGGTAGGTTTTCATGCTCTCTATTCACGGGCAAGTTTCTTTAAAAATAGGGAACTTCGTGTCGGGCCTGCAGAGAGAGTTACTCAGCATCCATGCTCCCTTTCTTGGGTAGCAGGACACCCTCAGCTTCCTTTGGGGAAGTCCCTTCTGCCACTCTCATTTGCTGTGACTTCAGTGAGGGAGGCATCACCCTCCCACTCCAGAATGAACATGTGACTCAGGCCTGGACAATTAGAGCCTCGCCTCTCTCAGGACACAGCAATTGGCTCAGGGATGGGCATGTGGGCTGTCAATGAGATATGAAAAGGGAGCTCTTGATAGAGATATCTCCAGTCGAGGTTTCTTCCCCGGGAGCATGTAAACCTGGATTATCGTGGGGTGAGCCTGCAGAAGAATGGGGGCAGCCAGCACAGCAGAGACACAAGATGGGAGGAAGTGGAAGGGGGTTGGGGTTCAGTATCAAATCTTGGGGCTTTATTTAAACACCCAGATCCATATGTGCCTGAACCAAACTTGTCACTGGCGTTTTCAGTTATGTGTGGCAATAATTTTCCTTTTTTGTTTAACCCACTTCGCGATGGTTTGTTTTACTTACAACCAAGTGAATCTTGATTAATATACTGGTTTAATAATAACAGCACTTACTGAGCACTTCTCAAATAACCTTTATATGCATTCTCTTATTTAATTCTCACAATAGTTCATTTTAAGAAAGAAAACTGAGACTTAGGGGGATTAAGTAACTTACACAAGATCCATCGGCAATTAGTAATGGATCCAGATTCAAACCCAGGTATGTCTACAACTCTATGTTTTTACCAGAATACTATAATGGAGCAGCAATACTTGAAAGTTGGACCTGACAGCTCGTGGATTGTTCATCCTGAGCATTTATTTTTAATTGCAACTTAAAAAGGGATGCACTGAGGGTAACAAATGAATACTTAACTAAGCATGGCCAATTTTAGGGGTTAAGCTCTCTTCACTTTCAGTTTTCTTGTCAGTGCCTCCACCTCCCCCCAGCTCCCTCCCTAGGTCCTCTGCATGCCTGGTATTCTTTTGTTTTGCTCTCTGAGTACCAGGAAATGTTTAACAGAAGAATCTCAACCATCTTCATTTTATAGTCAAAGAATCTGGGTGAAACAGATTGACCTGATGCATACCCTATGCTCTGGGGTTCACTGTGGCTATGAGCGAGCAGACTTGAAGATAAAGCCTGAGTCCTTTAAGAATCAAGGAGGAACTATAGGCCACTTTGGTAATATGTTGTTATAGACCAGAGTGGGCTTTCTTTTCAGTAAAATGAAAATAACGATTTCATCAGTTCTGCACTGCTTCCTTCTCAGGTAGGGTTTGCTTATACTCTATATAACCGAATAATGCTCTTTTGAAGTTTGAAGAAAGCAAGGTAAACACATGTTCGGGAAGCACCGAGTATGGTTTTGACTCTAGCTCTGAGGTTCACACTGTACTCATAACATCCTGTCCTTCTCTGCTGGCTGTGATGTGGTAGATGGCAGTTCCTCCTTAGGCTGTTAACAGCTGAGCTCATTTTTCACAAAGATGCTGCTCCGTGAGGCCAAGGAAGTGGGCCCCTGTGGTCTCCCCCTTGGTCACTCTTACGGTGAAGGCTGGGTACTCCCAGGTGCTTTGAGAATATGCACTTTCTGTTTTCTCTAAAAGTAGGTCTTTAATTCCTTTGGGATATTTGACAAACTTAAACTTTCCTGGAAGCCCAGAGAGTGTTAGTGAGTGGGAAATGAGTCTCAAAATAAAACAAAATAAAGTCCCTGTAATGATGGAGTCTGAAAAGGACGAGTGGCTTTTGGGGAAAGGTGTGACAAAGCCTGATACTGAGAAAAAATGCTGTAGGTGAAGGCCTCTGTCTCTCTGGGGAATGAGGTTTCTGATTTCTGATCTGCCCTTTCCGTACAGGGATGGAGGGGTAGGATGTGACTTTTTGTATAGTACAGAGTGGGGCAAAAGTAGGTTTACAGTTGTGAGTACCCGAAATGCAGAGTTTATTCTTGCATTATTATGTTTTAATTAGTGTACTATTTTTCACACAAATATCTATAAATCTATACTTGCTCTACCCTGTGTATTCATGAGCTCCCAAATAAACATGTGTTGATGAATCACATCTACTGTAATGGAATAAGGAATAAAATTATACTTCTGTGGCCAGAGACCTGACCCAAAATTAGTTCACTGCATTTACAGAGTCTGAAGATATAACTAGAATAGGAATGACTTCTGCTGGTCAACTACAGAGGAAGGCGTTTCCCTCTGTCTTCTCTGCTGAGGTGTCACTGCCTTGTCATTCAGAAGATGTGCAACAAAAGTGAGGTGTGTGTGTTTTTTTTTTTTTTTTGGTGACTTTTGTGAGAGAGCATAGTGTGTATCCTGTGATTGTACTTCTCATTGGGTGGTTCCAAAACTTGCCTTGTAACTGGAATAATAAAGGTGGTTTAAAAAGGACAGAGAGGTTGTTTATGAAATCCAGACCTACTGAATAGAAACACATAAGAACAGGGCCTGTCCATCTATAGTTTTATGTACACGATTCTTAGAATCAAACAGAAAGCCAACTCTGTAGTCTTCTCTCATTAGGACAGATAAATTAATCAGATTACTAAGCTGCCATTTGGGATCTGTAGATACGTCCTATAGGACAGACCAGCTTTCATTAAGGGTGGAAGGTAGGGGATGGGAGGTAAAATTTAGAGGGACATGGCAGAAGCAAAATTAGGCAGCATGGAGGCATCATACAAGAAGGCTCAGTATATGCTGAACTGGATTCTTAGGATGGTTGTCTAAATGGGTTTTGAAGATTGATTTGTTAAAAGAACAGACAGTGGCAAAGTCCACTTGGCCTCTTGGAAGTAAAAACAAAAGTCTTGTTTCTGTCTGGTTGTACTGTCTACCATTTGTATGCCAGTTGTAGAGTCAGAAACCTTAGATATGTGTTAAAATCTCATTCTTTCAAACAGAGACATGAAAGAGAGGAAATCTATGTGGATGTTTCAATGCAACATGCAGGTAGGTGGTAGTTTATTCTCCCCTTTCCACATGGGAGAGCACATCACATGCCCATTTCCTTATTCAGTCATTTAATTAACCATCATTTATCGAACCAAACCAGTACTTGTTGGGCCAGGTGGTGGAGAACGAATAAATAAAACATAGTCTCTGCCCTCTACATGGTCACAATTCCAAGGGTACATAAGAAATTATGCAGAAGAGGGAATGATCAGGAGAAAAGGTGCGTCAAAGAAATCTTAGAAAAGGAGCTGCCTGACTAAGCTGTTTAAGAATGAAAGGGAGATTGACCCGCAACATCGACCCAGTCTTCTTAGTAACGGATCCAGGTTCTTGATACAACAGCTTGAATGAAGGCAAAGGACCTGGCGGGCCTGCAGAAGTTGATGTAATTTACTGTCATAGCATGAGAGGGGAGCGTAGTGGGTCATGACCTGGCGATTTAGCAGCAACCAAGCCATGCAGGGTCTTGAATGTCTCTGCTTCTGTTCTGCGGAAAAGAACTTGGCACAACCCAAACACCTGAATTTATAAACACACAGAAGAAGAGAACAGAGGCTGCACGAAGACATGGATAAGTATGCATAAACTCTTGCTTTTATTATTATTTACATAGCATGGAATTAGGGTTGTAGGAATCTACCACTCAGATAAGCTGGGTTTATTAATATGGCAACTCATGACTTTTAGAGAATTGTTTTTTCTTTGGTTGCAGAATATGTGTTTAAAAAATGAAAATCACTTCAAACACCTTAATTTGAGAAACCATTAGTTATGACGGTGTTTGAGTAGCAAATGTGTGTAGGATATCCTAACTTTGTTGGCAATGGTTCAAGAGAAGTTATATCATTAAATTGGAAAGAGGCCGGGCGTGATGGTGAGAAAATTCATGGCTCTGTTCCCATAACATGAGGCCCCCATTTAAGGGTAAGATAAAGGAAAGGCCAAGAGCAAGAAGAGAAGTGCAGGGAATGAAAACAAGTAACAAAGGGGAAATAAAAATGGAATCCCAGTTCAGTGTGAATAATAGAAATGCAAATGGTGCTGCTAAAATAGGAAGGAACATTACTTTTCAAGCAGGCAAAGGAAAATTGTAGTAGCAAACGCATTTTGCATGGTGAAATTGTACACTGTGTATGCCTCTCAGAAGGAAAGCCACCTACTCTAATTTTTCCCAGCACAATGCTGTGAATTTGGTGAGTCATTTTATGAAGGTTTACTACAAAGCTCCAAACTACATTTTTTAAAAATAATACATTTGGATTAAATCTTACTTTTCCCAACAGCTGCCTAATTATGCCCCCATTCTATAGCCAAATTTCTTATCTGCACTATAAAATAATACACTTTTAAAAATTAATAAGTTTTTATGGAATGATCTCTAGGATTTGTGGTTTAGTTAAAAAAATCATGGTGGAAAGAAATGTTTATGGTATACTGTTATTTACTTAAGATGAAGATAATCTGAATATAAATTTGCATATATTAAGAAAACTCAGGAAAAAGTTACCGGTGAGTGAGGAAGCCAGGTGGAGGGGACAGGGTTAGAAGTTAGATGTTTCTGAATATATTTTGTTTTCCTTTGAATTAAAAAACATGTAAATATTTAACATGATTATAAAACATAATTGATCACGAGACACAGCAGTCTCTAACAATTGAAAGCAAAATAACACAAATGACCCTGAGTCTCAAATTAGTGATATAATCACAGAGGAATTATTCTTAGTGACAGAGTAACTTGTCTGTAGACATTCCCTAAGAAAAAAAAGAGTTGTCAAAAAAATTTCAACTGTTTTTCCTAATTTTGTGTGTGTGTGTGTGGGGGGGAGAAATAGTATTGTTACTGTTGTAGCTGCTTTATTTCTTTCTTTTGTATTTCTTTCTCCTCCCTCCCTTCCATTCCCTTCCTTTGCCTGCCTACCTGCCTTCCTTCCTTCCTCACTCTCATATTCTTTTTCTTCCTTCGTCCCTCCCTTCGTCCCTCCCTTCCTTTCTTTCTCTCTTTCTTTCTTCCTTCCTCTCTCTTTCTTTTCTCTCTCTTTCTCTTTCTTGGTAGTGACTATTGTGTGTACTATGAGATAAAACAAATAAGGAATTATGTTAGTGTTGGGAATTTGAATTTTTAGTGTGAAAGAAGATAATTCAAATGTAAGTTCAAAGAGATTTAGTAAAAATCCTGAAGTTTTGAATTTATATTGTAATTGTCAATTGAAATTATTATATATTTTAATACAAAAAAAATAATAACCCCTGGCTCTAGTCACTGAGAAGACCTGGAAATAATGACCACTCCTCATATTCATTAACTACATTCAAAAACCCAGCTGTACTCTCTTAAAACTGTTCCCCATAAAAAGAAGCAGGGCTCATTGGGAGAGAACTGATTTTAGATCTGGAACAGGAAATGTATAACTATGAACCTGGAATAATTTATTATATCAAGAAGCAGGGGTGCTGTCCATGACTTTGGGGTTATGTCTAAAATACTCTGGAGCCAGCTAGGAATGGCTTTTCATAGCCAAAGATGGGAGAATTTGAGAGTCAATAAAATAATAGCTGCAGTGGATTGAAATACATCAATTATGTTTAAACTTATAGTGATTCTAAACACACACACACACACACACACACACACACACATGCGCGCGCGCAGTCAAAAAGTTTCTTTGAAATGCCCCATACCATTGGTCCTCTTTGGAGGATACTAGGTAACTAACTTATAAATTTGAAAGATAATAAATGAAGAGAAAGAATGAAGCTTCTATCCTGTCTTTTCTGTACACACCACTGGGTAATCAATAGAAAATAGTTCCTGATTCAAATCACCAAAATGAATGAAATTATTAGACAATTGGGGAAATGTGAGCATGGGTTGGATAGTTAGTCATATTATGAATTTACTTCTAATCATATTTAGTTATGATAGTGAATTGTCATGTTGAAAAGTTATCTTTGAAATATACACATGAATATATTTAACATATATGTGTATATAATTACAGGTATTTCATACACACACACACACACACACACACACATACACACACACACAGATAAAATGTTGTGCAGCCTTAGTTTTGTTTTAAAATAATCCAGTGGATTTTGGGGCAAGGAGATTGACCATAGGTTGAATATTGTTGAAGCTGAGTATATGAGGCTTTGCTATATTATTCTTTTTTCTTTTGTATATATTCAAAACTTTCATTATAAAACATTTTTAAAAAAAACACTTGCTTTGCTCATCTCTTTTTTCCTGTGACCTGATAATCCTGCTTCCCACTGTGTTTTTATGCTCACAAGGCAAGTAATCAATGGATGTTTAGTAACAGTCATGCTGCTGTTGGTGAAGGAACCCGCGTAGCTTTGTTGAAGAGTCTCATTCTGGATAAAAACTGGACAGAAAGTGAAGTAAATTCTAGGAATTATTCAGGTCAGTTAGTGGGTAACTCTTTTTGGGGCAGTCATGCATTTTCAGACTTTAATATCTTATGTTTAGAGTTCTAAAAGAGGCTCTGTCCTTAAGGTGAAAGATATTGTCCCTCTTATCTTGGAGCAGTATTTCCTTCAACCACAAAAACATTTTTTTTTCAACTCAACTGCTCATGAAACATTGGCATGATGTGATCTCATGACATTAAGTCCTCAACTACAGGAAGACTCATTGCTAATTATGATACCATAAAGCAGCTGGGCTCATGACTGTCTGTTCAGTAAGTATGTGTAGTTTCTTAACAGCACATCAATGTTTTAAGAAGTTGCACTGTCACTCTGAGATATTTGTTTATTCTGAAAGTGTTAATCTATATAATTTTTCAATTATGATACATTTTCTTTTATTAATTCAATGATTTTTTCCCCTCTTAGTTTCCTTCTTTCTGGAACTATAATTCAGATCTTTGACCTTCTGGACTGATTCTGCAATTGACTTTCTTTTCCCTTCTGTTCTATTTTTTATTTCTATTATTTTGATTAAATTTTTGGGCAATTTCTACTTTATGTTCCTAATCCTTCTATTTACCTAAAATTTTCCTGTTCATGCAGAAAGGATCCTTTATTTCTCATGGTCTCTTTAAAAAATGTCATCCTGTTTTTGTTTCACTTGTTTCATTGGATACAAAATCTTTTTATATTTCTCTGAAAGTGTAGCTTTTAAAAAGTTACCTTTTGCTCCCTGAATTACCTGTTTTACCTCCAGGTTCTCTTTGTTATTGCTGTTATCTTTGCTTTTCATGTTAAAGTGTTTCTTCCAATACCGGGTGACTTTTGGCTGGCTAGGCATATTTAAGAGTGAGGTTCTAAATGGCTGATTGCACATTCCCTGCAAGTGGCAAAGTCTCCCTAGTAACTAAGAGTAAAACCAGTTATTTACTGGGGGACCCCAACAGTAATATTAACAACATTTAACAATTGTTATTTCAAGGGCATCATTCAATCAGAGAAGGTGCCCAGATACTCAGAATGCACTGGCCACAAAAAACTCCTTCAAGAATACTGTGTGTACCAGCAGGATTCAACCACGCCAGGGGCCTTTCTCTTGGCGGGGATGGTTTTGTGAGAGAGGATTTCTTCAGTGTCTTGTTTGGAGTGAGGTGGGGATGATGACCCTCCTGCCAGGGATGGAGAGGTCCCGGAGTTCTTCACGTAGACTGTCATAAAGTCTATCAGCTGTGCTTCACATCCCCAAAGCACAGTTTTTCTGATTCAATTTCTTCAAAATCTGCTACAGTCCTATCTTTTTCAGGTAGGTAAGAGGTATTCATCTAATTGTGGATAGTGATATTGGGAGGATATTTGGGGGGCTAACTGATCCTTATTCAGAATTTTTTCTGAGATTTCCTTCTTCTATTCCACCCTTCATCCTTACCTTCAGAGATACTAGGAACCTCCAATTCCTAATGCATTTTGGGTTTCTTCTGCAGAAATCATCTTTTTTCCTGTTAGCAAGCCTCTCTTCAGGCTGAAAGTTTAGCTTTCTCTAATCTATGAAATAAGTTATTTCTCCAACTGTGTTTTTCTCTTTCTTTTTTACACAACTCATTCGCTATTATTTTTCTCCAGTTCTCTTTGCTGATATTGGTTTTAAGTGTGTGTACACTTAATTTTCTTTTAAGTTTTTTAGTAGCATTTCAAAATGAAATACAGTAAATATGTATCCATAACTCACTATACTTAACCAGAAGTTTTACACTGAAATTCTTAAGATATATCTTTAAACATTATTATTTTTTGACAATAACTAGAGTTCATCAGCAATTATATGCTTTCTGAAAACAAAAATAAGAATGTTAATGTTTTTTTCGTTTCCTTGTATTTCACCTCTTACTTTGCAATTATATGAAATTTTAGTTCTAAATTATAATAAAAATAATTTAGTAATATTATGAATAAAAAAAGGATTTAAACAACAATATGTTTTTTATTTTATTCTTGTTTTCTTACCACACTTTCTTATAACCCAGATCTTTCCTTATTCTGGCTTCTTAGTTTTATCAGCATGCCTGTTTAAATAACTTGTTCACATTTTAGCAGAGATTGGTTCAGAGTGTAGGAACTTGTCTCTAGGAGGTCTGAGCCTCTAGCTGGTCTCTAGGGCCTCACAAGCTACCTGGGACAATGAACTGTACCACCTCTGGTCCCACAGCCCACACTCATCTGGCTAAGCCTGTGTGAAATTGCAGCTCTCTATTGCTCAGCATGTTGAGGAGGTGGGGAGCTGGCTGACAAACCCAGTTCCTCTAAATGCACTGTCCCAATTAATCCTTGTGATAATTGCTCCCTAAAGGACCGTCTGCCTGCAGTTCCCTATGATCACTCCCATCTCCACAGTGCTCCTGTCCTGTACAGTGTTCTCTGGTCTTATTTCATCAAGAATTGAAGCCTGTTTGCTATATATTTATGATTATCTCACATCCGTGGTGTTGACATCACTCCTGTTTTCTAGTGCTATTTTTTAATATATATGAGAGTGTATATACTTATTTATTTAAAATAATGACCCTACTAACCAGCTTGTTTACTATTGCTATCTTGTCTCAATTTTTTTTTTTTTAATTTGGTCTTTTTTCCTTTGGCTTCCCCCACCCATTTTTTTCTTTAAATTTGCTGCTTCTTTTTTTTCTTAAGCATAATCCAACCTGGAGGTAAAACTGTCTTTTAGTCAGTCACAGATTAAAAAACAAAAACAAAAAAAGAATAAAATCTTAACTCTGATGTTTATTTACTGTGTATACTCTGCCAAGTGGCAAAGAATGCATTTCCAGTATAGATTTCCCACTGGTACGAAGGGCATCTGTAAAGATGTAGTGATATGAAGGAGAGCCAGATACCTACAATGGAAGCATTGTTGTCCAAAACAGTTTTCTTTAAGTATACATATCTTAGAAGAAGTCTGTATATTCTTTCAGGGAAATGAATATGTTCTCTTCCAACAGTTTAACTTGGCAATCATCCCATTTTCTACAGCTACATTATCAAATTTTCTTGCTTGATACTTAAATAAATGCAAAGAATAAGAATAATTAATATTTTATTAAAATTATTTTCTATAAAATATATGATTTTTAAAAGGATATTTTTGTAATCTTTAAGAGAAGTTGTTCTCATTTATTGGTGCCAATTATTGCTTTCATCATGGAATTCTATCTCTGAAATTATGACATAAAACCTTAGAATATAAGATAATTTCTAAAATTTTACTTGATGCATTTTTAGCATTAGAGTTAAGCTTAGGGTTACTGCTGTTGTATTATATGTAGTATATTCATGTCATAAAATGTGGTTTACCTAAATTATTACAATGCTCTTAGACTGAAGGAATGACTCTTCTTTTTAAACTAATTTGTAACCTACTCACAATTTCAATATTATTGTTCATGTAAATTCAGGAAAACTGATGCGTATATAAATAGCAGTTGTTTGTTAAAAAAAAAAAGGTGCGTACATATGTAACATAATTAACAACTTGAAGTCTGCATTTTGGGTTCCGGTACAAAACTCTTGCGATATATCTGACTTTTGGGCTCTCATTTGGAACATTTTTTCTCTTAGTACATGTGATTCATGCTAATACACGTGTAATTCATGTGTAATTTTAGACTTTACCTGGAGCCTCCTCTGCTGTGTGTGTTTATGCCAGATCTCCCTGTCCCTGCAATGCATGTTGAGTCTTATTTAGGTTTCGGAGCAAATAATAAAAATGGGAACTGAAAAGAACAGGGTATTTTGCTGCTGCACAGGACTAACAATGTAATTTATTCCAGATTGTTCATTGTTTACATGAGAAACAGGCCTAGAAAAAGAAATGCCTGGTTAAATTTTCACCACTGGCTAGCACTAACGAGGAGACGCGCACGTGATCAGGGGGCGGAGGTTTTCTGGGATCCCCCGCTCCAGTCCCTGCTTCCAGCCAGATGACTCAAGTGAAGCTGATGCCAAATTTCAGGAACTCTAAAAGTTCTTTTAGTTATAGAATGTGGATAATACATATCAAGTTTGTACCTTGCTTTTGAAGAAGTTTACATTTAAGTTTTGTGTTGTCTTTTTATCTTAATCATCTGAGCTTAAAATATTTAAGTACCTGAAATAAATTAAGTTGCTAAGATAAACTCAATAACCACACTGTGGAATGTACATGAACAACACCTTGGAAAAAAATGTTTCTTGCCAAAGTCTAAGTATAATAATATAATATTTATTTTGAATCCTTGATAGAGTTCCGGTCTGTTCAACTTAGGCTTTTATGTTTAAATACTAAACTGTATGCTGTGTAAAATCAAACAAACCCACAAATAGACTGCAAAGAATCTGGAGTATTGGACTGGGCTTTGCCTAAAAGCCTCTTTTAGGGTTTGAATTAATAAAGAACACATTTTTTTTTCTGTTTTCCATATAACACTAGCAGTGGAAGTCTAGATTACTATATAGTTGATAGCTTTTGCCTTAAGCATATTCTTTTATTGGAGTGTGTGTATGTGTGTGTGTGTGTGTGTGTGTGTGTGTGTGAGAGAGAGAGAGAGAGAGAGCGAGAGAGAGAGAGAGACAGAGAGAGAGAGAGAGAGAGATTTAAAAAGCAAACCATGACCTCTTTGGTAATTAGTACACTTACCCAAAAAGTAAAGGGCTTATTGCAGCTTGGTTGGAAGGAAAAAGCACTAAATGAAGAAACCTGAGATTACTTCCAGCTTTTACACTCATATTTGTGTGATGTTGAGCAAGTCACTTGCTTTCTCTGGGTTCTAATTTCCTCATCTCTGAAATGAGGGAGAACAGAATTTAATTTCAAAACCTTCTCCAAACTCTAAAGTTTGATAATTCTCTGAAATAAGTATTTGTACCTCATTGATCATCACCAAGCAATAGATAATATTTAGTAGTTATAAGTATTAAAATAATTTGTTACATCACTTTCTTTTTGGAAAGAAACAGATGAGAGAATTGCCTTTGTTACCCCACAAGCCTACATTTAGAAATAAGTTTTTCTTCATCAATGTAGCAAGTTTATCTTTTTGGGGTGTATTGGCAACTTTTTGGTTATGATAGCCAAAATTTAAATTAGTCCTCCTTCCTGAAATATCCTTATTCTTATTATATAACAATTTTAAAAAATTTATTATTTTTCCTGAGAAATAGTATAATGTTCACCTATATATTTCAATAATTATTTGATTATCTGTTTTCATAGCAGACTATAGAGTCCATGAGGGAAGAGATCATTTCTTTTTGGTTTACAATTTAATCCTAGAATTTAGCACAGCGCCTGGCACCTAGTGTGTGTCCGGTGAATGAAGAAATGTGGTTGAAGGCTTATCAGGGTAGTTCCAAGTCAGATGCCATATGTTATCTTGGAATCATCCAAAAAAACTTCTTTAAAGATGTTATGTGGATCCAAGAAGGCAGCATAAGAAGACCTTGAATTTACCTCCTCCCAGGAACACATTGAATATACTTATAGACAGAAAAATTCTTCCCAAAGAAGAACTGAGGGCTGACTGAACAGTTCTGCACAAAAAAAGAGACACCACACAGAATGCGTAGGAGAACCAAGACCCAGAGCCAGGGGCACCCCACCCCAGTATATCATCATATAGTCTGGAGGGATCCCAGAAGGCACACCCACTCACCCACTGGGAACAGCGAAAAAATGGTGGTTTAAAGGACACCTAGGCTACTCAAGAAGGAAATCCACTTATTAACCGTAGAGAATCTGCCTAGCAGGAGGGGAGCTGTGGGAACTCTCTCTGAGGTGGTGTTTGAGGCATTGGAAAGTATGTTTGTGGCACTCCACTTCTCCTTGATCACAAGGGCAGAAGCTAAACCCAGATGCTCTAGCTGCAGTCCATTGTTGTCCCAGTTTGTCCCAGGCCCCAAGCCCACAGCAGCTCTACAGCTTCTTTCTGGGACTCCCTCAGGCCCTCACCTGCTCTATCCACAGCTCTGGGCCAGTATGCTTTGTCCCTAGATCATCATTCAGCCTGCTCCAGCTCTAGCTTCCCGCTACGTGACATGCTCCTAAGATTCCCCTTAGCTCGTACCTGCCGTAACTACAGCTCCTGTCCAGGTGTGGTTTGTCCCAGGCCTTCCTGCAGACTATACCCATTTCAACTACAGCCCCAGTGGCTTACTTCCAGGAGTCCCTGTAGCTCAAACCTACTCTAGCTTCAGGTCCAGGTCTCAGTGTAGCTTTTCCCTGGAACTAACCAAGGCCTGAGCCCCCTCCAGTTAACCCCAGCCTGCTGGCCAATGTGATCTTGGCACCACTTACCCCTGAGATTTCTCTTGGCCCACGCTCAATCCAGCTACAGCTCCAGGCCCAGGCGAGGGTTGCTCTCTGGGACCCCCTGCAGCCTAGATACGCTCTAGCTTGCCTGCCAAAGACACTTGACACACACAGTCTACAAAGGCGTAGCTCTTAAACAAGGTCACTCCTTCAAGAGTGGGAGAGGTTGCTATGTTGGCTAATTTATAGAAACAAACACAGAGAGACAGACAAAGCGAGGAGACATAAATATGTTCCAAGTGAAAGGTTAGGACAAAACCCCAGAAAAAGAACTAAATGAAACAGAAACAAGCAATCTATCAGATAAAGTGTTCAAAATGCTGGTTATAAGGCTGCTTAATTGACTTGGAAGAAGAATAGATGAATTCACTGAGAATTTCAACAAAGAGATAGAAAACATACAGAAGAACCTATCAGGACTGAAAGAATACATTAACTGAAACAAACAAACAAACAAACAAACAAACAAACAAAAATACATTAGAGGGACTCAACATCAAGTTCATTGATGCAGAAGAAATTCTCAGAAAGCTGGAAGACAAGGAAATGCAAATCACCCAAAGAGACCGCCAAAAAGAAAAAGGAATAAAAAAAAAAAAAGAAGATAATTAAGGGATCTCAGAGACTATATCAAGACTACCAATATTTGAATCATAGGGGTCCCAGGAAAAGAAAGAGAAAAAGGGACAGAAAACCGATTTAAAGAAATAATGGATGAAAACTTCTACAACCCGGTGAAAGAAACACATTTAAGTCCAGGAAGTGCAAAGAATCCCAGACAAGATGAACCCAAAGAGACCCACACCAAGACACACCATAATCAAAATCAACTAGGATATTTTAAAGTTCAAAGTTGGAAAAAATAAACAATTAAACTTAACTATATACCAATAGGTAACAACCATATTAAAGAAAAGTGGAAAAGAATCCAAGTAACTTTCAGCTACAGTACTTTTACTCCTCTGAATCTGAAGATAAAAGGACCTAAAGAACTTCAAAGAAAATTTAAATTTGACTTAATAGGTTATAAGATTTATTATTAATAATGGTGTAGGTATAGTAATTTTGAAACAAGTTTATGTGTAGTATAGGATTGAACAAAGGGGTAAATATATTGATCTTTTTGGGAGCCAGGCTTCTCATGGTAAGAGAAAGGAGCCACAAATATAAAATGGTGAAAGGCAAGAATGATGTGAAATAGCTATTTGTTGCAGTTTGTCCATTGAAAGGACATGAGCAATGGCACTTCAGCAGAATGAGCACATCTAGCTTCCAGATCTCAGGTCCTAATATCATTTCCTACTAAAAAGAATTGGTATCAAAGTTAATAGGGAACAAGTCACCATCGCCTTCCACCTGATAGAAACAATGAGGACAGTGTCACTTCTTGGGTATTTTCTCCACCCGTGCATAATCTGAACCTGATTAAACATCAGATGAACCCCAACTGAGGGATTTTCTACAAAGTAACTGCCCCCTTCTTTCCAAATGTCAAAGTTAGGAAAGACAGAGGAAAAATAAGAGTGATCCAGATGAAGGAAGGCTAAAGAGACATGACAACTGAAGTGCAACAGGTGATCTTGTATTGGATCCTATATCTGAAAAATTCCTATTACAGAGGACAGTAGAATAATAGGTGAAATCTGAATAAGGACTGTGTGTTGGAGAAAAAGAAATTATGTAATTCACATTTAGCCTTTCTGAGTTCTTTGGATTATATTATATTCTTAGTTTTTGGTTTTCTCTTTTTGGAGACGTATATAGACAGTGTTGATTTGGCATGACAAAATTTTCACAGCCACTACGTGTTAGAGAATGTTTAGATGTTCTCTATTTTTGCCACTTTTTATCTATAGAAAAAGACTGTACACCAAGTTTAAGCAGGTAATGATGATGCTCCTTCCCTACCTCCACTCAAACTTGGATGACTCTTCATATAGATATGAAACTTCGATTTGGCAAAGTACAGGGTCCAGCATGAATAACACCCCGTTTTAATTATGAAATCTTTTATTACAAAATCATAAGCATGTAATTCTGTAACATAACAATATCACACTGAAGCATACCATGTGACATTTTAGGTGAAATGTTCAAATTAAAACTATAAATTATTATACCCATCTTATTACCCAACCAACCACACTCACGCAGGTATTACTTCTGCCAGACCCTGCACTTGGCTAAGCGTTTCCGCCTCACTGTTCTTCACAAGGATGGTATGACTCACACCAACAAGCCTGAGTGAGACCAGAGTCAGGACAAAACTAACGGGTGCTGGGTGTGCCCCCTGAGGACACTGTGGCAAGAAGAGTCGTTGTGGACAGAGCTTCAGTCTCTACATTCTGGCTAGTATGTCCAAGAGATGTCTCAGCTTGATTGGATCAGTGATTTTTGTTGGTTTTATAATTTTCCTTCATAGATCTTACCTATAACCATTGGAGCTTGGATGCTGTATAAAAAGTAATGCTTTATAGTCATATGAAAAATTTTGGAAGGATTAAGCATAGGTAGGGTTGAAGGAAAAAAATCTCAATCTTTTTTTCTGTCTTTACTTCTTCTCTCTTTCCCTCCCTTTCTCTCTCCTCTCCTTCCTTTTCACAGAGAGGCTGTATGCTATAGTGAAAAAGCTTGGATTTTAGAGTCATGCAGTTATTATTTAGAAACTTTACCATTTCTTTTTTATTGAATTTATTGAGGTGACATTGGGTAATAAAATTATGTAAGTTTCAGGTGTACAATTCTATAATATATTATCTGTGTATTGTATTGTGTGTTCACGACCTCAAGTGAAGACTCTTCATCACCATTTCTCCCCCCTATATCCTCCTCTACCTCCTCTTTACCATTTCTTGTCACGTCACTTTAACCTTTCTGAGGCTCAGTGTTCTCATGGGCTAAAAGGCATGACACTTACATCACAAGGCTGTATCGAGACTTAAATAATACTATAAAAACATTACTATTATGTATTAAACATCAAACATGAGGATCATCTCACTTAATCTTCACAATAACTTTGTGAGTAAATTGTCTGATACATGGTAGTTGATATATAAATAACATGGTGATGGAAATATGGGATACTCTCTATAACATCTTTTGAATATTTACTTGTTTAATTGTCAGTTATCATTATTCATGTCATCAGCCTCCACAGTCCCTGCCACCAAAGAGAAACTGGTCATTCATTGATTCACTCATTCATAATATGTTCTTTGAGTACCTGCTACATACCAGGTATTGTGTATGTTACATGGGGGGGAGGAAGATGGGGAGCAGAAACAAGATATAGTTTCCAACTTCAAAGAGGTTATAACTGAGTAGAGGTTATAGATCAATAAACAACAATTATAACCAAATGTGATGAGTCCACTGACAGCAAAAAATAGAGTGGATGTTACAGAAAGAACCCCTGACTTCCAATTAGGGAAGTTCAGGAAGGGTTCCTTGGAGGAAATTCCCATCTATGCTGAGACATAAGAGAGAAATATAATTGGGATTATAGGTTAGGGTGTGTTGTAAGGAACTATATGCAAAAGTAGTAAGATGAAAGGGATTATGCCATATTCAAGAAATAAAAGCAGTTCATTCTGGAATTTGAAGAGATCAATAGCAAGACTTGAGGCGGGGGATGAGGAGGAATTCTAGGTTGTGGAAAGCCTTGGCGCCCATCTTACAGAGGTTGTCTAATCTTAGGTTACCTTCCAGCTGTTGTTGAGTTCTTGGTTCCTGGCTTCCTCATCTTGGCCTTGGAACAAGGGCCCACTGTCCTGTTGACCTTCTGGACTCCTGATCTGAGTGGGCATATGGCTATGTTGCTAACTCCTGATCCTCTTGTAATCTTTTAAGCTGTCTTCTTGGGCCAGAAAAGGAAAGACTTATCTTACTAGTCACCAGGTGGGACATTCTTGGTCAGTTGGCTCTTTTTAAATATCATCTCTACCCTAACCTGAAAGGTAATGGGCTATGGGAAAAGTAGGTTCTTATCAAGGGTCTCTTCTGTCCAGGACTCTGCAGCCTGGGGCACTTTTAGCAGGCCCGGGAATCTGAGGCCAGGCTGACTGAGAGCCAGCTCTCACACCACCGGGGCCTCTCTGAATCTAAATGCCTTCTGTGAAATCTGAAGTAGCCAGGCTCTGCGACATGATAACCTAATTACCATTTCACCTGTCCTGGGAGTGGGGAGGTAAATGATATATAGATCAATAAGCCAGGGGGAGGACGGATTCACTTATTGACTGACAGATGAGATTTCGCTACAGAAAGTACTGTCCTCGTAGCTATGGCTGTCAGAGTGCTGAGAAGGGTCTGAGGTGTGCAGAAGGCACAGAAATACGAAAGCAAAGAGCTAGTTTTCAACAAACTCTTTTCTTTTGTGTGGCCATTCAAATGCTAATTATCTCTGAGTAAGTTTTCCGTATACATTTTGAGATGTGGAAGAGGCTGCTAGTAATTACTGTCCTGGAACAGCTGGCATAAAGTGGCAGACCCAGACACAGGGCTGTCCTAACATGGAGCTCTCTGTTGGTCTGATGACTGATCCCAAGTTTATCTGAACATAATGCGAAGAACCTAGGGTCAAATTATTTTTGGGTCTTATTCTGGCATTATTTTTCATGCTCCCAATATTAAATTTTTGAATATTTCCCATTTTATTAACTCCTTATTTTTATGAGAGGTCATATCAACCATTTTAATACAAGACAATCGATTTTTATTCAAAGCAAAGAAGTGGAGCAGTAATAATGGAAAAAAAGAAAGATAAATTTGGAAGAGGAAAACTTCAGCTGTACCTTCTGGCCTTTATAATCCTTGATTCATCACAATATGGAGGTGGAGACATCATTTGCTTTAAAGTGTTAGCCCATAAATTGTGTATTATACATTATTAGCTTTGATCATACCATATGGAAAGGGTAACTATTTGTGTTATTATTGTTTGTCTGGGGAGGTAACAATGAAGAAAATATCTCACATGCAACTAACAGATGAGAGACCTAGGAGCTACTTTCTTGATTTATGAACTGTGTTCTTTTAAATGTGTTTCTTGGTAAAATAATAAGTCATATGTCAGTGTGCTGTGAAGCCATAACCACTTTAGCAGCAGTATTTTTTCCACCTTAAATTAAGCAGGCTGTGAAAAAAATGAATGACCAAGTGTTACTTTCATTATTCACGTCTTCCTCCATTAGAGTAGTATTAAAAAATGATCATTTTTTAGCACTAACTTCTGAAGCAGAAATTCTCAAGTCAGAGTGATCTTGCCCCTCAGGGTATGTTTGCTAATATTTGGAAGCATCCTTGCTCTTGTCCACACTGGGCGTGTGATGCTATTGACATGTGGTGGTTAGAGGCCAGGGATGCTGCTAAACAAAGCACAGGGCAGCCACCGAAGCAGATCAGTTGCCCTGCCCCAAATGTCAATAGTACTGAACTTGGGAAACTGCTCTGCTCCCTCCAAATCATTTATTTATTTATTTGTTCAACACTTACCTATTCAGCACCACTATGTGCCTGGCACTGCACTGCTAACAATATAAGAGTGAACAGTACAGGAAAAAGCCCTGCTCATGTTGGTTTGCATTTTTTTGATGTCCTTCAGGAGCCTGTCCTGTCTTCTTTTCAACCATGGCTGCTACATATTTGTCATTGAGAGTAAACGCGAAGGTATGCAATATTCTCTATAATTTACTGAGATGGGAATGTGATTTCAGTGTGATAACAGTGTGATGTACAAGAGTGGGGATCATCTCTGGAGAGTGGTCACGGCCAGTGGTCCTGGCCAGCCACCCAGAAGGTACTATAAACTGAACGAGTTTTATAGCATGGATTCCCCATCAACCCTCCTGATGATTTTAAGAGTTCTTTAACTGGTTTCTCTACTATCAACTTTAGTAGCCTTATTCTTGACATAATTCATTTTTACCAAAGGCAAAACTGATCAAAATTAAGCTTCTACCTTCTTGTGTCAGTCTGTTCTATCTGCTATAAGAAATGCCATAGACCAGGTGGCCTATAGGCAACAGAAATTTATTTCTCACCGTTCCGGACGCTGGGAGGGCCAAGGTCTGGGTACTGGCAGATTCAATGACTGGTAAGGGCCTGTTTTCTGGATCTTTCTGGGATCTCTTTTATGAGGACACTAATCCTATTCACAAGAACCCTGTCCTCCTGACCTAATCACCTCTCAGAGGCCCTACTTACAAATGTCATCATACTGGGGATTAGGATTCAACATATGAATTTTGGGGGACATACACATGTAGTCTACAGCACCCTTTCATCTTTCATAGCACAACTCAACTACACCCATGTTTACATGCTGTTGCACAGTCCGCCTGCCTGGAATGCCTTCCGCCCCACTGTTAATACTCCATGTTCACCTGGGGAAATCTTACTCGCTCCGCAAGGTCCACCTTAAGCATCACTTCTGTGCCCCTCCCCAGATTTCTAGGAAAAGTACTATCTCATTCCTTTATAGTGGTGGGAAGGAGACTCAAAAGCAAAGTTTCTGTCCTTGAGCAAGCTAGTCTACCTAACAAATTGTCTATGCTAGCTCATTGTAAAGCTTCCCTACTTTCTCAATTCCAAATTATTGAATTTCTGTTGCTAATTCTCTGTGTGATCCTGTATATTTTATTTAACCTCTCTGAGTTGTCATTTTATTAACTCAAATTCTGTCAAGGATTATTCCACTATAACTCAAAGAAATGTATCAAATTATTTGAGTTTTCCAAGGTAAAAACAAAGGTGAAATAAATTGTCATTCATTAACAAAGATTGTTTATAATATTTTTTTTGCTATCATTTTATTTTGACCTGAACAAAGAAAAATATTTCCTCCTTCTACATCTTTAAAATTAGAAGCCACTTATAACAAAACTTTGCCATGATTTTTTTTCTTGTGCACAAGATCATCATTTGTATTTTTCTGCAATTTGTCCTTAAATTTTTGAAAAGCTTACTATTCACCTTTTGCTATTTTACTTAGCCCTTTCTCCCCTTCAAATAAAAGTTTATGTAAGAGAATGAAGGAAATAAAAGTTTGAAATTATATATCCTTGATCTTGATTTGAAGTTTTCTTATATTATCAGTAACACTTAACTATCACAACCTGGGGAAAAGATGTGAAGCAAAAAAGAAGGTGGGGTTAAAAAAGAAGAGATGTAAAATGGGGTTCTAGGTAGCTTTATTCACTTTATTATTCCAGTTTTAGAATTAAAATTATTTTTAAAACATCACTTTTGTAAGATAGGTAGATGTGTGTCAATAAAGAATTGTGAGAGGAAATAATGCAAGAGGATTTCGACCAGGATATCTTTCAGTCACAACACTTTCGTATACTGCACTTTCATGCACTATTGCCATGAATGGAAAATTGATGTTTAGATACTACAGGTAGGATGAGTATGGAGAGAAAAAATTACAACTTATTGATTACCTTTCCTGTGCTAGTGTATGTAATTTATTTCATTTCACCTTCCAACAACTTTAGGTAGTATATTTACTTACTTTTCAGTTCAGCAATCTGGAGCTCAATATACAGTTAGTTCAGAGTATAGACAATATTAAAAACTAGGGTTTTCTACCTTAAACTCCTTATCACACAGATGTCCTGTTAGGTAGAAAATAAATGTCCTGGCCTCAGGCAGTTTATAATCCAGAAAACAAATGCAAATATGTCTATAAAAAGCAAAATTGGTAGACCATGTATTTATTCTATGTTAAGTATGGCAAAAATAGCTCTGTCTCCACGATTATGAAGGCCTAGCCTCACTGTTAATAGAGCACTCACTTTGAGTTGTTTTTCCCTTAACACTAATGCAGAAGTACAGAGATGCTATTTTGCTAACAAGTTTTTCGCATATGATATAACATGCTATGCAGACCTTGAAGTTACCCAGATTTAATTCCTTCATTTGCTATGCAAATTTGGCAAGGTATTTAATCTCTATCAGACTAAGTATCCACTTGTTAATTTGGAAAGATGATACCAATCTTACCAGGTTGTTATAAGGGTGAAAAAGATGTTTGACTCATGTTTAGTTCTCAAAAATGATGGTTACGATCATTTGTGGCAACCATTATCATTGGCATATATTTGGGTACATTTTAATGCATTTAGGAGGCTTTTGGTGGGGATGGAGCTATGGACCTAGATGGAGCCTCTGTACTCACTGACCGGTAGTGCTGGCCATCTTGATAATGTGCACCAAATAATGTACGAAGAAACTGGGTGTGTGGAGGAGAGATGCCAGGGCTGACAAGATACTCAAAAGAAGGAATCAAGAATTTCATTACAGGTACTTTGCAATATCAACTAAAGGAAATGGCAGGAATCTATGGGAAGCAAGTATAGGAAAGGGGCTAGGATGGGACTCAAATTGAACATCTTCAATAAGACAGTTTTTGGGCCAATGGTCACAACATTCTTTTCTCAATGGGAAAAACTCTTGAAGAAATAACCTCACAAAACACAAAACCACACAGCAATGGAACATATTTTTCTCTCCCTTATTTCATCCTTTAATGTAATTCATTTAAAAACGTTGTTTCACATAAACCCGATTAACTCTGAAGAGAATCACAATCCATCCAAACCAATCCAAGTGAAAGTAAAAAGAGTAATCAGGCTCCCATTATGCAAAATGGAACTCAATTAATTTATTGCATTGCACTGAATAATAAGCTGTTAGGCTCCATATTCCTTTTTTTCACATTAGATCAAATAGCTTATTGCTGCTGGAGCTTATTTCATATCACATACAATTTGGATATATTACCATGGAGTAGATATCAGTCCATTAAAAGAAATAGACTTAAGTACTTCATTTATAGGATATCTCCATTTGGAAAATGGCAAGGGAGAAGAAGGAATGCAAACAAGGTAATGGAAGGAGGGGGACTGATGTGCGTTGCCCATCGACCAGCTCTGCTCTGGGGGCTGCTGGTTGCCACGCATGGGTTGGTGCCTTGGAGAAAAGCGACGTTTCTAGTGGGAAGAAAATCCAAAGAGAGTTTATGTTCCTTTTCAGGGAAGTGTTGACATTTTAATTACTTTCTGTTTTCTTTGGAGCTACATTTTAGAATTGGAAGCAAGTTAGAAAAATAAGAATTGGCTTTATTAGAAATCAGATGAATTGACATGCAGCCATGAGCTGGAGAAAGTCCAGATTCAGTTCTTAAGAAATTCAAGTCTCCAGCAGGGCTCAGAGAGTAAAAAAAAAAAAAAACAACCCAAAACAAAAAACAACAACAACAACAAAAGAAACCATTTCAGCCATTGATTGAAAAACTAACCAGAAGAATTCCCTCCTTGGGGCTTACCATCTCTAGGAGCAGCCCACGCCTCTGTGCAATCTAATCTTTTCTGGCCACGAGGCCCCTCTTCTTTACTTTGTAATTTTTTTTTCTTTAAAGTTTGGTCTTTAAACTTTGGTCTCACAGATGTTGTGAGGATAAGTACAACAGGGGTGCAGAGTAAAAGGAGAATGATCAGGGAGGGTTGGAATGAGTTGGAAGAAACCTGTGGGTTTGGAGTTATTTCGTTTGAAGATAATTTGATACTTTTGGTATTTAATAAAAGAAAACTGCCTGTGGAAGTGAGGGTGGAACCAGAATAAATGACTTAAAGAGATGTGATATATTTACACATTTTCTTCCTGCACCTGGGGTTGTCTAGAATTGAATAAATATTTAGCAAAACCAGGGCATTTACATGTGTTCCAGGTTCAGCAAATTTAAAAATAGTAACTGGGCATAAGATTGAAATTCTAAAAATCACCACAAATCCAACGAGCATGTGTGGTGCCTAAACGGGTGGTGGTGCCTGAGGACATCGGCCCTTCTTGTCCCTTCCCCAGCCTTACTCTGGGGACAATATGAAAACTTCACCGATGGTTAGACCAGTCAATTCAGTAACAAGTGGATCAAAGTGAGTCTTTATAAAAACTATCTAATATTTATTGTGTGCCAGGTGCTTTAAATACACTATTTAATTTTTCAGAAAAAACGTGAAGGAGCTATTCTCTCTTCTGTAGATATTGTCATTTCTATTTTACAAATGAGGAAACTGAGCTCAGGCAAGTTAGGCTAATTTAAGTTACTTAAGTTATATAAACTTTTATTATGAAATATTTCAAACACATGCAAAAGAAGAGAAACTAGTACAATGGCCCTCTATGTTTATTCTGCTTTACCCACCCAGGGCCAGTCTTCCTCATTGACATCTACTGCACCCCATTATTTTGAAGAAAATCCCAGACATCGTGCCATTTCCTCTGTATGCCTTGCAATATGTCTCTAAGAGATAAGGATTCTTTAAAATCAAATAACCACAGTACCTTTACTACACCTAAAAATATTAACAATAATTCTAAATATGAAAAACATAGTCACTATTGACCTGTCCCCAGTTGCCTTACAGTCTTTCTTGAATCCAGATCCAAACTGGGCCCATATATCATGATTGCTGGATGGATGTGCCTTTAAAGTCTCTAAAAATCTGTAGATTCCCCCTGCACCTCTAATTTTTTTCTTTTAATTTTTGGTTGAAGAAATGGAATTGTTTTCCCTGAAGATTTCTAATAGTTTGAATTTTCTTAATTGCAGTTCTTGAGGAGTTTTCAAACATATTTGTCTTCTTGTTCCTCATACTTCCTATACATTTACAGGTAGAGCCAGAGGTTGTATCAGATTCTGGTTCCTTTTTTTTGATAAGACTATCTAATAAATAGTGATATATATTTCCATAGGTAGAGATGCATGTGTGCGTAATATACTAACTATTGAATATTTTTGCTGAGATACATTCATTTTTTTAGTTATTACAAAGTTGTGATATCCTAATGGTATGATTTCTTTAAAAAATACACCTTATCTTTTAGAGCAGTTTTCGATTCATAGCACAACTGGGTGGAAAGTACACAGAGCTCCCATATGTCTCGGCCCAAACCACCTCCCTCCCCCCGCCTCTTCCAGCAGCCTGCGCCAGCGCAGTACATCGCCGCACATCGCTGCAGTGAATGAGCGCTCTCACCGCTGCTACTCAAAGGCTCGCTCCTAGTGTTGCGCAACCCGTAGGTTTTGATAAGTGTATCCATGTATGTTTCACTGATTTCTTTCTCATTTATTAACTAAGGTGCTTTTATGAGGAGAAACTTCCCCACATTACCTCTTTGATTAGGTGAAGTAAAGTTCCTATTAAAAAAAACCCCAGAAAAAAACCTTTGTTTGTTCTCTTTATCTGCCAGTTTGTAGAATGGTGAGTTGCTTCTCTCTGGTATCTGCTAAAGTGAACATAAGTTGTTTTTGTTTTAGTTGTGAATTAGTAGTATTGTCCATATCACTAAAAACTCATGTATTTTAATATAATTGAGTGTTTTAATGCAGTATTTTTATATAGATGTATATGTGTACACATAACATGCTAACAATATTATGGTAAACTTATTACATTATCAATGTCTATGAATCTGCATTAATTTTCTGTCTTGATTTGAAGAAAGTAGTTATTAAGGTGGTTTAAAATTTTACCTTAAAATACTCTTTTCCTCTTGCTGACTCTTACGGAGATGCCCCTGAGCCTCTGAGGAACATAGGGTAGAAAACCTTGCCTTATGCTCCAAAAACAGAAGCAGCTATTCATATAGACAAAGGAATAGGAAAGAAAGAAGGAAAGAAGGAGGAAAATAAGAAAAACTGAGCAAGCAAACAGCTATTAAAAAGTAAGCTGATTAATAGGCTATTGTGTAGTCTGGGTAAAATTATTACAGTTAATTTATTGATATGATGTCATGTGACATTTTTGAGAAGCGCTTAAGCTTGAGGGCTTAAGATTCAGACAGCTTGAGTCAGTCAGATCTCCAGTTCTAGTGCTTTTTGGTCATGACTGATTTCCCAAGTTCCTTCTCTGTGCCTCAGCTTTTCCATCAGCCCCATAGGAATAAAGCAGTAAATTAAATGAATACATAGGAAGTACTTAGATTGCTCATAGTAAATGCTAATTGGTCCTGTTGTCTTGATGGTAATAACCATAAAAATGTGGATGGCACAGTAGTGTTTCTTTTTGGATACTGACTAAAACATGAGTAAAATATAAAAATAGTAAAATATATTTGTTGAGCAATTACTAGGGGCAGATACTGAACTAACATCTGTATTATATATGTGATTTATTATCAGTTTTAATATTTAAAGAGCTACCCTCATTATTTATTTTAGTCTAGCACAGAAACTGGCATGGGGAAGGGATATAATACACCTTCTTATGTGAACTGGGCCATACTATTAGGTGTATTTGACCCATATTAGGTTTTGCTAACATCTGCAAAGAACTTTTACAAGACTAGAGAATATAGCACTAGCAAAGAAAAGAACTTTAACATTCTGTAGAAAAGTTTAACAGACAAGCTTGAACAACCAGTAAAGATATTCAAGCCTTAAGGTGGGCAGCTTGGCACTGTAGAATTACACCAGTCTAGGACTGCCCACAGCAAATCAATGTCAATATTTGCCAAAGATTTTTCCCTCCACAAGAAAAGAAGGCAAGAAAAGAGGAATAATTTTTGAATCACTCCTCCCACCATGGAAATGATTTTAATTACCAAATCATCTGCTGGCAGACTCTTCTGGCAGATGTACCTGCAACTTGGAAGGATAACAAATGAACCAATTCCGTACTCTGGAGTTGACACTGATAGTCTTGCTGAATTTGCTCTCAGAAAAGAATCCTGGGCAACAATACATCTGGCACTCTGTTCGAGGAATTTGTCACGTCGTTGACACGTTCAGCCTCCATTGTCCACACCATCCTGACAGCAGGTTCTTTATATTTCAAAGAAATTGCAGTCTGAATTAATATAATTAGAATGTAACTGCGATTCACTGCACAAACTCTTCATTTTCAGGAGTGCAGATCTGATAGCACGTCTGTGCTCAAAATCTTCCCAGTGATGGCTGGAGGGGAACAAGGGATGATAAAATGACAGAATATACACTATTTCATCAGCCTCCTTAAGTACCAACTAATGGAAATATAAGAGAAGAAAACTGTCCTATCTCTGGCATGTCTAAATGGAAATATCTTTCAAGTTTACCCGCCTGTATAGCGCTTTTATAAAGTATGTAGTCCAGGGTGCCTGAAGTAAGAGAAAGACATGAAATAGGGAAGATTGCAAATTTTCCAAAAGACAATTATATGGAATAGAGGGAATAATTCATAGACAGGATTACAGAATTAAAAGGTGGTTGAATAACTTCATTCATTCTTTATTGCTTCACTTGGAACAGTCTATGTCATTAACCGAGCAATTTTCACCAAGCAAGCAACAATTTGGGTGCTTGATTTTTGAATGTCATTCTTTGTTATTATATTTCTGCAAATACTTGGTTGTTGATATGGTGGAAACTGACATCATTACCTTTACTTTGAAAGTAGGATTGATTTACAGTGTCTCAAATAGTTGACATTCTCACCTTGAATAACTGATTTGAAGGCAGTAACGACCTGACATATCCACGTATATGTTGGTACTCACATCTCTGAAGAACACAAAATTTATCCCTGTGTATGTTAGGAACTAAATATTTGTGTTCCTCCAAAATTTCTATGTTGAAGCCCTAATGCCCAAAGTTACAGTATTTAGAGGTGAGGTCTTTGGAAGGTAATTAGGTTTAGAGGAGATCATGGGGATCCCATGACAGAATTAATGTCCTTATATGAAGGGGAAGAGATACAAGGATTCCTCTCCCCTCACCCTTCATCTCTGATCCACAAGGACACAGCAAGAAGGCTGCCACCTGAAAGCCAAGAAGAAAACCCTTACCAGGAATGGAATGGGCTGGCACCTTGATCTTGGACTTTGCAGCCTCCACAACTGTGAGAAATAAATTACTGTTGTTTAAACCATGCAAACTGTGGTATTTTGTTATGATAGACTGAGTTGACAGTGCATAGATCATTGGGTTAATGAACTCTGAGAAGGGATAATGTTTTTGTTTTCTTGGTTTTCTTTGAAGCACCTACTGAACGTCACCTAAAATTCTGTGTCAGAAATTGTCATAAATAGAAATTTGGAAAATCGGTAATGTAGTACAAAAATAGGGCCAAGGTTTGTGAGTGACAAGGGGATTCAAGAGAAGAATACCAGTACCCCTTTTAATTTTAAACCAAATACTTTATGTTATAAAGTTGTGTAGCCTTTAGTTTCTCTTGATAAAAGTTGGACACAACTTCCCAGTCAGCATCTTGGCAAAGTTCAGAGTAATTCCTTGCCTGTAGGTTGCCCTGTGGAGTATATTCCCCCTCCGCAACCTGGAGGGATTGTCTACCATTTTCCATTACTAGCCCAGTGCTTTTCAGAATGAGGTGGGCTTTAGAATCACGACTATGTATGTGTGCGTGTGTTGGTGGGAGGGTGAGGGGAAGAACTTGTTAAGATACCAGTGCTTGGGTTCCCTAAGATCCACTGAATCAGAATCTTCAGCTGTGATGTCCACATTGTGTAAATTGAAAATCATTTCAGGTGCTTTTGATGCACATTGAACTTGATGCCCATAGTCCAATGTTCTCTTTCACTGATGCTGCCTAGGTGGATATGTCTGTAGATGATATATGTGATTTTAAAAAAATGAATCAACTTACTTTATATAAATGGAACTCAATTAAGACATTTTGGGCCAGTGATTATTAGAGATGCTTATAAGAACAATCTGTCAAGGCCCCTTCCTGTTTGTGACCTTCCCTCTTCCCTTTGCCATAATTGCCCATGTTTAGTTTCTCAATCTGTCTGTCCTGTCTGGGTTAGAAAAAAAAAAATAGTGGCATTAAGAGAATTCTTGGGGGTGTGGGTAGGAAGTAGGCTGGGAAAGGTGGAGTGTCTATCCTTTGTTTGACCAGTGAATTGTGGGATATACCTGTCATGTGGAAAACAGCTCGATTTATCCAAAGATGGTAATAGTGACTCTCAGGACTCAGCCTACCACTAACACCCCAGAGGACTTTATTTTGGGGAAAAATAAAGGCATTAGGGATTTATATTTTAATGTAAAAAACTCCTTTAATAGTGTAAATAAATGTCCCTTCCTATAATAAATTTGTATTAATAATTTGGATGCTTAATAATAGGGTTGTATCTTATAAACACATGTTTAGATATACATGCACAGATGGAAAATATGAGGCTTCCGGGAAAGACCCATCCTCCAAACAAGGACATTCAATGGAACGTGCCTGTATTTTCTCTATGGAATATGAAATCCAGGCTTGAGTGCTGGAGGTTTAGGGAATTCTTGTCTTTGGCCTCCCAGCTTCCATCAGCTGCTGGCTCTGATGTTCTTTTTAATTTTTAGTGGCCTTAAAAGAATTCTCAGTGAGGTGGCTAGGAAGTGAATTACGGACGGGGGAGTTCCTACCCCTTGTTTGACCAATGGATTATGGGATAGACTAGTCACGTGGGAAACAGCGTGATTTATCCAAGGGAGGTAATGGTGACTCCCAGGACCCAACCTGCCCAATGACACTCCAGAGGACTTTTTCCAGAGGTTTACAGAATAAACTGATTGGTGATCAGATAAGTGCAGTGAATATATAACGATTATTTTCAAAAATATTTTTTTTAATTGTTAAAGAAGTACAAACACAAAGAAGAAACTGTGGGGGGTGGCGGTGGAGAGAAATATTGAAAAAATAAGAAGGGAGAAAGTTTGGAACCAGAGAGATGTGGATTAGAATCCACCATTATTAGTTGTATGCTCTTTAGTACATGACTTCCCATCTCTGAGCCGGTCTTCTCATCTGTGAAAAGGGAATAATCTCTACCTCCCATGGCTGTGGTCAGGATTTGCTAAAGTACATTTTGTAAAAGACTTAGCAAAATGCTTAGAATGTAATAGTTCTTGACACAATACACCTGAGCTAACAGTACTATTACTGCCTGTAGCCTAGTGTGGTGGTTCTAGCACACGCTTTCCAGACAAGCAGGCTTGACTTTGAACTCCTTTTGCTTTTAGGCAGAATCACCAATGTCGGCATTCCTAGTGCTAAGGCTAAATAATATTTTAAAGAATTGGTGGAGATCCCTTAAATCAATACTGTTGTTACTAAGAAATAGATTTCAGTTATGCCTGTATTCGTGACCTATGAACTGAACTCCCCTAGTCCTTGCTTCAAGCTTACAAGCATTCTTCCTAGTTTGTAAGAATTAGTTTTTTTTTTAAAGCCCTCAGAAACAATTAACATTCACAAGTTAAGAAGTCTTTGCAGCAATGTTTCATTTTTTTATCATATTTTTCTCTTTTCTGAAAAAAAACAATGAAGAACGGCAGTTTTATATGTAAAACAGTAGTTAGCTTTTATATGGATGACATTTTTCTAAAAGCCTAGAAGTATTTCACATTTGCAGAAAAACACTCTGTTCCCAAGTTGGATCTGATTAAATTTCAAATTTATATTAACATCTCATTATTTTTGAAAAAAGCGAATGCCATGCCTAATGGAAAATGCTCTGTGTCTGCCAGCTGTTTTTGTGGGTTCCTTAGCAAAGCCGTCTTGGGACCCAGGAGGGCTGGGCCTCAGCTGCATCCTTGTTAAAACAGTCACCGGGGGTAAATACTGGCCCCTAGTTTTTCCTTCCTTTCCCCTCTCCCATCCCTCCATTGTTTTAGCTGCCAGCCCCTTCATATTTTCTCTGAAGCAAGGGAAAGGGAAGGGCAAAAATGACTTTGAAAGAATAACACTTCTTTCTATGCACTTAAATAGAACGCTTAACACAAAACATCCTGTGTTTTCTTTTAATTGATGACACACTGACTACAGTGATGGGTGAACTAAAAACCAGGTCTGGCTGTGCAAATAGGCATTGTTTTAGTCACATTTTACCCTATTGAGGAAAAGTTGTTTGACTGTTAAAATTACAGCCTGGTCCTTCTCCTCCACACTCCTGATCTCCTTATCCCACTATGCCCTTTTTCTCGCCTCTGTAGTTAGTACATTTTAACACCTTTGTATTATGTTTTTTGTTATTCTCTGACTCCCCGGTGGTAATAGAAGCCCATGGCAGTAAGGATCTTTTTCTATTTTGTTCACTGTTGAATTCTCTGTTCTAAAAACAGTGGCTGGTACAAAGTAACCACTCAATAAATATTTGCAACATATATGAATGGACTAGTTTCTTCCTCAGTGTCCTTTCTGATATAATTATGGGGAAAATAACTGGCAAAAAAAGATACAAAATCATATATATAATGTTATATATATAACATATATACATATATATGTATATATGTAATGTTATATATATATATATAATGTTATACCTAGTGATATATTTGTAGTTTACATATTTTAGTTGGTGAAGAAGAGATACAGAGTTGGATCTCTGTAACTCTGTTCTCTCTTTTTTTTTTTTCCAAAACCTGAATCTCCCACCTCCCGACATATACATATTTCTTTGCTTATTATCTGCCTCCCCTTACTAGAATGTAAGTTTTTTGAAGGCAGGGTATTCTGTATTTCATTCGTTGCTATAACATCCTGCTTAGAAACAGTGTCTAGCACAGAATAAATACTCAAGACATATTTGTTAAATAGGTGAATGCTTGGATGAGTGTGGATAATATAGACCATTCATGTCTGGCCCTGATCCCCCATGGATTCCACAGTGTGATTGGACACTTTAACACTTATGGTGGACAGTGGATGGTGAGATGAGTCCCTTGGTCATAGCAGAATATACCTGTCATTTGGAAAACAGTTGATTTTATATTATATGTATACAATGAGCCTGTGATTTGGATCATGGACTATCCACCTATTTTCAGGATAAACTGAAATAGTTTTTTTTTTATTTCTTGATGTCATATTTTTATTATCTGTAAAATTGAAACAATGTCACCTAAGTCGTGGCTATAGTGAGAGGATGGAAAGGGCCTGACACATCGTAGTTGGTCAGTGATGTTAGCTCTCGCTGTCATTCTAATCATCATCATCACTATCTTCATCCAGAGATTGGCAGACTATAGCCAAGCCTAGCCATCAGCCTACTCTTGTAAATACAATTTTATTAGAATATACCCATGCCCATTTTTTCCCACTGTCTAAGGCTATTTGTCATTATAGTAGGAGAATTGAGTAGTTACAAGAAACTATATGGTTTGCAAAGCCTAAAATATTTATGTTCTGGCTCCTTATGGAAAAAGATTGTGAAATTTGATCTAGAATATGGTTAATCAGCAATATAACTAAATCCAAGGCCTGCAAAGTATGGTGCATGGACCAGTGTGATACACAATCTGTTTGTTATTGATCTATGATAAAGTAGGTCAAGAAAGTAAGAGTAAGTGCTTATAATGTTCTATAACACCTTAATATGTTGTTGACATCCAAGTGCATGATATTGGTGTATACACAAGTGGTGGTTTATGACAGTGGAAATTTAAGAACCTTGGCTCTTCCCACTGACATAGAATTTGGTGTTTTGGAAAAGAATTTTGCTGATTTGGTAACTTAGACATGTTCATGTGATTTCAGATGAGAACATCTGGGGGCTCATCAGGTGGGAGTAACAAACAGGTCCTGAGATTGCAATTGACCTGGGAAGGTTGATGACTGAGCTCATTAATAACGTCATACAAATGGATTTTCTATGCAGATGAATGGACCAGTCACAGTTCACATGTCAAGTAATATAGTTGTAATGCGTTGCTGCATATCTGAGAAAAGGTAACCACCTCAGGATATTATGTGTGTCTCACATACGTATATAAATGAATTTCTATTGAGATAAGAGTATTTTAAGGTGATAATTCATCTTCTCTGAATGGGAAGCCAACAACTTTTCCTGGAAATCTAGCAAAAAAAAAACAGTTCTCCTTATGTTTTGTTGCATGTGCGCTTTAAAAAAAAGCAGACTGACTTTTTCCTTTTCTGTTTTAGAATTGGTTCCAAATAGCAAAGCCTGCCAGAAAAAACAGACAAACTCTCAGGAACAACAATGGCCATTATGTGTGCAGTAGGAGCTGCCAGACTTTGATTACTGGCCAGACATTAACCCCTTTGGTGTCTTATGGGGGAAATGCCAAGTCTGAATCTAGACACTTCCAGGATTTTAAGTCACTCGTGGTGCAAGACCAGGTGATTTATAATGTCTTGTGCAAAAAAGGGCTATTGTGAGAAAGAAGTGCAAGTTCAAGGCCACATCTCCTTGTTTCCTGTACTCTGCCATGAGTCATTCTGTCAAGGGTACATAGACTCAATCACTCCTGTTCTTCCCTTAGCAGGCCGGCTGGCTCTGGGTAAGAAGCACGTTGCTTTTGCCACCCCTCCTCCTGTAATTTCAGCTGGATGTCACAAGGAAAGAGGCAAATTCAACACTCACAGAGGAAAGCCTGTGGGTTCCTTGAGGCTACCATCTACAGAAAAACTCCTAGAAGGTAGAATTTCTACAAACGCTTTTGTGATCAGTTTCTTCCCCTCTGTCATATGTCCTGTAGACCAACAGCCTGTGCCTTATTTTGAAACCTCAGATAAGCAGGGAGCAATGCGATCCTGGGAGGGCGGCAGTGCATGTGCGTGTCCTGTGTGTGCGTGTGTTTGTGTGTGCGGTTCATTTGTTCTCTTAGTTTACTCCTTTATATATATTTATTGATAGTCTATTTTGGGATGGTTGGGAATATGAAGTTAATTACAATCATAATAATATCTACTATTTATTGAGAGCTTATGGCACTATTATATTAAACATTTTGCATACATACTTTAGTTCACTTAGGTCTTTAAAAAAAACTTCATGAAGTAGCCTCAGTTTGTATTCGTTACAGGCCCTTGAATTGACGCCAGTTCTTGGAAAACCCTATGACTGCGTGACGTCCACGATGTCCTGTCCTCAACAGCCCTGCTCGGCATAGGTTTCTTATGGAGTCAGTCTGTCTCACATTTGGTCTCTCTCTTTTCCTGCTGCTCTCCATTTTTCCCCAGCATTATCGTGTTTTCCAAAGAACCCTGCTTTCTCATGATCTATCTGAAGTAGGACAGCTTTGGAATTGTCAGTTTTGCCTCCAGCGATATTTCAGGTTTTATTTGCTCTCGGACCCACTTGTTTGCCTTTCTGGTAGTCCAGGGTACCCATAAAGCTCTCCTCTAACGCCATATTTACGAGGACTCAATTTTTTTTCCTCCTAAGCCTTCTTCACTCTCTAGCTTTAGCATCCATACCTAGTAATTGGGAATACCAGTGTGTGGAGGATCTTAGCCTTGGTCTCTAATGACACACCTTTGCTCTTGAAGATCTTTCCTAATTCTTTCATTGCCACCCTTCTCAGTATCAGCCTCCTCTTCATTTCCTGGCTACAGTCCCCATTTGCCTTGGTGACTGAACCAAGGTAAGAAAAATGGCAACAATTTTGATATCCTTATTGTCTATGTTAAAATATATTTCTTTTCTAGTCATGATTTTTGTCTCATAGATGTTCAAATGCCGTCCTGCTCTGACTCTTTCTTTTTTCACTTTTATCAAGAGTCATTTCAAACCATTGGTACTTGCTACCATTAAGATGCTTCATCTGCATATCTTAAGTTATTGACATTTCTTCTACCAGTTTCACCCCTCCTTCCTTTGAATCTAACCCAGGTTTTTTGTATGATATGTTTGTATGAATAGCGAGGCAAACATGTACCCTTTTCTAATTCCTTTGCCTATAGGACACCATCCTGTCTCTTCATATTCTGACCTTACAGTGGTTTCCTGCCACAATACTGGTTAAGCATCAGGACAGCTGAGCATGGAGGCAAACCCATTCCTTTCAGAGCGACCTGTAGCTTTTCATGATTGATGCAATCGTAGGCTTGACTGTGGTCTGTCAAACATAGACTAACCTTCTTTTGGAATTCTTTGGAGCACTCCAGTGTCCACATTATATATTACATATTAGTAATTGAGTCCCAGGAATCTCAAGGGTACATGGCAGTTAATGTCAAAGCTAGGATTCACATCCAGATCTGTCTGACACACAACTCACTCATTCATTTTGATGAACGGCCTTCCTAAAGATGAATAAAAAATAAGGCATTTATTTAATTTATGGGAATTGACATTCTGGTTGGCGAGAAAGGTATGTGATGCAGAATAAAAAAAGGCTATGACACAGCTATGTACAAAATGACTAATTCTGTTGGAGGGCAGGAGAAGGTGGAAGAGCGTAGACGAAAGCCCCATAGAGAAAGTAGTACTTACACTACGCCCCTGTAGAATAAGATCTTCAGGAGAAAAGCAAGGACTTACAACCTAGATTACTCTATCCAGCAAAGCTATCATTTAGAATTGAAGGGCAGATAAAGTACTTCCAAGATTAAGGTAAAGCTAAAGGAGTTCATCATCACTGAGCCCTTTTTTTTTTTTTTTAAGATTTTATTTATTTTTAATTTTTAGACAGAGGGGTAGGGAGGGAGAAAAAGAGGGAAACATCAGTGTGCGGTTGTCTCTCAGGTGCCCCTTACCGGGGACCCGGCCCACAACCCAGGCATGTGCCTGGACTGGGGAATCAAACCAGCGATGCTGTGGTTCACAGGCTGATGCTCAATCCATGGAGCTACACCAGCCAGGGCTACCAAGCTCTTATTATATGAAATGTTAAAGGAGCTTATTTAAGAAAAAGAAAATCAAAACTATGAACATTAAAATGGTGATAAATTCACAGCTATCAACAACTGAATCTAAAAGCAAACTGAGCAAACAAGCACAACAGAAACACAATTATACATATGAGATCATTTGGAGGGGCATCAGTTGGGAGCGGGGAGGAAGAGATGAAGGGAAAAGGTGCAGGGATTAAGAAGCACACATTGGTAGGTACAGAATAGACAAGGGGATGTGAAGAACAATATAGGAAATGGAGCTGCCAGAGTCAAAGAACTTACATGCATGAGTCATGGAGATGAACTAAGGTGGGGGTGGGGTGCGTTTGTTGAGGGAATGGGGAGTATTGGATGGAAGGGGGCAAAGGAAGAAAAACTGGGACAATAGCACTAGCATAATGAATAGAATATATTTAAAAAATTTCAGAATAAAAGGCAAAAGAGACAGAGAGAGACAGAGAGAGAGAGAGAGAGATTGATTCAGCTGGGTATACTCGTGTAAGAAGAGACCTGGACTTCTAACTCGGGCTTCCAGATTTCCAGAGTAATTCCAGGATACAGAACAGAGAAACTTGGCAGTGGGAAAAATTTCAAGGTTGCTTCTTCACTTGCTGTGTCCATATCTTTGTGTGCTTTGTTCTCCGTGGCATTGTCATTCCTTACTAAAAGGGACACAGGGAGGAAGTGAGTTTAGCCTGGGTAAATTACAGATAATGATCACTGTTATGGAAACCACAGGAAAGAGGGACAAAGTTAATCTCTCCCCTCTGCTCACTGTAATGGTGGGATGAAGGTAGTGAAAATGCAGGTTTTGGCCTTGTCTTAGTATCACATGATATACTTGGTTCTCTTTGTTTGCATCGTTCCATCTTGAAGAGCATGGCTACCTGGCTTTTTCACCAGATACAGGGGGGCAGATAAAGAAAGGAAAACCGCATCCACAGACAACCCTACATGAAGACGACTGCGTTAGAGGTAATGCTCTGCCCGAACCCTGGGAAATACTGTGACACATAGCCAGTCGCAGCCAGCAACCTGGCTCAAAGGGAAGGAAGCAATGACGTCACGGCCAGGATGCTCTGAGCCTCGGGCTCTTCCACTGAGGACAACCGGTAAGCGGTGAACCTTAGGCAGGATGACTCGCATTGTTGGCGACCACAACATCACATTCCTTTGAAATTTCACTTTGAGGAACTGAGATCTATCTTGGAAATTTTAGGAGTTAAGATTTCAGAATGGAGTGATCACTGGCTGTTCACTTGCAATAACTCTGTGTTTTGTGATTATGTTAAAAAGGGATACTGGGCTTTCCTATATTCCTTACCAAGTCTTCTCAGCCTTCAAATCTTCCTATAAAAGCTTCTGCTCCAGTCTTTAAATAAATCCTGTGATTAAATATGATTATAGGATATTTACATGTATCCTTGTTTATTGTATCAAAAGATCATGAAAAAAATGCCCATCGTTAAATCCCCAAAGTGACTGGATCAACATGAGAAATAGGTTTGGGGCTGGCATGGAGGGAGAGGGTCTGAGTCTGGGATGTCATGAAATCCAAAACAATAGAACAGCTGCTTTTCTATAAACAGATTATTATTATTATTTCTACCTAGACAGCTTGATAGCAGCCATTATCTTCTTTCTGGTGTCTTATCAAGTTCCGGCTGTGTGCAGCATGGGTGATAAGGAATGAGAAATGTCACCCATGGGATTGCCAAGGATTATTTCTATGCACTGCTGTTCGGCAGCAGCCAGCCCCTCGGAGCTGCAAAGTCGTCCTGTTGTTCACGCTGGGCAGTTGCTATTGTGACTACATCAAGGGAGCAAGAAAGGATGTAGCTGCCATTGTATGAAAGATTGAAATTTCATTAGTCTCAGCGAAAGTTCAAGCAGTCTTGATTTTGAAAAGCAGGATCATTATGGAATATCTTTGAAGAGGGAGAAGACAAGGGAAGGAAAGAAGAATGAAATGAGCTCAGAGCTCTTTAGGTCTATGAGGGAGTGTAAAAGAGAGAGAGAGAGAGAGACATAGAAATATGATATTTTCAATCACTGGAACTTAAAATGCCAGGCATGTAAGCCTCAAAGGAATTGAGTAGCATCACATAACCGTTACTTGTGATCCAGTTGTTTAATGTGAAAACTTCATCCTACCTATAAGTCATCAGAAAATAGTTAATTTACTCGATTTTTGTCTTTGTTTCATAATAACTTTGAAATGAAATTAATCTGTTGATATTGAAAATTTTACCTTTGCTCCTCAGTGAAAAAAATAAATGTTTTATTACTGATGTGGCTGTAAATATTTGAGGAAGAAAAATACATTCTTATGTTTTTGTTCTAGTATCTCAGTTTCTTAACCTTTTATCTTCCTGGAGAAAGACAGCATTGGGGGAAAAAAAGAAAGCAAAAAATAAAGCATTTGACTTATCTGTATCATAAAACTTTGTCCCCAAATATTCAGAGTGCTTCAGTCTTTTTAATACAGTTTAGGGTCATGTTGATATTATAATGTAAGCTTCTTGGAAGTGAGCCAAATAAAATGTTTCCAACATCTTAAATCATTATTCTGAAATTGGAATTTCAAATGACTAAAATACTTTGCTCTTAAACCAACAACTTCCGAAATTGGATTTTAGTCATGAAATCATTATGATGGAGGGTGGGAGGAGGTTGGGAAAGCAAAGGGCAAAGAGAGGACACAGAGGAAGGAAGGAGCACACGGGGAGAGAGGAAGGGCCTTTGACTCCCTTGTGGAGAGTGAGCTCAGGAAGGCAAGGACCAGCTACTGGCATTTCCACAGCTTCTCAGACAGAGCAGACACTAGGGGTTACATAAGTTAGTGAGAGGTATGTAGAAAAAATTGGTTTCAGTGCTAGGAATCCAAAGGAACATTTTCCTAACTAAGCAAGATATTGTAGGTTTTCATCCAGTAAGTATTTATTAAGAAGCCTAGAGCTTCTCCAGCTTTAATACACAAATGAATTAACTGGGGATCTTGTTAACATCTAGATTCTGATTCAGTAGACCTGAGTCGCTATCAAACTCCCAGGCCACCTGCTGCTGCTGGACCAAGAATACACTCTGAGCAACAATGTGCTAGAATAACACACAGGTGGCTGGGCCGGGAGTCAGGGGCTCTGAGTTCTAGTCTCTGATCTTAACTATCAGTGTTTTTCAGCCAAGTGATCAGTTTCTTAACCTCAATTTTACCACGTATATAATGAGTGGGTTGAGTCTACATAATTTCTAGGGTTCTTAGAGCCTTAATGTTTTAAAATAAGAATAAAATAAAAAGTAATGTTTAAAAAACATCCTAAACATAAATACCTCTAAGTAAATATTAATATTTAGACTCACACACTGGAAAATCAATTCAAATATCTCATATTTGCTGTTTACTTCATCCCACATTAAGTACATCACAGGCTGAGAAAAATGCAAATATATTAACAGAACAGCTAACATTTTCTCACATATTCTCTCCTCATTTTTTCCTTTGTTTTAATAGCTGCACTATAGCCACACTGTCAAATAGTCATTCCATATCATACTCTCCCTTTGAGTCATTATTTAGTCTTAGTCCTATATGTAATTGTTTAATGATCATGAGCAGACCTTATGTCAACGTCTACCCAGGCAGTTTGGCTGTCTAAAATCTCTAGTAGATGTCTCAGAGAGAAAATTAGAGCAACATTCTCCTAATTCTTGCATATTGATAAACATTCATCTGTACTTTTTAGACTTGAAGGTCAGTTGTGCTGAATATAAAATTCTTTATTCACATTGTTTTGTTTGAGTGCCTTAATCATGTTACTCCATTTTTGTCTGGCATATAGTATAGACAAATCTAATGATAATCTAATGTTTATTCCTTTTTCTTTCAAGTTCAATAATTTTACTAAATTATGTCTTGGTCTTGGTTGATCTGGGTGGATATTCTTAGACAGATGATGTACTCTTTCAATATATAATCTAAATTTTTTTTAAATTTCAGAAACATTTTCTTCAGTCTTTTTTTTTTTTTTTAGCATGTGCTTTGTTCTCCCACTTTGATTTCATTTTGAGGACTTCCTATTATCTCTATGTTGGATCTTCTCTGCCCTTAATTTGTCAGTTTGCTTGAATTGTTTCTATCTCTTTTAACTTCTTTTTTATTTTAAAAATTCTTGTTTTCAATTTCTTTTTCTCAAGGTATTATTTGTATATTTATTCTCTTGTGTTCTTTCTAGTTATGACTTCATTTCTGAAATGATTTTTTTTTCTTTTGTGTTTAATGGTCTGAGTTCTATCATCTCTTTTCTGAGTTTAAAAATCATTTTTTTTGTTTTAATATCTTTAGGTTATTTTTCTTAATACTTTTTAGTTTACTTTGAAATTAAAGGCAATAACCTGGGTGTATTCGGTGAACACATGTTTCTGATGTGTTTTCAATGTCTACGGTGTCTCATTCTGCTTCTTATTCTCTTTTTTTCATGTAGTAACGGAATTATTGCTCACTTTTATGTGAAGAGAGTTTGTCTGAATTTTTAGAAAGACGAGTGTTTCAGGGTAGCTTCGATAACTTCACAGAGCCCCCTCTTTTGCTTCCATGAAGTGTTAAAAATTAACTGCGTGCTTTCTGAGGTTTCCTGGCTGCGACTCTCCTCTTCCCTTTATCTCTGTTGTCTTTATCTTGATCAGCTCTCAATCCACTCTCAGAAGTATGATCAGGCTCCATTCTGGAAGGAAGCCCTGGCTGGTCAGTTTCATGAATTCTTTGGGATCAGTCAGTTCTAGCCCCTTCCATCTAAAATCCGTCGGCTAAGTTTTCTGCCCTCCTCTCAGGTCCATCAGAGGCCCTGTGCTTTCTTTTGCTTTCTCCCACACAGAGGGCAGGTCTTGTGCATTTTGATGGCGTGTCCTTATTTACTTGCATTTGGGATTTCTAGAAATACCTCGTCATCTAATTTTATCATGTGTTTTTGATTTTGCTACATAGTGGTGCTATCTGTTATGTGAGGATTTGGAGAGATGAAGAAACTATGTCACTTCTGTCACCACCCCGAAATTTTTGTCAATCCTAAAACATTTTTAACACTGTATTTAAAGCACAATAGTATTATCCAACACACACAGCCCGTGAGAAGATGGCCTTCTGACACAGAAGTTAACATCAGAGATCTTCGAGCAAAGAGAAGAGCCTCAGGTAGTCATGTGACCTGGCTCCCTGCCTATACGAGTGGGTCAAAAATCATTTGTTTTCTTCTCGTGGGTTTTTTAATGTGTATTGGTAGTTGTGTTTGATGCTGGCTGGAAACTTACACTTAACGTGTTATGTATATAAGCCTCGGCTTCCGTATTCTTCTTAAATCACTTTCAGAAATCCTGAACAAAGGCAGAAAGCCCTTGAAAAGCCCTGCAGTCCTGTGACGTGGAGGACCGTCACTTCCGTGCGAGCAGGCGCCCTGAGCCAACCTCCCGAGGAGCCGCCTCCCTGAGGTTATTTTGAAAGAGTCATACTTGGCCAATAAATAAAATCTTTGTCTTCTATTATCTACTAGAAACCTTACTAGCAGTACAATTTTTTTTCATAACAGCTGTTGTCGATGAGATGCCATTCTTATTTCTCCCACCCCTGCCCTGCAAGACATTTTTGAAATGAGAAAAAGATAATAGTTACATTAAAATTGCATCTTGGCCTAGTATTTATATTTTAAGCCATCGGATGGCCTTTTTGATGATGTCAATGGGTGAAACATGTAATTAAATTATCATCATCAGGGGTTGAGTCATACATTTTTATTTTTGATTTTGCCTTTGCCTTGGCTGATAATTTAGGTACTGGGCTCAGGCAGATTCTTTCTGAAATGAGTGTGACGGCCTGAGTGTCTGGTGAACAGTGCCTGGTCCCTGACTAATGAGTAGAGCTTCATCAGTGGTTACAGTGAGTCTTATAAAGCTGCAAATTCCTTCGGTTCTACTTAACTTTAAGTGTTACTTGTTCCAGCCACCTCTTACCGTTGTTTCATTGGATCACATTCAGATAATATGACAGACAGTTTCTATTGTGATATTGTAACAACTGCCATTTATTGAGAGCTTACTGTATGAGAGCCAATACTGTTGACTTGATTTAACTCATTTAATCCTCACAACAGCCCACTGAGGTGAGATCTATTATTATCCCCATTTTACAGATAAGGGAAATAAAGCACATAGGATAAATTGCCCAAAGGCATGCAGCTGATAAGCGACAGGGCCAGATTTTAGTTTTAGTCATTTGAGTAGGAAATTCCTATGCCATACACCACTGTATTTCTTATACTGTAAGCTTTCCTTTGAGTCAGACACTAAGAGAAATGACATGTATCAGTCTGTCCATAGCAGTGCTACATCATTAAAAATCATATATGTTCACAAGCAGTCTTGGTACTATGAAGTCCCTCGCAGAAATCTTCTAGTAATTGGTCTTTGGTACGATGCTTCCCTGTGCGCTAGACACTTTGATGATGTAAAAGAAGTAGAACAACACTCTCTCAATGGGCCTAAAGGTTCATAGGAATAGGTGATCTTTTTGGAGGTTTGGGAAAGTAGATTGGTTCTCTAAGGTCTGAAGGTCATAGTGGGAAAGCAATTGATAGTGACCCTTGAAATTACTTCATTTGAAGACGCTGTCATGCAGACTCCATCTGGGTCTGCCAGTCCTTGGAACATGGGGCCAGCTAACCTCTAACTCCAATGCTTCAAAATGAGAAAGCAACAGGCCAATACAATTTTTTCTCACCGTCTTATTTTCCATGTCTCATAGTTTCTATGTACTTCTATGTCAACTGGGACGTAGAGGTCAAGCCCCTCAGATTTCCACTAGAAAGCCAATCCGTGCCAGCTACAGGCTGAGCTGTGTACTGCAAAAAAATCATATGTTGAAATTTTAACTCCCAATCTCAGAATGTGACCTTATTTGGACATAGTGTTGTTGCAAATGCAGTTAAATTTAGATGCGGTCATACTGGGATAGGTGGATTCTTAATCCAGTATGATTGGTATTCTTATAAAAAGAGGACATTTGGACACAGATGCAGACACAGAGTGAACACATTGTGAAAATGAAGGCAGAGATCAGGGTGATGCTTCTTCACACCAAGGACAACACCAAAGGTTGCCTGCAAACCACCACAGGTTGGGAAAGAGGCCCGGGGCACATCCTTTCCTCACTGCACTCAGAGAGACCGACGCTGCTAACACCTTGATCTCATCTGTCTAGCCTCCAGAACTGTGACAATAAATTTCAATTTTTAACCAGTTAGCTTGGGGTACTTTGTTATGGCAGCCCTAGTGAAAAAACACACTACGAAACATTTACTGAGTTGGGTAGATTGTGCGGATGACATCACCCAGCTCACAACATTCCTCTCCAATTAAATTGCTGCATCTTGCCCTCTACTCTTTCTCCTTCTCATCTCCCCCATCCTGGGTTAATCTCTAAATTCCCAGCTTCAAATTCATGTCACTATTTTTACAGAGTAGTTTCCCTCTTTCTTTGAAGTTGCGGCAACAACCAACATCTAGGTCTTGGGGGCTCAGCTTCTAGCCCAACCGTTAATCAAAGTACATGTTAAACACAAACAGCCCATTCACATAAGGAAATTCCTGTGCCAGATGTTACAGTAAGAACATTTTATAGATGGCCTAGTTTCCAATCTTGGCTCTGCTGCTGACTAGGTGTGTGAACCTGAGTGAGTTACTTTACTTCTCTAAAGTTAGGATAGTAATAATAAGACTCCATAATGCCTGCATTAATGTTGGTACCCTCCCCCCTTCCCAAGAGACTCTGAGGCAAACTTGTGTACAGATGGTGCACTGGGGAAATTCTCAGGAATAGCACTGTAGGGCAGTGAGAGGGGCAGGTGGGGCTGAGAGGGAAGTTGCCCTATAATGCAGGTGGGGCATAAGCCCTTCCATGGGGAGATGAGGAGTTAAATGACCCTCCAGAGCAGTCCTATATAATGGCAAGGGACTGAGACTCTATCCCCTCTTACCAAAATCTAGTCATTTGATGTAGGTTACCCTAAGTGAGAGGTCATAACATTTGGTGAGGCCATTCCTTGGTCTGAAAGCAATTTCTTGTGAGTGGTTTGTCTCTGAGTAGTCATTTTCCAACACTGTCTTGGTAGCTGGGGAATGAGTGTCTTGGCTGACTGTCTCTCCTACAGGCAGTTTCCAGGTGACACATTCCAACATTTACTACAGTGTTATTTTGAGCACGAAATGACTTAACATACAAAATAGACCTGGAACAGTACCTGGTTTGTGATAAGTGCTGTATAGTGGGAGACATCATATACTCAAATTTTACATTAGCAATTTTTGGCTTTATGTAGTTATGCACAATTTCACATAGACCTGGATTCCTACAGAGGCCAGATAACTTAAATGAAGTAGGTATTTCACCTAAAACACTGTCTATGAGAAGATTGAGGCTCAGACCAGTTAGTTGAAAGACTTGCCCAATGCCATTCAAGTTAGTAGGGACCAGCTCCTCCCTGCTTTCAGTTTTCCTCTCCCTCTTTGCAGCCACAGCTAATTTTTGAAGCCACAATTGCCCATGTGTAGGCTCAGCCTCACCAGACCTAATCATAGGACAGACTGTTTTAGGGATTTACAACACCCTAGGCTAACACCAGGATTCAGCATTAATAATTTTGTGGTTAGCTTGGCCCTACCTTGAGCCATGATGAAGTTGCAAAGATGGTTCATGGGCATGAAGGCATTTTACCACAGAAGGCTGACCATCTGGCTGTGAGAGCCCTGGTGAGGTTGTCTTTGCCTTAGTGGGTTCTCTGTGTTACTGTACATGCCTGACCTTCCACTTCAAAGACCTGATTTTGTCTCGTCTGAGAGTAGACAAGGTTTGCAGGGAAAGAATACACTAAATAAATACAAAAAAAGACTGGGTTTTAAGCAGAATCCTACTTTTTAAAGTGACACAAAATACTTGAACCCCCAGAGTAAGACATTTTCTCCCTACAGGCAAACTAATCAAGCATTTACTTGGTGAGCATAACATCGGAGCAAAGGGGGTTGCTTCATCTTAAGAAATATACCTCAACTACAATTCCTAAGGGCTCTTTTTTTCCTTCTATAGGAGTCCCACCTAGCTTGATTTAACATTTCTGTCTGATAACCAAGGTCCCTTACCCCAGTTAGGGTTGTACACAAGCCAGCGGTGTTTGTCTCTGGGACCCTCATTTTTCTGTGTTCCATGGTTGACCAACTTGCCTTTTAAGATCATCACATTAATAACTCTTAAAGAGTTTATAGGGAAGGTGGACTGCAGCCAGATGGCCATTCTGACTCCTTGGAGAGATTCTGCATATATCTGTGCTGATTTTATAGCTGAGTTCTCAGAGGGCAATGCTATGGCTCCTTATTTGTAGAGGCAGCAGAGTAAGCAGAGTGTTTAGAGATCAGGCTCTGAAATTAGGTTGCCTGGGCTTGCATCCTAGCCTGCCCTTGCTAAAGTGTGACCTGGGTCTAGTGGCTTTCACTTGATGTGCCTTTATCAACGCAATGGAAGTGGTAATAGTATAGACTTCATAGAGCTGATTAAGGTTTTAATGAAGTAATTTGTATAAATAACTCAGAAAAGGGGCTGGCAAAAATTAAATATTAATTAATGACATATATCTTCTAAAACTAATAATATAAACTAATAACCAGAGTAAACATTTATGGAATACTTACATAACCCAGGCACTGTTATAATTCTTTTGCCCAAATATAATTTAAATCTTCTAAACTCAGTAAGGTGGAAAATATTTTGAGTCTGTTTTATAAATAAGGAAATAGAAACAGAGAGGTTAGAAACCATAGGCAAGAAGTGGAGCTGGTGACCTGGGAAAATCAAGATTATCATCTCTGTGTATCACCTACATGTTCCAATCCTACCAGTAAATTTCAGCACTGTCTGCTGTGCTGGAGTCCTGTCCTCCTAACATGGAGTCTTGAACTAATGCTGCACAATGCTTCATCTAATCCTGCAAGGAAAATGTCACCAGGAAGCTGGAGATCTGTTACCTCCTAACCTATGTTTCTGTATCTCCAGCTTGCTTGACCCACAGCCTGAGTAGTCCTGTGTTTCAAGGTCCCAGATCCCAGGCTACCCAACCTACCAGGGTTCTTGTGACTCAGAGCCAAGACCCCTCATAGCAACTTCTGCATTAGCCTTTACCTGCTCCCTGCTGCAATTCCAGAGGCTACCACATTCTGCCTACCCGACTGGGCGGGCTTCCTTCAAACACAGACAGTTAGGGTTCTCTCTGTTGGGTCTCAGTGGCAGCCTCTGCTACACCCCAATGTAGGGGATGGTCACAGGTCTTGGTCTCTCTTGCATTGCCTGTTGGGTAGTCCTTAAGTAGGGAAAGCCCATTTTAGTCTTGGAATATAATTATAAGAGATATGACTAGAATTGAACCCATGTCTCTTCACTCCCTATTCTTCATTGCAGGTGAGGTTGAAAGATGATAGCTGGGGTCCATTTTTTGGGTATAGACTGCATGGATGGAGGTAGGGCCTGGAGTGTGAGGCCTGTAGCTCCAGTGAGCTGCTTCTGCTCAACATAATAAAGGATCCTTGGAGCCAAAGGACTAAGCCAAGTTCCCCATCAAACAGAGAAGGCCCGAAGCCCAGTGGTAGCTTATAAATCTGCAGGGTCATAGAAACAAGAGGTAAAGATTGAGACTAAATTACACAGGGGGAACTCAGAGTTAGCGGAAGACAGCCCAGAGGGCACAGAGGTCAAGAATGGGCAAGAGGGAGTTTGAGACAACTCTCTCAATTATCATTGCTGTTTGATTTTTTAAAAAGATTTTATTTATCTTTATAGAGAGGGGAAAGGAGAGGGAAAGCGAGGAGAGAAACGTCGATGCAAGAGAGAAACAGCCATAGATTGGCTGCCTCTTGCACATGCTCCAGTCAGGGACCAAGCCCACAACCCTGGCATGTGCCCTGACAGGGAATCAAACCAGCAACCTCTCGCCCTGCGAAACAATGCCCTACCAACTGAGCCACGCCGGTCGGGGCTATCATTGTTCGTGACTCACATCTTTCAAATGTGTGGTGCATGGGGTGAGGAGGCTCAAGCAAGGCTAAAGGGCCTGTGGCCCACGGGACCAGCTCAGGTTGTTTTTCTTTTGTTCTCTTCCACCTCACCATGTCAGGTCTTAAGAGCAGGTGTGGTGTTTATCTACAGAAAAGACTCTTCTGGAGCTTCCAATATATGACTGATTACTGAGTCCTCTTGTTGAAGAGGGAAGACAGAATTTTCTTTTTTGTGATTGATGAGAGTGCGTTGCAAGGCCCTGATACTGTCAGGATTTTGATGTTGCTCCTGGGAACCCCTGGGTGATTGTGCACCTTGTGTTGCTGCCTCAGGTTCTGCATGCAATTGCCTTAGAAAAATGTTGAATTGTTTCATGTGCGTGTCCTTGTCTATGCTGTACCCTCTGCATGTTGTATCCATCCCTCTCTTTAAAACATGGCCGGAGCGTTGTCTGACTTTGTGCTTCCTTGTGCTGTGAACAAGCCTCTATTGTAATAATAATACTGGATATTCATTGGCTGCTAATTACACATCAGGCACAACCAATATATGAGCTAAGTTTTATTGTTATCTTCATATACCAGGTAAAATCGGAGACTTCGGCTAGTTTTTAATTCTCCCAAAGTAACCTGAGTAAGCAAAATTCAAACCCAGGCATCTGACTTCAGGACCCATTTTAATCACCATTAAAGCTGTCTGAAGCTCATGCATCCACTCAATCATTCATCACAAGCATTCACTGACAGTAAGAAATCTCTTATCCCTGGGATCACAATAGTGAACAAAACAGGTAAAACCGCTACCTTCATGGAGTTTGTATTCCATTGGAAGAGACTGACAATAAGCATGAGCATATATACCTAATATAATTCCAGGAAGCTGTAGGTACAGTGAAGAAAAATAATACAGAAGGGGAGAAGAGAGTTGTTATTTTAAGTGGCATAATGATGGAAGGCTGCTCTGAGGAGGATATTATGGGCAGAGACCTGACTAAATGACATTATTTTCTGCGCCACAAAACATATGATCTGTTTTTTAAAGGCGGGACTTAGTTTATTTATGTCTCCCGACATGTTTCCAGATTTACAGTACCTCCAAAATTATTGTATGATGAAAAGAGAAATATGATTATGAACATCTTAGAAAGTCAGGTCTGAAGTAGCAAGTGATTAATGAGAGTATTTTCCTGGGGTTTAATTGGAAGAGACTGCAGCGAGCAAATTTCCCTCTTAACTCCTTGCATTTCAGGGCCCAGTGACTTTCTGGCCAAGCAATGCCTGCTACCCTCTCTCCGCAGAGTTCTCTGTGGCTTGCATTTTCATTGGCTAAGCATATTCAATCCACGGTAGGAAGCCTTGTTCTGCTTTCTTTTCCTGCAGAAACTTTACAAACAGGAATGATTGTATCTGTCTACTGGATATTCCTGTAACTATCTACAGCACCATCAAAGATCTTGAAGCTGAAATGATCAAAGGGGGATTGTATTCTGAAACTTTACTTGTCAAGGTAGCACATTTGAGACTTAAGTCAGGTACATCTTAATGATTTTGTCACCTCACACCAACTCCTAAAAGGAATTTGCTTTTATTCCTGAATGCCAAAAAAGGGGAGGCAGAGGCTCTTTGCGGTTTCTTGGTAATTGGGATGGAAGGGAGGGCTTGACTATTCACTCAGCTTTTCATTCAAGTTTTTTGTCTCCCAGGTGTTAAGATATTACAAAAAATAAGCAACTCTGTCCAAACCAATAAGAAAGCTAAGAAAACTCTGCAAATGTAGGCAATTTAAGGAAAGTAAACTAAGATTGGGCCTAAGGAAATGACACAAGGGAACAAAATAGGAGAATTATTTGCAATTTTCATTTAATTAAATTGTTTTGCATTTAAGTATTAAAGTATGACTTTCCTGCTAAACCTCTGTAGATTCAAACAGGGTCACAAGTGAATTGGAGAGAGAGCCCAGGGACCGAAAGCAGGGATGAAGGTAGGAACAAAGGCATGATATGCTAAACACTTGGACTGGCCAGGTGGGTCCAACTGTGATGTGGCAGCATCCGTGTAACATGTTGCCAATGTTTAACCAGTATTCTTCTAAATATTCTGATCAGTCATGAAGTACAGTCTTCCGTTCCTTTTTCTCTTTCCCAACATCTCTGTTTTATTGCCCCGCATACCAAAATACACCCAGTCAGCTGCCGGACTGGGGATGTTTCAGGCTCTAAAATCACCCAACGTGCCATTGATTAAAATCATCCGCAAGTCTACCTCAGCGAGTTTGAAATAAGTATGTGATTCTCTTTATAGACTGACATGTAAATTATGAATTCTTTTAATGAAAGACATTTTAATATTTTATTTCTTAGTCTGGCAAGATATAATACCTTCAGGATGAGAAGTGTTACTCCCCACTCCTGAAACCATGAGAGGCTTCGGTTATCAATCTCTGTACTCCCTTTCTTCTTTCTTGCTCTTGGCCTCCGAACAATTGACACAACAGTGCTCTGCGTGGCAACTGCCAGTTGGCTGAAGTAGGATTGTAGCTGAAGCCTCTTTCCCGTCTTCATACTACATGGCATTCTATTTTAACTTACTACTACGTATCTACCAACAGGATCTTCTCTCATGTTGTCCTGCAGGTATGGTGCACCTTAAAAATAATATGTTTAAAATAAATATAAACAAAAAGTCTGCATAGTCAAACAAGACTGCATGATTGATGTTGCTTGGGTGAACCAATCTTAAAATATACCATTTAATTTACACCAGACACTTAGTATTAAAATAGATATCAGCAAAAACTCTTCCATGTTGAGGGTTACCATTTTATGTATTTCAGAAAGTGCCAACTAACTAGCTTTGGAGTTATTTAAGGGCAATGGGTAGTTCTAAGATGCAAAAATGGTTAAAAAAAAAGGGAGAGTCTGTGTGTGCGGGGGTGAGGAGAGGACAGAGAAAGGCACAAGAGCTCCATAAAACAGCTCTCTCCTCCCCTGGGGCCCCTCTCTCCTTCTTTTTCCTTCTCTTTCTCTTTATTTCTCTCTCTCTCTCTCTCTCTGTCATGCATACACATAAATAAAAACAATCCTATTTCGTATCTCTAACCACGAAATATGACTTGCATATGTGGAGAGTCTTCACTCCTCAGTTATGTTCGTGTCAAATTGTTTTGAGGTTTTACTGGAAAAGGCAGGATGGAAAAGCTGAAAAGGATTTGGGGATGAAAGGCCTTTTGTTTGAGTCTTGGGGTGCCACTGGTTCTTGCTGTAAGAAATGTGGGGAAAATAATTTACCATATCGACATCCTGGTTTCTTCAGAAAAATGGCTGACACAGTAATAATATTTATCTTTCAGGGTTTTTATGAGGATTAAATGATCGAAGTTCTCTAAGAACCCTTTGAAACTGTAATATATGGACAAATATGGGCTATTTTTGATAAATGGTATATGGAGGAATTATAAAAATGTAAAGCACATAGTATCTATTGCTATCCATCAATGTTGTTATGAACATTCATTTTCAATTTTGAATTAAGGTTTTAAAATACAGAGCTCCCTAGGTATTGGGTTTTTATAGAAACACTGAACTTAGGTAATACTTTATAATATTTCTATTTCCTCTGAATTTTCTGGTTTTTGATAACTTTACATGTGAATCAATGTGGATGGAGCAGCAGCTTCTGTTAGACCTTTACCCACAGGTATGAGAACCACTGTGTCATCGCTGGTTGGCCCATGTGTGGGACAGTTACAGGCAACATTCAGTGAACTTCAGGAAACTAAACCATGTCATGTCTTCATGCTTGTCTAAAATTAAATTTGGATTTCAATTCAGTGCTTTTGTGGTTTAGCAATGGCCAAATAAACTGCAATCAGTTTATTTAATGTTTAGTCTATGCTAGTGGGCTGAGTTGAGTAAACACTCAAGATCCTCCCACAGGAAAACTAAGTCCCCAGCTGTACTCTTTCTCAATTACTGTATCTTTAAAATACTTGCTAACACAACTAGCTTTCACTTTACTAATGAAAACAGAGCTTAGGCACAGATTACCAACATAAACAAGACTAGCTGTGAAAAGTTACTTTACAGCGAAAAGCAATAGAGTTGAGAAGGCGCTTTCTTGGTCCTTTAGAAAGATCCTCACTGAAATACTCTTTGCTGAACACTAAAGAGGACTGCTTTCTTGAATCTCCACCTGTGTCTTCATTATTTTGCTGATGGATCCTGATTTTACTTCCATATTTGTCACTGATGCCATAATTTTGTTTCTTGTGATTTTTGTAGTTTGCCTATTAATACCCTTCGTAACTGCACTGGGCCATTATCTGACCAGTGCTCCCCAGGAATGACCCCTGAGGATTCTCGGGGTTGCTTTCTACTGTGTTCAGTATGTGGCCAGAGAGCATCACAGCAATGAAGTTGGTTATGCTGGCACCAGAAGATAAGGAAGCAGTTCCAGTCTTGTTCCTCCATAGATTTCTCTTGGAAGAAAACCTTGGATGACTAGCAGGTGTAAGAGAAGGTAATGATTGCCATTAGGACTGTGTTCAAGGCTTAGTGTCATTTATTAAAGGGGACCAGTGTCCATGGTTGACCTCAGCCTCCACATTTATCTTTGGTACTCCTAGGTGCAGTACTGGGCTCGTTTTACTGTAGCCGACTCTGCGGACCTAGATTAACAGAGAAGTCCTGAGCTAACGTAAGTGCTATTTTAGAGTGGTTTTTTGGATCTGTTCTTTTTACTCTTTAGACGCAGGAGAAAATCAGAATGAGAAGTGGTGGAGCTGTGAACTTTCATCGTCCACCCCCTTCAGCTACTTCCCGTGCTCCCAAGTGCATGATGGGAATGGAAACAATTATTTCTCATGTTGGTGAAAACAGCAACTTAGAGCTCAGCTGCTCCTCCTCACACTGAGTACATGGATTTACTTCTCTTTTAGACAAAGGGGCAACTGATTTGAACTAGTATCTACTGATTTTTATTTTATTTTAATAAATGATTCCTATTTTCAAAGGGTACATAGGTGATTAACTACTTCTCTGGCACCAAAGCCATTAACTAAGCATGACAATAGTAATAGGAATTTGAAACTCAGATTTATGTCTATGTGGACAATCCAAGTACAAATAATGGAGAGGTAAAGTTCACATTCTGAATGGTTGGTGAGTTGTGTGTGTCATCACACACAACACAAATAAGTGACATTGCTCTAAATCTTGCCAGGTCTTCTTGATGATGCCACAATGTACCAAGTAGACTTTTATATCAGGGTTTCTTCTTTGTACTTTCCTCCCTCTGGAATACTTTCCATCCAGCTATTTTTCTGTATAACTTTCTCTCTCCCTTTATATAGGTTTCTGTGAAAATGTTGTTTCAGTAGATCAGCTGCTTCTAAGCACCCTATATAAAATGGCACCTTTTTATCATCCCTAATTCTTCTTCATCCCCCTTACTGATCTTATTTTTCTTCTTGGCATGGATTGTCACTTGACATATTATACAGGCATTGGCTTATTGATTCACTCTTTCCTCCTACTAGAATGTAACTCATTCTTTGCTGAATTGCAAGAGTCTAGAACGCTGCCTGGTGCATCATAGGCTGAGTTGAATGAATTTGTTGAATAAATGAATAAACGCAGCCTGGAGGGATGATCTTTCAACTTCACAAGACAAGAATCATCTATGGTGTAGCTTTAGTTCTGGCATATTTTTTTAGCAGAAGTTAGGAGTAGACATAGTTATAACTTATTGAGTGCCTGTCATTTTTCCAGTCACTTTATATCATATCATTTATCTTTATAGGAATCCTATGACAGGAGTTTCTTCCCCAATTGAGAGATGAGTAAAAGGTAGTTCAGAAAGGCTTAACAACCTGGACAAAGCTACTTGGCTAGTAAAAGTGTAAGTCATGGCACCAAACTATATCCTTGTGACAACAAAACCAAGGCTATGCCATTTCACCAGGCTAAGTCTCAGAATTAGAGCAAGCATGGCAAGATGTTACACTAATTCCTAAGTAATTAAGGAGCACAGCTCAGTTTACTGATGGCCAACTAAGCACTAGTTTAGTTAACTAGCTAGCAAAGGCCTGGCTTTAAATTCTAGTTCTGTTCCTGAAAAGAGTAAAGTATGAAGCTATCTTTCTCACTCTCTTTTAAAATTAACTTTATCTGGGTATAATTAATATATAATAAAACATACCCATTGTAGGCATACAATTTCTGTCACCTTCAAAATTCCCTGTATCCTTTCATAGTCAAACCCTTCCCTCTCCCCACCCCAAGCCCCAGACAGTTACCAATATGCTTGGGGCTTCTATAGATTGTTTTGTGTATTTTAGAACTTCATATTAATAGAATCAGGAAGTATGTACTATTTTGTACTCCTTGTTCTGCTCAGCATAATGGTTTTGAAATTCATCCATGTTGTGTGTACCAGTAATTTATTCTTTTTCATTGTCGAATGTGTTTCATTGTATGAATTTTTTAACCTGTTTTCCTGTTGATGGACATTTGATTGTTTCCAGTTTGAGCTGTTATGACAAAAGCTGCTGTGAGCATTTATGTGCAAGTCTGTGAGAACATAGTTCTAATTTCTCTTGGGTGAATACTAAGGAATAGAATTACTATGTCATCCACGTAAACATGGTAAATCTATGTTGAGCTTTATATACAACTGTCAAACTGTCTTCAAAAGTAGTTGTACCATGAGACATTTCTCACTGTTGGGGTTGCTTTTTACAAAACAAAGGTGTTTGACTAGATAATTTCCAAATCCCCTTCCAATGTTTTGAGACTCCAGTACATGCTGTCTTAGGCTTCTGACCCTTGTCTGTCTTGAGGTACTTCCTTTTTCTTTTGCATATCTTAATTTTTGTACATTTAGTTTGTTCCTATTTAAAGTCAATAATGTTGTTGATGATAAGAGAAAGATATCTTTAAAAAAATTATATGTGTCAGGTACAATGTTAAGTGTGTAACCCGAATTTTCTTATTTAATCCCCACAATACCATTTGCAGTAGATGCTATTTTTACAGTCTATTTTTGTGATAAAGAAACTGAAGTTCAGAAAAGTGAAGTAACTTCCCAAAGTAAACAAGCTATTAAGTGGTGGAATTGAGGAGCAAAATTGGACTTTTCCTGATCACTTCTGAATGATTAATTTCTTTTCCAATCTCTAATTTTGTGGTTCCTACATCTTTATTTTTTATGCAGTCCTAAGGTTTGCCTGGCCATATTTCTGACCTCCACCTGCTCAGTGTTGTTTATCAGTTTTTCTTCCACACCCTGCCATGACATCAGTGTTTAATGACCCAGCAACTTTCCAGAAGGCAAAAGAAAAAGCAATTTAGAGAGTGAAGCAGGCTTAAGATCATCTTACTTATGTCAGCTCCATTAAGTTTTCATTAACAGTCAGAATGGGGTTTCTCGAATCAGCATAATGCCAGTAAGCATTGCTTCGAAAAAAGAAATGCTTAGCTAATAAGATACCTTGTCTGCATTTTATCTGAATCTAGAGAGCCCAGTCATTTCAAAGCACTGTAGAGGTCAATGACAATTTTGCACTGGACAATTATCATCCACCTTCTCATCAAGTGGTGAAATTACCATGTTAGCTCTTGCAGAAATCAGAACATATTATGGCTCTTCATGTTTCTGTGCAGTCATCATTAAGCATAACAAGAACTCAGATATTGCATATTATCATTTAGATTAGTAAAGTATTATGTGAATATCCTAAGCATTTCCTATTTAATTATTTTTCAGCATAGTTTTATGAGGCAAAAGCTAAGACTGTATCAATCTCATTCTTCCCATGCTCATATAATGTCTACACTATATTATGTGGCTTGTGAGTAAACCATTTCATGCATCCATGTTATTTATAGTGCTTAATATAGTATATTAATGGCAACCCATGCCATTAAACATATTTATTGACTTTAAAGAGTCCTGATGAGAATTCTGAAATAGCTATACCTGAAATGACCTCTGCTCTACTCTGCTTCTAGGGACTTGAGGAGTTAACTCAAATTCCTACTCCCCCATGAGCCTATTCTGTCTTATTTTTACTCTTCTCATCCTTTGTTTTTCTAGAGCATTTATAGTCATTCCTGGACATTTTAAAAACTAATTCTATGTTGTGATTTTTTATTAAATTATTTTATTGATTATGCTATTACAGTTGTACTGATTTTCCCCCTCTCACCGCCCTCCACCCAGCACCCCCCAGTCCCGCAGGCAACCAGCACACCATTGTTCACGTCCATAGGTCATGCGTTAAGAGTTCTTTGGTTACTCCATTTCCTATATGTACTTTACATCCCCTCTACTATTCTGTTACCACCTGTTTGTACTTCTTATTCCCTCACATTTTCACCCATTCGCCTATACCCCTCTCCCATCTGGCAACCATCAAAACGCTCTCCATATAAATGATTCTGTCTCTGTTCTTCTTGTTTGCTTAGTTTGTTTTTTAGATTCAATTGTTTATAGATATGTATTTTTGCCATTTTATTATTCATAGTTTTGATCTCCTTTTTCTTAAGTAAACCCCTTTAACATTTTATATAATAATGGTTCAGTGATGATAAACTCCTTTAGTTTTTTCTTTATCTGCCCTTCGATTCTAAATGATAGCTTTGCTGGGTACAGCAATCTTGGCTGTAGGTCTCTGTTTTTCATGACTTTGAATATTTATTGCCAATCCCTTCTAGCCTGCAAAATTTCTTTTGAGAAATCAGCTGTTAGTCTTATGGGTACTCCCTTGTAGGTAACTAACTGCTTTTCTTTTGATGCTTTTAAGATTCTTTCTTTATCTTTAACCTTTGGTATTTTAGTTTTGATGTATCTTGCAGTGGGCCTCTTTGCATCCATCTTGTTTGAGGCTTTCTGTGCTTCCTGGACTTGCATGTCAATTTCCATCACCAAATTAGGGAAGTTTTCTTTCATTATTTTCTCAAATAGATTTCCAATTTCTTGCTTTCCCTTCTCCTTCTGGCACCCCTATGGTGCAAATTTTGGACCTCTTGAAGTTGTCTCAGAGGCTCCTTATACTATCCTAAATTTTTGGATTATTTTTTCTCCTTGCCGTTCTGATTGGTTGTTTTTTGCTTCCTCATATTCTAAATCATTTACTTTTTCTTCAGCTGCACCCACTCTACTGTTGTTTCCTTGTAAATTGTTCTTTATTTCAATTAATGTATCCTTCATTTCTGACTGGATCTTTTTACCAAGTTCCTTGAGCATCCTTATAATCAGGGTTCTGAACTCTCCCTCTGCAGATTGTTTATTTCCATTTTGCTTAGCTCTTTTTCTGGAGTTTTGATCTGTTCTTTCATTTGGGCCATGTTTCTTTGTGTCCTTGTTTTAGCAACCTCCCTGTGTTTGTTTCTATGTTTAGGTAGACCTGCTATGACTCCATGTCTTGGTAGTGGGCCTAATTTAGTAGGTGTCTTGTAGGGTCCAGTGGCACAGCCTCCCCTATTACCCAAACTGGGTACTCAAGCTGTGCCCTTTTTATGGGCTGAGTAGTAGAGCCTTGGTTGCTGTTGGCAAATTAAAGGGAGGGACTTACCTAGGCCAGTCGGCTGCAATGGGCCGGCTGTGACCACTAACCACTGACCACTGACCACCAACCTCTGCCCTCTGTGGAGGATCAATTGTGCAGGGGCAGGGTGGTGGTGCTCTGCTGTAGTCTGCAGCTGCCCACTGGGTGCACTGACCCTGACGTTTCCCTGGTGGTGCAGGCCAAGGTCAACCCTCATCTGCTTTTTATCCAGAGCCATCCTGTCTGAGCTAAAAAGCAGTCTGAGATGGCTGTCATTTTTGCTGGACTTAGAGATTCCCAGGCAAAGCCAAGCTGTAAATCTAGGCTGGTTCTTGCTTCTACCAGTCCTGGGGCCCCTTAGCAAGACATAGGGAGGCCGGGATCTCCCTGAGGTTGTTGCTTGTTTGAGAGGATTTAGGAAGAAGCATGAGCCAAGATCAGCCATTCATATGGAAAAGCAGCCTGGGTGGACCTGTAAATCAGGTGGGGCAGAGTCTCTGGGGATCTCCCAGGTGGGTCAAACTGTGTTATCCATGTTGATGGAGCCTCAGATATGGCACCAGCTTGCCAGCTCACTCTGGTGGACGCGGTTTCTTTAGTTCTGTAGTTGTGAGACTTCCATTCAACTAGATTTTTGACAGTTCTAAGTGATGGTTATTCTATATTTTAGTTGTGATTTTGATGTGGTTTTGTGAAGAGATGAACCATGTCTGTGTATACTGCTATCTTGACTGGAAGTCTTAATTATATGTTGTGTTTCACTTATGTTTCACATGTAGAGAGGCATTGTGGCATATAAGAAAAAAATATGAATACTGGCTTCAGACAAATACTAACTTTACCACTTAAAGAAAATGTGACTCTGGGCAAGTTCCATGTCCTCTGTAGTTCTTAGTTTCTTCATCTTAAAAAGGAGATATTAGAAATCAACCCATATCACAAATTATGGAAACCATAGCTGTGTCATAAGGTTCTCGCAAGGAATAAATGATATAATATATGACAACGAACATGTAATAAATGCCAGACTAATTGTAATCCCTCATCCTTCATGCCCTATTAAGATTTTAAATTCCCCTAGGCAGAACCATGTTGTAAGCCTCTGGACATACTTAATCCACTTATTCATTTAATAAACATTTATCTAACATCTACTATGTACTAGGTAAGCAGTGAACACAGTGCTAAAAATAGAGTCATAAACAAATCAGCCATCCCTTTCCTTGTGGACTTACAGTCTAGTAAAGAAAGTAGACACAGAGAAAATAAAAATATAATTACATATTTTCACAAACATTCGGAACATGAGGGATAAGGAGTTCTCCATGTTTTTAATAAAATCAAGAATGTAAAGCAATTTATTCCTAAGCTCCTGCTGGAGAATAGAAAAGCCGTATTTATGATGATGCCGCCTCTCACTCTCTGACACTGCAGGCATATTATAGATAGAATCTAGATTTCCTCCCGTCTTTTCTTTTTTAATCAATCATGTTACAACCATAATTGTTTCAAAGTAGTCTATGATAATAAATGTCATTTTTAAGAGTTTGTATTTCAGAGTTTTTATAGGTTTCGGCCAAGCTTTCTAACTGGCTGATGTTGTCATTACCACCTTTATAATTATCACATATAACTTGAGTGTCTACCATATGTTAAACACTGCTTTAGGTACCTAAAATGACTTTATATTAAAGAAACATATAATTTAGATAAGGAATTAACACGCATACATTTAATTGAAAAGATGTATTGTAATGCAGGGCAAGTCTATTTCTAAAGTCTAAAAACAACTAAAATTACTAGATAAAATACAAAAGTCCTTTCATAAAAGCATTGAAGATCTAACATACAATAGTAAGGAATTATTTAAGAGCTAGAATTTAGAGAGGTGAGCAGATCACTGCTTTGGCCCTGAGGGCATTTGCCAACTTAGTTTAAATTAAGCTGTCAAACACAGCTGTGGGTTTGCAGGGCTCAGTACAAAAGGGAAAGGAATGAAAGTCCAGCAGGCGCAAAGTCGCACAAAGCCATAGTGAAAGCAGTAGTGTCTGGTCTCTCTGCTAAGGCACCAAATCTGGCCAACACCACATGTGACGCTGGGCAGGCAGGTTAGTAGTGGGAGCCAAAAAAAAGTCAGAGACCTAGAATGCAGCAAGTTAAACATCAAAGCACTTGCAGGGTGAGGGAAATCTAAGTGTGAAGCAGTGGGCTAGACCCAGTGCCCAGACCAGAGGGAGCAGTTTCCGAATGGAGAGTAGGAGGCAGAACCTAGATATTTATAACTAGGGTTTGAGCAGCTGGATCTCTTAAGGCCAATGAGCCAAGCTCAGGCTGGACATATCATATAAATCAATAATAATAGAAAGGATTGTTCAATATGTGGAGCTTGTATTCTTAGAAATGTTTGATGAAAAATTAAATTTCAGTCCTCACTTCATCCCCTTCCCTCAATTTCAGTTCTACTAAAGAGTTAAATGTAAAATGCTGAGTCGTCGCCACAAAAGAAAAGAAACCTCAAGTAAACATATGTTACCATGTTATTTCTAAACAGAAAATTTTCTACATTTTAAAAGCAATAGTAACTATCAAAAAGAAAAGATTAAGAGAATCAATTCTGTCAAAAAATTCTTATGTCAAAAAGTGAAAAATGTTGGGAATGTATTTGCAGTAAATATAACAAGGGTCAATATTTTAATACACAAATAATAAAGTAAATCTGAATTAAAATGTTAAGATTACAATGGAGAGTCAACATGAAGAGATTTTTATAAAAATAAATATAACTAGATAGTAAAGGGATGTGATAATATAATAATGTTAGATAATATTTCTTGAACATTTACTATGTGATAGATACCATGCTACGTACAATATTTCTTGAACATTTACTATGTGATAGATACCATGCTACGTACTTTGCACATATTGTTTCATTTCAACCCCACAATCCTACAAACTAGGTTCTATTTTGTGCCCTAGTTTATAGATGAGTAAATAGACGGAGAGGCCAGGTGGCCCTGGGGCTGAGTTCATGTTTCAATTCCTTTTGTATTCATGGAATTTGGCCTTTTTTTCCCATTATTCTTATAAAGGACAGAGTCAAAAAATATTTATTATTTATGATAATATATAGGAACAGTTTCAGACACATTTCACTTATATGGTATTATCTTTAACAGACTCTAACATATCAGAAATAACATGAACAAATAAAAAATTTCAAATTATTGAATTAGTATACAATATTATAAAAATGTCAAACTTTTCTCTGTAATTTATAATTTAATAAAATCTTAGGATTAGAAGCTTAAAATTTATTTGGAACTTAGATAAAAATGTTAGGAAATAATTTTAGAGAGGTTGCAACACAGAAAATTCTGTGTGGTTTTTTTGTTTGTTTTTGTTATTGTTGTTTTTTGTTTGTTTGGTATATGCTTTCATTTTTTAAAGCTTTCCCATATTCTTTTGTTGTTGTTGTTAAATTACCTTTTATTTTTAGCACCTAAAGGCCAAGAGTTTAATTTTCAATTAACTTTATAAAGGTCTACATGCATTGCAAGGATTTGATAAATGTATTTGACAGAGATAATTTAAGAATATTTTGTTTATTGAAGCTGACAAAACACGTGCACACGCACACAAGACTTGAAAACCAATTGATTCCAACATCTGTCATGCTTGGACAGAGTGTTTAAAACCACAGTTTGAATACAAATCGAGTTTTGGCTCGTGAACAGGTTCATATTTCAGAAAGGGTTCACCTCAAGAACATTTTGAGGATAAATGTTTTTTACCTTCTCCAAACACTTATGCTAATTCAAGCGTGGGCAAGTTTAAAAGCAGAGAGGAGAAAGCTCACGGAAAGAAAGGGATTGAACAGAGATACTGGTGAGAAAATGGCCACTATTATCCCAGCGTGAAGCCTTGCATGTTTGATTTCTCCTTCCCCTTCATCACTTTCTTCAAATCAGTCAACGTGTCTTAGAAAGTCTTTCTCTACAATGTCTTCCAAATTGTTCCCCCCCCCATTTGCATTGCTAGCATCTTAATTTAGATCTCAACATCCTTAGTCCTAGACTATTGCAGTAATTTAATACTTTTGTTCTTGTTTCTTGTCTCTCGTACCTTTAACCTGTCTCAAACAGGCCACTAGACACATCTTTTTAAAGAACCACCTTCTTCATATCACTCTTCTGCATAACATTTTTATTGTTTCTTTATGGCCTTAGTTGATTGATATTAGACATTCCCACACTTGATTGGTGACTGTGCATCTGGTCTAATTTGCCTGCTTTTCTGGCATTGTCTCCAACATTCCTGGAAGGAAGACATCCCACTTACTGCCTACTTAACACTCTCCAAGCATATTTTACATTTTCCTGGCTGCATGGTTTTGTTCAGGGAATTATCAGTTTTCTCAATCCTGGTTTTCCATTTTCATAATGTATTTTAGGAAGATACAGGCATTGTCATAAAGTTTATCTAGATTTTTGGGCCTATGTATTGCATTTTCTCCCTGTTAAGTAGACTTTATTTTTTAGAGCAGTTTTAGGTTCACAGCAAAAGTACACAGAGTTCACATATAGCCCCTACTCCCATGCATGCACACAACGTGTCCCAAGATCAACATCCTGCATTAAAGTGGTGTATATATGTGCAACCCATGGACATGGACTAAGAGGTGTGGGGATGATGGGATGGGGTACATAGCGGATGGGATAAAGGGGGGAAAATGGGACAACTGTAATAGCATACTCAATAAAATATAGCAAAAAAAGGAAAAAAAAAGAATACATATTTGGAAACCAGATGCCCTGGGTTTGATAAATAATAAATTGTCCCAATTCTAATGTTAAAAAAATAATAATAAAATGGTACATATGTTACGATTGATAAAACTACACTGATACATCATTGTTACCCAAAGTCCATAGTTTACATTACAGTTCACTCTTGGTGTTGAGCATTCTATAAGTTTGGACAAATACATAATGGCATGTATCTACCATTATAATATCGTGCAGAATAGTCCCACTGCCCTAAAAATCCTCTCTGCTCTGCTGATTTATTCCTCCCTCTCCCCTGACCTCTGCCAACCCCTGACCTTTTCACTGCCTCCATGGTTTCACCTTTTCAAAAATGTCATATAATTGGAGTCATACAGTACATAGCTTTTTCAGATTGCTTGCTTTCACTTAGTAATATGCTTTTAAATTTTCTCTATGTCTTTTTATGACTTGATTGCTCATTTCTCTTTAGTGTTAAATAATATCCCATTGTCTGGAATATTCATGTTTATCCATTCACCTACTGAAGGACCTCTTGGTTGCTTCCAAGTTCTGGCAGTTACAAATAAAGCTTCTATGAATATCTATGTACAAAAGAAAAACCTTGCCCATTTATAGGTATAAATAATTTTACCCCCATTACACCTGTCCTACACACAGTGTTCCGTTTTTAACTAAAAATCATGAGACACACAAAAATAAAGAAAAATAACACTCAGGATCAAGAGGCAAAGCAATAACAGAATACAAATATATCCCAAATGTTGGAAATATCAGGGAATTTAAAATTAGTATGATTATTATGCAAACATCTCTAGTAAAAAAGGAAAATAAAAATTATAAACAGCTAGGGAATTTCATCAAAAAGATGAAAATTCTAAGAAACAACTTAAAATCTTAGGTGAAACGGTAACAGAGATAATAATTGCCTTTGAGAGGGTTATTTGTAAACTAGGTATAGATAAGGAAAAAATTAGTAAGCTTTAAGATAAGTAAATAGAAATCATTCAAAATGAAACACAAAAGATAAAAGAAAAAAACAGAATTAAAGAAAAACAAATAGAACATCTAAGAGATGTGGGATAATTTCAAATGGCCTAACCCATGTGTAATGGAAATCTAGGAAAAAGAAAGAAAATGTGGAAGTAAAAAAACTTGAGCAAGAAGAAGTATAGCAGACCTCATTAGAAACTGTACAAGTCAGAAAACAACGAAGTGACATATTTAAAGTGCTGCTGAGGAAAAAAAATCAATCCAGAATTCTTTACCCAGCAAAATACCCTTAAAAAACAAAGGAGAATTAAGGAATTTTACAGACAAACAAAAACTGAATGTATCCCTAAGACAACCGTATTGCAAGAAATGTTAAAGTAAGTTATTCAGACAGAAGGACTATGGCACCACATAGAAACTTTTTGGAGAGGTGAAGAGAACTAAACATTGTGAAAATAAAGGTTAAATGTAAATACTGTTCTTTATTATTTTAACCACTAAAGGATCGTTATTTGCCTAACACAAAAATAGTGGCAACTGATTCTGGGTTTGTACAAGTGAAATGTATTACAATATTAGCAGGAAGAATGAGATGAAGGTATTGGTAATATACTGTTGTAAGGTACTTATACTACAAGTAAAGTGTTATAACTTTATTTGAAGGTCAACCATGATTAACTAAAGAATATTATTTTAAACCTTAGGGCAACTACTAAAGAACTTTTGTAAAGAAATAGAATTAATAATTATGTCAGAACAAAACAGAAACAGACTCATAGATATAAAGAACAAACTGATGGTTACCAGAGTGGAGGGAGGTAGGGAAATGGGTGAAAAAGGTGAAATGAATAAGAGGTACAAATTTCCAGTTATAAAATAAATAAGTCATGGAATATAATGTATAATAATATAGTCAATAGTACTGTAATAATTTTGTACAATGACAGTTACCAGATTTATTGCAGTGATTACTTTGTAAGGTATATAAATATTGAAGAACTCTGTTGTACACCTGAAAGTTATGTAGTATTATATGTCAACTATACTTTAATAAAAATATTAACATTATTAGTAATACAATAATACATATGGATATCATATACCCATAATTAATGTGCTTAGAAGAGTACTTATTTCTGTGGTATTTTTTAAAAAATAAAAAACTTTAATTATGAAACAATATCAGACAAATCCAAATTGAGGAATGTTCTATAAAATATCTGATTAATATTCTTCAAAAGTTTCAAGGTCATGAGCAAAAAAAAGAAGGGAGGACAGAAAAACTGTCATAGAAGACTAAGAAGTTGTGATAACTAAATGCAACATAGGCTCTGGAAACAGTGAAAAGCAGTGAAAAAGAACATGCTAATAAAATCTGTAACTTAGTTAATATTGTTGCACTAATGCTAATTTATTAGTTTTGATAAATAATTCTATAGTTATATAAAATGTTAAATAAAAGCAAGTTGAAGGGAGGGTATATGGAACTTTCTGGACTTTATCTTCAACACTCAGTTAATCTAAAATAACTCCAAATAAAGGATATCAAAACTCAAAAAAAATAATTAGGTCAGAAGTATCCACTTTCTGGCCGCCTTACACTATTTGGTCTAAAATTTTTGTCATTCTGAATTGCCATTTGATTTTCATTTATCAATCACTTTTCCTCTTACAGACTCTCTAGATCTGTCTGCAGTACTTTCATATTACAGAGATTTTTAAGGACTATGCACCTTGACATTCGTTACCTTGACATTCTGTACAAATGTAATACAGATTTACATTTGAAGAAAAATAAAACTGGACAAAAACAGAACTATGTCACAATTATATTGAAAACCACAATACTTCCCTGTTGTACATGAGACAAAGAAAACTGTCTTAAACATAAAATTTGAAGAGGGCAATGCCCAGTGGGAAAATACTTTTCAGTGCTATCCTCTACAAGCACATGTGCAAATTTGATGCACCATGTAGCCAGCAGAACTTTTGAACAAGAGAAGAAATTATTATGGGCAAACACATGATCTATAATACATCAAAGAATGGAAAAGCCTGCTGTTTATTCTAACAAATATAGAACCAACATGAAATAAGAGGTGATTATTGACAGAAAGAAATGAAAGCAATTCTCAAATAAGGTTTCCATTTGACCTTTCTACATTCATATTCATTGTGCCTCAATTTTAATAAAGCACACATAAAGAGTAGAGTCAAAATTTGGCAATTAAATATCCAACATTTACTTATTTGTTTCTCTGGGTCACATTATGATGGTCTATTGTTTGGATGACTGACAGGAAATATTCAAGTTTAACTGACCTTGGCAAATACATGTACAGGATTTGGAGTTTGACTGAATTGTAATGTAGGATTGTGTACATTGCTTAACATTCTCCAACCTCATCTTCAAATGGGAAAAATATTTAGAGACTTCTCTGGAGTCACTAGCAATTACAGGTGGAACAGTTAGCATGGTACTTGATATTCAGTACATGATGGGGATTAATCTTATCATCAAGAGAACAAAGTGTTGGAAAGGACTTGGATCCGGACTCTGGACAACTTTCTCCTGGTCCTGACTGGAGGACTGCCTTCTGAGGGGTCTTAGGTGCTTTGTGCTACGTTTCTGGCCTTCAACTTCCTTACCTTTAACATAAGGAAGTTGGAATAGATCAGCTCCTTATGCATTCTTACAACAAACCAGCTCTTTATGTAAATGAAATCTTAGACAAAATGTTAGTATTTGAAAGTGATAAAAGCAGAGCTGGTAGGGTTGAACTAAGGGAGTGAAGCAGGACCCACCCCTGGACCTCCCCTCTCATTGCCTCCCAAGACTGTTTGAGGTACCTCCTAAGACCTTATGACCCCAGAAGGGCATGGCAACAGTAATTGTAAAGATGCTTTGGAACAAATCTTTCTGCTCTATTGATGTTTGTACAGTGTATCAGTGAGACAGTTTTCATTAAACTAATTATGTATTGTGTGTCCCTCCGAATGGACCCAAACAGTAGTCTCTAAAACAATAGTAATAGACTGACAAAATCCATTTTAAAACTTAAATAATTTTAGCAACCCATTACTCAGAACTCATTATATTAAAGATTGAACCAATATGCCTTAACAGTTATGTATCACTCCATTTCCATCAGAAAGGTGTTATCAACTTCATAGAGGTCAAAATAAAATCCCCAAAGTGAATAAAGTTAAACAAGGTTGATTAAAGTTTTATGGAATATTCTCAATTCTCAATCAGATTTAATTAACTGTATACTAGCCTCTGTTCTCATTTTGTCTTCAAATAACCCTTTGTAGGAAGTGTCATTAATGTCATTTTATAGCTGTGGAAAATGTAACTCATCTTTAAGGGACTTATCTGAAGTCACATTAGCTAAGTGGCAAAGCCAATATTTGAGTTCATATTTCTTGATTTCTTATCCAGTCCTCTTTATACTAAGCCATCTTAAGAGTCAGCAAAAATTTAGAAAGAACAATGCACAAGCTTTTCTTCGTTGAGAATGTGCTCTCACTGTTCTGCTTGAGAATTCTAAGTAGTTCAGAAAAGCTCTCTGAACCATCTGATGACACAGAGTCCATAAGTATTCAGGGCATCCTAGATTTTTCAAAACCATAATGGGTAAATATTCTTCACTTTTCAAATAATAATGCAAACATTTGTGATCTGATATTAATATTTATTGATTTTTTGAGGTTCAGTGAATAGTTCTCATGCTAATTCCTAAATCTTTAGAAAGAGCTTGCATTCATAAATAACAAATTGTGTCATTATCCACATCTGTTCTCATTTTCTGTAGGCTTGAAAATTCTCCCTTTATTATGGGAGCCAAAAGAAATGGCTACTCACCATCATCTCAATCGAATTCTGGATCATTTTCTCACTTAATTCTTTATTTGCGAATGTAATGCTGGTCCAAAATAAATAAGGGACCTACTAAACTGCAGTGATTAACATGTAAACAGTCTCAGATTCCATTTACTTATGGAAATCGAGTAAAATCCAACATTTAGTAATATTGTTGTGATGTCAGCCACGCAACTTGGCTGTTCTAACTGCAGGAGTTACTACTTTAATATCACATTAGCACATCATTAACTTGAACCATGCCAAAGCAGTATGAAAATTAGCAATTTTCATTTTTTAAGAAAGACAATATGAACTTTTCCTGCTGCTTAAATTTGTTTGATGTGTGTGTACTGGTGTGGGGGGTGGCGGCAGAGGATATGTGGAGTGGAATTACATTTTAAATTAACCACAAATTGCTTTTACAAAGTGTTTGTATATTTAGAAATTAAACCTAAGACATATTTTTAAAATAAAAAATGAATTCTTTTATGTTATTATTATTTTTTTGTGTATTCTTGTTAGCTGCCTGAAAATTTCTTCTGGAACAAGGTAGACTTAGAAATAAACAGCCCCTTGGCGCGGCGCATGGCAGCGCGTGGCGACCCCTTTCCAACAGGGGCCTGCAGAGCTGAGCTCAGCCCCCGCGGCGCCCAGCGCGGCCCGGGCCGCCCCACCCTCCGGGAGCAGCGTTTTTATTCAGGCAACGCCTAAGGGAGCCTGGCGTGCCCACTGCATCGTGGGAGCGGCGGGGGCCCATTTTCAGGAGGTGGCGGAGGGCGCAAAGCGAACAGGTTGATCTGTAAAGAAATCAGCAGACTACGAGAGGAAGGGGAGGAGCCCAGCTGTGAGTTGTGTACACCCAAGAACCATGTCTACGCGGGAGTACTTTAATCCAGAAAGTTATAAATTGGACAAAGGCTAACGAGATTCACTGAACTGAAGGGTTCTGGCTGTTAAGTGCCCCAAGATGTCCCGCAGAAATTGCTAGAATCCTTACAAGAGAACCACTTCCAAGAAGAGCAGTTTCTGGGAGCAGCTATGCCAAGGCTTGGTATTGGAATGGATACTTGAGTCATTCCTTTGAGGCATGGTGGCCTTTCCTTGGTGCATACCACAGATTACATTTATCCTATAGTTGGTGACCCTTGCATGATGGGCTGAATAGCATGTGCCAGTGTCCTCAGTGAGTTCTCGCAGAATGTGATGTTATGCTGATGCTTCCTGGAATCAGTAATAAAATGACTGACAGGGAAAGGGATAAAGTGATGCCCCTAATTATACAGGGTTTTAAAGACGCGGTAGAGGAGGCAGGAACGTCTGTAATGGGCGGCCAAACAGTGTTAAACTTGTGGATTGTTTTGGGAGGAGTGGCTACAACTGTCTGCCATGCCAGTGAATTTATCATGCCAGGTAATGCGGTGCCTGTGGATGTGCTCGTTCTTACCAAGCCCCTGGGGACACAAGTGGCCGTGGCAGTGCACCAGTGGCTGGATATTCCTGAAAAATTGAATAAAATTAAACTAATGATCACCCAAGAAGGTGTGGAGTTGGCATATCAGGAGGCAATGATGACTATGGCAAGGCTCAATAGAACAGCTGCAGGACTCATGCACAGGTTCAGTGCCCACACTGCCCCTGACATCACGGGCTTTGGAATTCTAGGCCATGTGCAGAACCTGGCCAAGCAACAGAGGAACGAGGTGTTCTTTGTAATTCGCAACCTCCCTGTCCTGGCCAAAGGCTGTTGTGAGCAAGGCCTATGGAAACATGTTTGGCCTCATGCATGGGACCTGCAGGGAGACATCAAGAGGCCTTCTAATATGATTACCACGTGAGGAAGCAGCTCGGTTCTGTGCAGAGATAAAGTCCCCCAAATATGGTGAAGGTCACCAAGCATGGATTATTGGGATTGTAGAAGAGGGCAACCATTCAACCAGAATCATAGACAAAGCCCAGATCATCAAAGTCACACCACAGGTGGCTACTCAAAATGTGAATCCCACACCTGGTGCCACGTCTTAATCTAGACCGAAATAGCTATTTGGTTTTGTTTTTAAATAGTTCTATTTCCTTTAACATCATTTCAATTAAAGACTATAAACAACAAAAATGTTATTGTGTCTACACATTGGTGACCTGAGGTTGATTTGTGAATGGATGCAATTAATAAAATCAAATCCATTACCTTTTTTTTCCTGTTAGATTAACGGAAGGTGCATCTAATCTTGAGGCAGCTTCTCAGTTGAGAATTATATGTTATCCAATACTGTTGATTCGTTTTGAATCTTTAGACGCTAATCTCTTGCCGCGTAGTCTCTTTTTAAAAGTGCTTTCACATAGCACAGACGTTACCAGTGTTAGTGTCAAATCGCAGTTTGTGTCTTTCATTTCATGTATATTTATCATCAGTCTGATCTTTTCTAAGTGTCTCGAATGGTATTCTGGACAGACGGAATTGGTAAGTGGCAAATGGTATCTCATTAGGAAGAGGGTCGTGTGATTCCTTGGAGTCTTCCATTTGTCAGGCCGAGCCTCCTAATTCAGGAGCATCTCTTACCCAGGATGTTTTCCGATAGTGCGCTCAGTTAAACAAGGCAAATGCTTACCTCTGCATGGAAAGCATTTGGAAGACAAAAATATTTTATTCATTTATTTCTGTAGCCTTCCTAATATTTACAGTAATGTCATTAACTTTACCAATAGCAAAAACGGGATACTTTTTGCAGTGTAATTAGATGTTCTATAGTGCAACAAGGAATTGCCTTCTAAAAGGGGGTTCATATATAATACTCACTTATAATTCAATATATAATTATGCAAATAACTTTAAAATAGAATCAATAAAGACTGTTCTGTGGATGGTAGTGCTTAATACATTTCATATTTTGTATTGTGGTTTCAGGCCTTTTGTTTTCTTAAAATCAGCAGCTATTTAGCCTAATCCTGAGCATTATTTTGTCTTTTGTGCCACTATGTTTCTGTGCGCGCTTTTTGTGATATGTTAAAAACCTGCATTGCCAACACTGCAGCTTGAACGCAACCTTGTTATTCAAATAAATATTTAATTTTTTTTAGTGCTCTTGTATAATCAGATGCCCCTTTTAGTATTATTTTAGAGCATTGGGAGGGTTTTGGCTAAAGTATAATTTTTTGGGAGAAAACTAGATTTTAGCTTTATAAAACTTTTAAGTCTTTCATGGGACCTATATTTTCTTGAATTAAATTTTGTAGTTCAAGAAAAAATAGGCAATCTAAAATGGTATTTATCTATGTTACTTAGAATCAGAGGCCTCCTTACATTGTAACATACTGAGTGATTTGGAGGGATTCCTATCATTAAGCACAAGTGTGCTGACCCCTCAAGTGTCTGCATAGGAGAAAAAGCACCACATCGCTGCAAGCTTTTGAATGCTTCCCGCTTACAGACAACAAAGCTGTGTGAACCAATCAACTTCTTGCCAAAGGAAACCGCAGCTGAGGAGAGAAAGGACCTGGAAGAGGCTTTACCATGGACACTCCCTTCCCCGCTGTGGGATCCCAAGGGCAGCCTGCCTGGCATGTGTCACTGGCACTCAAGCTGTAAGGATTGTGAGTGGCACCCAAGAGGCTGCTACAGAACTGAAATTAATTGGACATTCTATAGGGATTTATACAGATGTTGGTCCTCAAAAGTTACAAACCATTGATCTGCAAAATGTGCCAGAAACCACAGAAAGGAAAAATAAAAAAGAAAGAAGGAAGCAAATAAATAAGTGAAATGCTCATACTTCATAATTTCCAAATTATATTTACTTAGCACATTAAAATTACTTTTAATGGGTAAATTTTAAAATGCTATTGTCTATTAACTATGTGGCTAAATTCCTTTTTAAAATTTAGCATCCATATTCTATTTTATTTTTATTATAACTTAATATAATAAAATCATAGAATACTTTTATTTCACCTTCATGTCACCTTGTACTATGAGCTGAGCAAATACGTATATCTTCATTTCATAGAGGAGGAAATTGGGTTTTTGATGTTTTAACATTAAATGGCGTTCCCTAGGTTACACAAACCCATTTCCATTGTGTGATATCTACGTGACCTTGGAAAAATTACTACTCTGTTACTCAATTTTGACATCTTTAAAATGGGAATAACAATTCTTGCAATATCGTTCTGAGGAATAAGCGAGATAATCCATAATAAATCTTACCAGTGCCTGGAACATGAAAGGCATCTATAAATACTGTTACTATTACTATTGTTTTTGAAAAAAGCCTGGTAATTACATTACAGAAAAGCATTGAAACTGCTATAATACTATGTATTATAAACACCTGTATGCTAAATGTCAACATACTTTCTTTAGATTCATTTTTTTCATAATCGTTTCTTGTTCCCTTTATTTAAGGGATTTGTTTTGTTTCTTGCCAATGTATACCCTTCAGTCGTTCTTTTGTGAGCAGCTCTAACTAGTAAAGTATTTTTTATATTTTTTGCATTTGAGAAACTCTATTTTTGCCTCATTCCCAAATGAGGGTTTAGCTGCCGGGCAGACTTTTTGCCAAACACAAAGCTGATGTCAGGCTTATTGTCATTTCTTAGTATGCCATCTGTCTTGTCTCTCTGATCGCTTTTAAGGGATCAGATAAAGGATCCTCTCTTTATCCTTGCTCTTTTATCTGTTCATTTAAAAATTATATTTGTTTATATAAAAGCCTAAATAACAGTTATAGCCTTTGTTAAATTACTTTCAAATTTAAAAAAATGTTGAAGCTGAAAACTGACACTCTAGAAATCAAAGTTTATCAACCCCACACTCATCTCTCCTTCTTAGCCATCCCCATCTCCTTACAAACAATTTATTAGTGTTTAGAAACATGATGTTTTTTATTTAAAACTTTCTGGGGTGATATCTCAGCGTGGTTTTAATTTGCATCTCTCTGATGGTTAGTGACGTTGAGCATCCTTTCATATGTCTCTGGGCCTTCTGTATGTCCTCTTTGGAGTAGTGTCTGTTCAGGCCCTTTGCCTGTTTTTTAATTGGGTTGCTTGTCTGCCTGGTGTTGAGTCTTGTGAGTTCTTTATATATTTTGGAGATCAAACCCTTGTACGATGTATCATTGGCAAATATGTTCTCCCACACAGTCGACTCCCTTTTCATTTCGATAATGGTTTCTTTATCTGTGCAGAAGTCTTTTAGTTTAATATAGTCGCATTTATTTATTTTTTTCCTTTAGTTCCCTTGCCCTAAGAGATATATCAGCAAAAGTATTGCTACATGGTTATACAATATGAATACTGTTTTACACAAATTACTAAAAATCAGGCCTGATCTTAAGTTTGAAAATAAATAGTCTGGCAAAATAGCCTGAATATTGTTTTTAATTGAATTTATTGGGGTAACATTGGTTCACAAAATCACAGGGGTTTCAAGTGTACGACTCAACAGAGCATCATCTGCACACTGCATCATGCACCCATCACCCAAAGCAAAGTCTCTTTTCATCCCCATTTATCCCCCTTTTGCCCACCTCCACCTACCTGACCCTCCTTTGCCTCTGGCCATCACCACACTGTTGCTTGGGTCTATGTGTTTTCTATCATTTTTTTTTCGGCTTAATCCCTTCATATTCTTTCATCCAGCCCTCCAAACCCTCTCCCCAGTGACAGCTGTCCCATGTATCTATACCTCTTTCTATTTTGTTAGTCAGTTTATTTTGTTCCACATATAAGTGAGATCATATGGTCCTTGTAATTTTTCTGACTGGCTTATTTCACTTAGCATAATAATCTCCAGGTCCACCTATGCTGCCCCAAAAGGTAAGATTTCCTTCTCTTTTAACAGCCAAGAAGTATTCCATTGTGTAAATGCACCACAGTTTTTTTATCCACTTATCTATTGATGAGCACATGGGCAATTTCCAAATCTTGGTTATTGTAAATAATGCTGCAATGAATGTAGGCATGCATATATTCTTTTAAATTAGCCTTCCAGGTTTCTTCGGATATATTCCCTAAAAAGGTATCCCTGGGTCATAAGGCAGTTCCATTTTTAATTTTTTGAGGAGCCTTCATACTGTTTTCCAATCCGCATTCCCACCAACAGTGCACCTGGGCTCCCTTTTCTCCACATCCTCGCCAGCACATGTTGTCTGTTGATTTATTGATGTTCACTATTCTGACAGGTGTGAGCTCATATCTCGTCATGGTTTTAATTTGCATCTCTCTGATAATTAGTAATGTTGAGCATTTTTTCCTGTGTCTGTTGGCCATCTGTATGTCCTTTTTGGAGAAATGTTTATTCAAGTCCTTTACTCATTTTTTTTTTTTAGTTCTCACCTGAAGATATATTTATTGATTTTTTTTTTTTAGAGAGAGGAAGGGGGAAGATAGAAAGAAAAGGTGAGAGAGAGAGAGAGAGAGAGAGAGAGAGAGAGAGAGAGAGAGAGAGAGAGAGAGAGAGAGAGAGAGAGAGAGATGTGAGAGGGAAACATCACTTGGATGCCTGCTCTATGAGCCCTGACTGGGGATCCAGCCCACAATCTAGGCACACTCCCTGATCAGGGATAGAGCGGGCAACTTTCTGGTATACAAGATAACACCCCAGCCAACTCAGCCACCCGACCAGGGTTCCTGTGCTCATTTTTAAATTGGGTTGTTTGTCTTTTTGTGTTGTTATGTTTATTCTTTACATGTTTGGGAAATTAACCCCTTATCAGATGTATCATTGGCGAATATGTTCTCCCGTACAGTGTGTTCCCTTTCCCCTTTGTTTATGGTTTCTTTTGCTGTGCAAAGGTTTTTTAGATTGATATAGTCCCATTTGTTTATTTTTTCCATTGTTCCCCTCGCCCACGGAGATGTATTGACAAATATGTTGCTACAAGAAACGTCTAAGATTTTACTGCCTGTGTCTTCTAGGATTTTTATGGTTTTGTGACTTACATTTAAGTCTCAAAAATTCATTTTGAGTTTATTCTTGTTATGGTGTAAGTTGGTGATCTAGTTTTATATTTTTTGCATGTATCTGTCCAATTTTCACAACACCATTTATTGAAGAGACTCTCTTTACCCCATTATATGCTCTTGCCTCCTTTGTCAAATATTAATTGACTATAAAGACGTGAGTTTATTTCTGGGCTCTCTATTCTGTTCTGTTGGTGTATGCTTATTCTTGTGCCAGTACCATGCTGCTTTGATTACTATGGCCTTGTAGTATAGTTTGATGTCAGTTTGTGTGCTACCTCCAACTTGGTTCTTCTTTCTCAGGATTACTGAGGCTATTAAGGACCTTCTTTTGGTTTTACATATTTGGAATATTTGTTGTAGATCTGTGAGATATGCTATTGATATTTTAATAGGAATTGTGTTAAATTTGTACATTACTTTGAGTACTTTGGACATTTTAATTATGTTAATTTTCCTATCCATGAACGTTATATGCTTCCACTTATTTGTATCTTCCTCAGTTTCTTTCGTCAGTATCTTATAATCTTTTGAGTACAGGTCTTTTACCTCCTTGATTAAATTTATTTCTAGGTACCTTATTTTTTTGTTACAGTAGTACATGGGATTGTTTTCTTAGTTTCTCTTTCTGATAGCTCATTATTGGTATATAAAAATGCCACTAATTTCTGAATATTAATTTTGTATCCTGCTACTTTACCGAATTCATTTATTAAATCTAGTATTTTTTTGGTGGAGTCTTTAGGGCTTTCTATATACATTATCATTTCATCTGTAAATAATGACAGTTTTATTTCCCCCTTTTCAATTTGGATGCCTTTTATTTCTTTTTCTTTTCTGATTACCATGGCTAGAACTTCTGGTACTATATTGAATAACAGAGGTGAAAGCAGACATTCCTGTCCTGTTCCTGATCTTAAGGAAAATGCTTTTATCTTTAATATCTTGACCATTATTTAACAATGGTTTGCTGAAACTTAAAAAGGAACAGAATAAACAAATTGGTTTTGCAAAGGAAAATTACACACAGAAAATTACTTTCATCAAGGGCAAACTTAATAATGTTTCAGCATAATTATGGCTGCTACTACAGAGTATAGGTAAAAAGGAGCTGAAAAGACAAAAACCAGCATAACTGCAGAAAATTTAATTAGTCTATTCATGCAGCTGTCCCACTGCTCTCTTAAGCTTGTAGCACTTTCATTCTGATATACGAGCACACTAAACAAATAAGCAGCTAGTTTTGAGTCCCACTTTTGGAAGTATAAAAATATAACAGCCCCGGTCTTTAAAGAGCACAGCAACATTTTTGCTCTTTTAAAAAATAATTATTTTTTTTTCAATTACAGTTTACATTCAGTATTATTTTGTGTTCGTTTCAGGTACACAGCATAGTGGTTAGACAATCATGTACTTTACAGAGTGTTCCCCCTGATATTTCTGGTACCCAACTGTCTGGAATTAGTGATGTACCATTAACTATTTATTTCTACTGGGTCCTGGTAGATATGTCATCAACTCTGCACCAAACAACTAAGGGGTAAAGGAAATGGATGGAAGAATTACATGAGATAATACCTGGAAAAATGCTTTGCAAACTCCAGAGCACCAGATATCATAATAAGTCTGATGTTAATTTTCTGTACTTGTGTGACTATGCCTATCACTGTTCTTTTTTTTATATGCTTCTGTCTCCTCAATTAAACTGAATATTGCGAGGAACTGGGATGAAATATTTTTAACTCTTGTGTCCTTAGCTGCTAGCAAAGGACCTGGATGAATGATTAACCACTGTATGGATTTTTTTTTATTTGTATGATTCTTCATTTTTATAAATACCATTCCACATTTATATTTTATTATAGTTAGTTTGTATTAGTGCAACATTCCAGGCTGTCCTGCTCTTTTATTGATTCTCCAGTTGACCATCAATGCTATTCATTATCTTGCCATTCTTTGTGGTGCTAGCAGATTATATATGCATGCCACCTTAGTCTCTATCCAAATCATCAATAGAATATGTTGAAGAGGACAGATCCTGTGCAAGCATTCTAGAGCTGGTAGGTGATACCCTAGCACCTAATATCTCATTTAAAAAAAATAAATTGCCAAAATAAAGTCATCCTCGCCAAATAGCTCAGTTGCAGGTAGAACTTATGCATCAGATTCCAGCTACTGTCTTATATCTTCTCCCTCACAAATGTTTTACCTTGTGTTTTCATGGAGCTTTGTGTTACAGCATCAGTATGAGTCTTTCACTATTAAACAACCAATGAAGAATTAAGGGGTTAAATTGGTTAAATACATTTTTTAAAACTCAGAAATATAAGAACATTGCCACTTCCTATTAGTTACATCAGAGTCCTTCTATTTATAGTTACAAAGTAAAATTTCTATTTAACATTGCTCCTAGAAAAATATTCCATTATTTGTAGAGAACAATATATAATCACATCTTCTGGGATCTCATAAAATATTTTAATGTTGATTACAGAGAATGAAATATTAATAATTAATATTAATTGAGTCCTTACACATGCCAGGCACTTCTCAAAGTGTTTTATATATGTAAATTTATGTATTTATTCCTCAGAACAACTTCATAAGGAAGGTATTATTATTTGCCTATTTTACAGATAAGACATTGAATCACAGTCTAAGTAACTTGTGTAAGGTTATACAATTAGTAAGTTGTAACTCTTATCTGGCTTCCAGAAAATTCCCAAGTATACCTTCATTGCCACAAATTCTAACCATCACTCTCCTATTAACATATGGTCATATCTTTCTTAAATAGGACCGTTATCTCCTTTAGTACAATACACCCAGTTTCCTTTGTGTGCATATCTGAAGGTGAGTGGACAGAGTTTCTGGGCTTAGGGTACAAATGATCCAAACTCTGGAGAATAAAGAAGAAAAAAAAAAGTGATCTCTGCCCATCTTCCTGTAATCCAATTTGTTTCTGATAGGCTTAGAAGGGAATTGGGAATGAAAAAAGCCCATCATTATCTTCTTTATTACAGTCATCATCATTATTTTCATTGTGAGTAGAAAATGTTCTATCCCCTTGTTAATATTTCTCCCTTGGTCCACAAATAGGAACTTGGCTTTCTTGACTGTATTAAGAAGATAACGTGGGTGTTTCCCTCTATAACCACCTTTTCCCAGCTTCTCCACTCCTTGCCTGGGGAAGAGTGAATCATATGCCTGGAGGATGGCTGAATTCAATGGAGAGTCCTGTGGGACCTGCCCTTCTTTAGTTTGAGATCTTGTCTATTCTGCGTGCTAATCTTGTTGCCATGCAATATGTGAATTAATTAGCCATGGCTTCTCCATCCTGCCCCGGGTGTGAAACACTATTTTAAGGTGAAAGAAATATAGAATTCTTTTTGTTCAGGATTCTAAGCTGAATTTTAAAATCCCAAATTAAAAGTGGTATTATGACCCATTTCAATGATGAATATTTATTGGGTACCTGCTCCATGCCATACACAATTTATCCTCTGTGCTGGGAATTCCACAGTGTACAAAACTGGCAGTGACCTTGCCTCCCAGGAACTTTCATTCTAATCAGAGGAGACAGAGAAACAAAAATGTATATAACATGTCAGACAGATCGTGATGAAGGACAGGAAAAAATAAAGCAGGCGAAGGAGCATAGAGGGTACACATTGTGTACGGGATGGTGCTAGTTCATATGCAGTGGTCAAGGAAAGCCTCTCTGATCATGTGACAGTAGGGAAGTGAGTCATATAACCTGGGATAAGAGCGAAGAACAAATTCAAAGGCTTTGAGGCAGGCTTATGCTGGATTTTTTTTTTCCCCAGAGGTACAAGGAGACCAGTGTGGCTGGAGCAGAGTGAGTGAAAGGGGAAGTGTAGGGGTTAAATTCAGAGAGGAAGTGGGGAACAAGTTAATTTCAATCCTCAGGAGCCAAGGTAAAGAATTTGGATTTTATTTTGTGAGAGATGAGAAATCAGAGGATTTTGAACAGCGGAGTAACATGACCTGACTTGTTCCTTAAACAGATTGTTCTGAATTTGGCATGAAATAGAGACACCATGGGGAAACCTTGGACATAGGGGAAGTGGTTAGGAGGCTACTGTAATAGTTCAACTGAGGTTGAACTATTGCTGAATTCTATACATATTTTCAAATTGGAGGCAACAGATTCGCCGTTGGGTTGAGTAGGGGGTTTGATATTATCCACGTGGTAGTTTATGTCTTACAAGGTATTTCTTATAAAATTTATTTTTATTTTAAACATTTAAATATATACATAATTAGAAAGAACAGTAAAAGGAACTCCTATATACCCCTCACCCAGATTCTACAGTTATCAATATTTTGGCACATTTGCTTTACCTCCTTTTGAACCATTTTTTTTGTATCTGATGAATTATTTGAAAGAAATCTAGAAATTGTATTATTTCACCCATATATAAATCAGTATATGTTTCTAAACATACATAATACTATCGTCATACTTTAATAAAATTAGTAAGAATGATTCCTTAGTATTAACAAATACCAAGATGATATTCTAATTTCTTTAACTGAGATAAAGTTTACTTAGAATGAAATACACCAATCTTTTGAAAATAATGTATATACCTATAAAATCAATACCCGAATTAAAAATATAGAATATTTCCCTCACCTAGAAATTTATCTTGCACACCCTGCTAGTCAAATCCCACTCCTCTAGGCAAGCACTGTTCTGATTCTTAGCAACATAGGTTAACTTTTCCTGTTTGTGAATTTTGTAAAAATAAAATCATATAATATGTATTCTTTTATGTTTGGCTTCTTCCTTCAACGTAATAGTTTGGAAATTCATCTACATTTTTTACATGTATCACTAGTTCATTCTTTAAAAAAAATTTTTGGGTATTACTCCATTTTTCAAATATAAAATGGGAACTATTGAAAAGCTTCTGTACTCTAAATTGTTTTCCATACTTCCGTGGTGAACATACACCACATTTTGAGAGTCATTGCTCAGTATTACCTCTCTTTGGATCACCTTATTCAGGGACAATATCCAGGAATGTCACAAATGAAATGGTCATTGAGATTATTTGTTGAACATCACCATACTGCAGTATGGTATTTTGAAAAATACAAAAGTGAGTGGAATATGATTTCTCAAGGTTCTTACATACCCATGGGGAAATAGACATGTTCGTAATTACTTATGACAGAAAGCAGAAGTAAAGATACTATTCTGTGCAATTACAATACAAGCGATGAATTCTGGATGTGGCTGGAGTATAGGGCAGGGAATCCCAGCAGCTGCTTTGCAGGAAGTAGAATGTTGACTCAAGCTTTGAAGGAGGACTGGAGCATCTATAGGGTAAATAGGAAATGGATAGTTTAGGATAAAGGAAGAGCTTTACAAAATCACAATGGTGCTAATGTGTCCGATCTCCGTGTACCAGATTAGTGGGGCAAGTAAACTTGCAGATTTTCTTTGACCCCTCCTCTCTCTCACTCCTATTGCATGCCATCAAATTTTATTGGTAACGCTCTTACAGCCTCTTGAATCATCTCCTCTCTTCTGTTCTCATTGCCACATCAGTCCGCAGTTCAAGCACACTTTACCTCATTTCCTCTTTCCCACACAATTGCAACTGACTCCTCACTGGTTTGCCTGCTTCTGATCTGTCTTCATTCTAATTGCTATAGGCACTGCCACGAGAGCTGTCTTTGCCAAACCGAAGCTGACTGTGTTATTTCCCAATTAGGGCATTGATTAGGGAATAGAGCTGGCATTCCTCGGTCTGTTCCTCAAGGCCTTTCAGTCTCTCATCTCAGCCCCCTTTCTACTCAAATGTCTGGCCGTACAGTCCCCAAATCACCATGTATTTTATCCATTCATAATTTTCTTCCTGAATATTCTTTACTTTTTTCCTGACTCTGTGTTGAAATGACCAATCCCAATCTCTAGGATTTTTACCTTCTCTGTGCTTAATTGATCCTCTGAGGCCAAATTTAATGTTAGTTCCTTCTAGGAAGCTTTTCTCAACCCCTATCCCTGTCAAAATTAATCAATATGTAGACATGACTTTTGCCACATTCACTATGCTTTTTATTATAACGGTTTATATTAATTCCCATTCTGCTACTGGACTGTGACCTCCTGGGGAATAAAGACCATGCTTTTGTTACCCTGGGCCTAGCAGAGTGCCCTTTCCACTTCTGGCTCTCATTATTTTTTGTATAAAATCATTCTCTTTTACTTATAAGGTACACTGTTTTCTAGAAGCAAACTTGAATACATGTTAAACTATCCTCATCATGGTATATAGACTGACATAGTGCTGTGAGTCACTGAATGTGGCTAATTATACGATGAGTGATAAACTTATATCCTTGCATGCTCAAGCAGGTAGCTAGTTTATCATCTGGAACATTCATGGCCTTGACTTACTTATAGATGTGTGGAATTTTTTTCACTTTTTTGCTATACCTATTTTTGAAAATGTTTGCTTTTACAACTTGAGGAAGCATGTCATACTTAAGAATAAATTATCTGACTCAGGCAAAAATACAAGATTAGGCTAAAGATATTTTCAGCAGTCAGAAATAGGACACATTGAGGTCTTGGAAACTATAATATTAAATTGAGGTGAAGATATATTAAACAGACCAAAAAATAATGTCCCATAATTGAATGAAATCTAGTATATGGTCCAAGGAAGTGTTCAGCTTGGACTAAGATTCTCATTATAGCTTAAATAAAATAATTATTTGAATGTTGAATTAAGGATAAATGAGTTAATCATCATGTCCTCAGTTTTGGTCTGATTCATCTAACTCCTGGGACTTTTTTTGTCTTTAAGAGAAAATATTATATGTAAACAATGAGATATGAAATAATTAGCTATTTCAGTCATCTGACTTCTGAATGACTTTTTCAAAGCACATTGTAACTCATGATGTGAAATGTATAAAACATTTCAATAAGCATTGAGACTGACATTAGATTCAAATTTTGCTTTAAAAGTCAAATGAATTTAAACAGATGAAGATTCTAAATCTTTTTCCATGTTCATGTTATTAAGAAATACTCATACAATTTTCATGTACACCTGCATCCCTCCTCTCCCATCCAGCCCCCAAACCTCACTAGTCACATACCACAGTAGACATTAAACAATGCAGATGATATATTCATTCTCATTGAAGGAATATGTACACATATTCAGAGTATACATCTTCAATCGTTAACAGTTACTTTGAACAAATAAAGACCTAAAGCCTCAGAAGGTTATCTACAGAGATTTTCCACCCAAAAGTCAGAATTACTTTGGTTTCAGAAGAAGGCATGATTTTCCTTTCATTAACAGTAGCACAGAGCAGGCTTTACTTTTTGTAATAAAAGCATCTCAGGTAACACAACCAGAGTATATTTATATGTAAAAAAAGGATTTACACTGTAGCCCATTATGTGGGTGTTCTTTATTTAAAAGTAATGCTCTTAGAAATGTATTCTATCCTAAACTTTGAATTTTCTCTTTTTTTTATGTAAATGTAATAAAATTGTTCTTCATTTTAGTAGGGATAGAACAAAGACATAGATGAAACATATAACAAACATAGAACAAAACATATATAAAAATATCAAGAAAAAGTAGTTTTTTGGGGGGAGGGAGGATACTCAATCTATTTGATCCCTGAAATAATAGTTATAAAAATGAAACTACTTGTATAGAAAGAATATACATTACCATATAACATGTAAAGTAAATAAAAAGCAAGGTAAATTTTGCTTTAAAAGTTGTTACTTTGTATATAGATGAGAAGCCAGGAGATTTTATTTTGAAACTTGCCAGATGAGGACTAAAGGAACTGGAAGTCTTGTCCTGAGAAAAAGAGGACTAGAAAGAGACACATTTCAAGCATTCAAAGGTTCCCTGGAAAAGCACACAGATGAGTTACACAGGCTGACTCCTGAATGTCACAGTTGCCACTCCTTCCTCTTCCTGCTGACATCTGGATGTGCTGCAAGTTAAGGAGAAACCGGTCTGGCGGGGGGGGGGAAGGCTAGTGACCAGGTAGGTGGCCCAGGTGGTCAAGAGCTGTGAAATCATGTCAAGAGTTTTAACAATGGCTTTCCCTCTAATTCAGTATTTCCACAGAATCTATCAACAGCAGTGATGCTAACAGTAACAGGATAGCAATTGCTTATTCTTTTAAATACGTTGTAGACTGTATGTGTTTTAAAATAAATGCACTATGGCAATAAAGCAGCAACCATTCTTAGGTTATTTTTACTTAGCTATATAAAAATATCTTACGTATAAACACAAATATAGGTTTATATGAAAAGAAAAAATTCTGAGATACTAATGTCAATGGAATGATTCAGTCTTTGAAGCAAATGTATGATTTCAGAGAATAAATGGAGCGTTATCGAGACAGGTATAAATTAAGTCTCACAAATAAGTTCAGATTTTAATGGGCTTTACCAAATTGTTCAACTGAAATTAAAAACCTGAGCTGTTCTTTAGCTCTCCTATCACTGCTTTCTCCTTGTTTCATCTCATTCATTTCTTCCTTTGTGCCATCATACCTTCTCCCGAGTTGGGGTGATGCATGAAGCTAAATATGACTGAATTTTGTTGAGATAATGCAGTTTTTTTTGAAATAAACTGGGAAGTTATTTATATATAAAAATAGTCTTCTGAACAAAATGTTCAACAGTCGCAAAGATAATAAAATTATCCACCATTCCACCTCATAGGCATTTACTATAAATAGAAGTATATAGGAAATTATTTAGGGGAAGATCTCTTTTACTGCCAATTGATTTCCCCAGACAGTGTTATTTATGAATGTTCTTAGTTTGTATCAAAAGAAAAACTTGTGAAGTTTACATTCTTTTTTGATTAAGGCTCATGCAAAGGTCGTGTCCAGTTTTGAAGATATGTTCTTGCTAAAGTTATTAGCAGTTGTATAAATGTATCCTGACACTTTTATTACAATTCATTTGCATTTGATCTATCTTTATCGGTGTCCTATAACCCCTTTCCCCATCCTATAAGCAAACATCAAGCCATTCTTTTTCTTCCCCCCTTTACTTCCTTTTTCCTAAATACTTTGGTATGGAATTACACTTTTGAGATCAATTGTTTATTGATATTTTACTACAGATGAATACTCTGTTGCATGGTTCAAGGGATTCAGTGAAGAACAAAACTTGGTCAAGAACACACCATTTAGAAGGATGGTTATGACGTGTCCTTATACACGCATGTATACACACTGGACCACACTTACCATGGTGTAAGGAAAGTGCAGTGAGAGTTAGATAAGGTAGTACTTATTTCCAATAGCAGTGGTCATAAAAGGCTTTCTGAAGAAGATCATATTTGAGTTCAGCCTTGAAGTATAAGTAACCTGTCAAAAAAATATAGGAAAGAGAAAAATGTAGGTAAAATAGTAAGATTCTTTTCTAGCTTTATAATTTTAGTTTTCACCTTTAGGCCTCATCCACCACAAGTAAATTTTTATGTATGTGGTGTAAACTGAAAGTTAATCTTTATTTTTCCATATATTTATCTAGTCATTTTGGAACTTGTTGAATAGACTTTCCTGTATTCATTGAATTGTCTTGACTCCCTGGTCAAAAACCAACTGAGCTTATATGTGCTGGTCTATTTCTGCACTCTATTTTGTTCAACTGACCTATTGGTCTACCCTTACACAAATCCATACAATTGTCTGCATTGCTATTGTTTGGTTAAAAACAACAACAACAACAACAACAACCTTGAAATGAGCTCATTTCTCTAAATTTGCTTTTTCTTTTTAAGATAATTTTTTTGATATTCTAAATCTTTTCCACTTTTAGGTAACTTTTAGAATCAGCCTGTTAATTTCTGTACAAAAAAATCATGAGAAAGTTTACCTACTTAGCTAGCTAAAGATTTCTCAGAGAGACTCCCTAAAGCACTAACATTAAAAAAATGACATATGATGTATTAGACTTTGTCTAAATGAAAAACTTCTGCTAACCATAAGGCATGTTAGAAATGAAAAGGTAAAATACAGACTGAGAAAATATTTTAAGTATATATACCTGATAAAGTATTTGTCTCCAGATACATAAAGAGCTGCTATGAATCAATAATAAAAAGACAGGAACTTGGTAAAAGTTGGAAAAAGATTTGAAGGGTCATTTCACAAAAAAAAATATACAAACTGACAGTAAGCATATGAAAAATGCTCAACATCATTAGTTATCTGGGAAATGCACATTAAACCACAGCGAGTTACTACTTCGCACCAATTAGAATGTCTAAAATAAAAAGACTGCAAAGATTGGTGAGAATGTGGAGCAGGTGGGACTTTCAAACATTGATAGAGAGAATGCAAACCATTTTGGAAGACTGCATAATCTCTTATAAAGTAAACATATACATACCAGAGAACCCAAAAATTCTATTCCTAAGTATTTATCTAGAAGAAATGAAAAGGTGTGACCACAAAGAAACTTGTAAGTAAATATTCATAGTAACTTTATAACCTCAAACTGGAAACAATGTAAATGTTCATCAAGAGGAAACTTAATAAACAAATTGTGTTCTATATATCATGGTATACTACTTAGCAATAAAGAAGGAACACATCCTTGACACATGAAAAAACATGTGCACATTCTATAGACATTACATTTAGCTAAACAAACCTGGCAAAAGAGTACATTATGAGTACATATGATTTTGTTTACATGGAATTTAAGAAAAAGGCAAAACTAATCTATGCTGATAATAATCAGAACAGTATTTGCCTGTGGCTGAGATTGAGGTTGAAAAGGAGTGCACGGAAATATTCTGTATCTTGATTTGACTATGGGTTTTATGAGTGTATACAGTTGTCAAAAGTCATCCACAGCACACTTAAACACTCCTCATTTTAATGTATATAAAATATGTCTTTATTAAAAAGATGTCTGAAATAAAGTAATATGATACAAAAAGGAGGAAGAAAGTCCCGTGTGCAAGTATGTTCACTGCAGGTGGGGTGGAGGGCAGAGGTTAGTGAGAGGTATGGTTGATGTTAGTTGAAAAGCTGGATTTTTTTTTTTTTTTACTTTAAATGTGTTGTCAAAGATGGATTTTAGAAAAGGAAGTGATATGATCAGAGCTATATTTTCGGCTATTCAGCTGCTCAGGTATGAGGAGTCAGGAATGTGATGAGGCTATGGTTGAGATGTAAAAGACCTGCTGGAGACACTAATTTAAGATGATGTCAACAGGAATGAAAAGGAGGTAATAAATCTGAGAGGTTATCACAAAGAAAAAAATCACAAGATTTAGTAATAGAATTAATACAGGGAAGGAGATTACGGAATAAAGGCTTTAGGGCCCAGCACAGTACCTGGTACATGGCAGAAACTTTATAAATGTTTTTTGAAAAAGAGAACAAACAGAAGATAGAGGCATAGGTAGATATGCTTTGTCTCCTCGCAAAATCAAAAGAAGGACAACAACAAGTTTAAAAACAAAAAATAACCAGAACTGCCAGAAAATCAAACTGTATGAAAGTCTGACACCAGGGAGTTAAAGAAGAAGCATTCATCCAGACTGGTAGGAGGGGCAGAGATGGGCAGCCAGGGAGGAGAGGACATGTAGCAAGACAGTGGCTGGGGAACTGGGTGGTCCCACATTTGTGTGAGGATAAACCAGGAGGAACAACTGGGCAGTGAGAGAGACCGTGCAACCCAGGGTTCCGGTGGGGGAAAAGAAACACTCAAAACCTTTACTGGTAAAATATGTGGGGGTTGAGGCAGCAGAAGACACTCCCAGCCTCACAGGAGAGTTCATTTGAGAGACCCACAGGATCCCAGAATGTACACAAACCCACCCACCTTGGAATCAGGACCAGAAAGTCCCAATTTGCTTGTGGGTAGCAGGGGAAGTGACTGAAAGCAGGGTGAGAGTTGAGCAAGTGGCGTTGTTCCCTCTCAGACTCCTCCCCCCCACACAGTGCCCCAAGGCAGTGACGTGGGTTGCCCTGCCCTGGCAAATACCTAAGGCTCCGCCCCTCACAATGTAATAGGCATGCTGAGACAAAGAAAAATATATGGCCCAACTGAAAGAACAGATCAAAGCTCCAAAAATAGAACTAAATGTTGAAGAGAGAGCCAACCTAACAGATGCAGAGTTCAAAACACTGGTAATCTAGATGCTCACAGGATTGGTGGAGTATGATTGCAAAATGGAGGAAAAAGTGAAGGCTATGCAAAGTGAAATAAAGAAAAATATGCAGGGAACCAACAGGGAAGGGATGGAAACCAGGACTCAGATCAATGATTTGGAGCAGAAAGAAGAAATGAACATTCAACCAGAACAGAATGAAGAAACAAGAATTCAAAAAAATGAGGAGAGGCTGAGGAACCTCTGGGATAACTTCAAATGCTCCAACATTCGAATCATAGGGGTGTCAGAAGGAGAAGAGGAAGAGCAAAGTATTGAGAACTTATTTGAAAAAATAATGAAGGAGGACTTCCCCAATCTGGTGAAGGGAATGGACTTCTAGGAAGTCCAGGAAGCTCAGAGAGTCCCAAAGAAGCTGGACCCAAGGAAGCACACACCAAGGCACATCATCATTACATTACTCAAGATTAAAGCTAAGGAGAGAATCTTAAAAGCAGCAAGAGAAAAAGAGAGAGTTACCTACAAATACTGTCAGCTGATTTCTCCAAAGAAACCTTGCAGGCAAGAAGGGGCTGGAAAGAAGTATTCAAAGTCATGAAAGGCAAGGACCTACATCCAAGATTACTCTATCCAGCAAAGCTGTCATTTAGAATGGAAGGGCAGATAAAGTGCTTCCCAGATAAAGTAAAGTTAAAGGAGTTCATCATCACCAAGCCCTTATTATATGAAATGTTAAAGGGACTTATCTAAGAAAAAGAAGATGATCAAAACTATGAACAATAAAATGACAACAAACTCATGACTACCAACAACAGAACCTAAAAAAATAAAAACGAAAACAAACTAAGCAAACAACTAGAACAGGAAGAGAATAACAGAAATTAAGATCACACAGAAGGTTATCAACCTGGAGGCAGAGGGTGGAGAATGGGGGAAGAGGCACAGGGAATAAGAAGCATAAATGATAGGCACAAAATAGATGGAGGTAGGTTAAGAATAGTATAGGAAATGGAGAAACCGAAGAACTTATACGTACAACCCATGGACATGAACTAAGGGTGAGAAGCTGGTGGGAGGTGGGGTGCAGAGCAGAGGGGAATAAAGGGAAGAAAAAAAATGGGACAACTGTAATAGCATAATCAATAAAATATATTTTTAATAAAAGAATAAAGAAATGAAGGAAGTTATAATCTGAGATACTCATATTAAGTTTGGTACCATTGATGGAAATAGGAAATAAGGAGAAGTTGGCTGGAAAAAATGAGTGGATGAGATTTCATTTTAGCATGTTTTAATAAATGTGTCAGCTCAAGGTAGAGATGAAAAGGCAGAGTATGCAGTCAGCTTCACTGTGTTGAACATCTGGAAAAAGATCATGGTTGGATATAGAAATTTTAGGATGATTAACGGGGAGAACATAGTCGAATTATGTGAACAGAAGATATCAGCTAGAGAGACTCATAAAAAGAAGAGAAGACCGCTGAAAACAGAAGCTTGACAAGGCAGGAGGGGAGCCACGGAGAGTATCGAGGAACCAGACGCCAGAAAAAGACTGTGCAGGAACTGTCAGTGCGATAAGAGGAGGGCAGTATCGAGAAAGTTAAGGAAGACAAAGGGCTTCTGCCGATTGGTGGTCCAGTCTCACACACCAGTAAGAAAGCAGAACATTCAGTTAATAAACATGGGAAGCACAAATGACCAACAAATATATGAACAAATGTTTTACTTCACTATTACTTTAAAAAATATAATGAGATACCGTTTTCTTCTCTTACAGCACAACCGTGTAGGAATGAAGGGGCAAATGCATATAAGATTTTCTATGGAGTGGGCACTAGCTTTGCCTATTGCAACAAAAAGTCCAGGGGCTGCAGCCTTCTTCTTGATCTACAAGTCATTCTTGACTCCTCCCTGTTGGTTCACCTTCCACACATTCTATTCCATCAACGTGCCCTATGGACTCTTCTAAAAACATTCTGAATCCATCTACTTCTCCAAATCTCCATTGTCACCCCCCCCACCCCTGCCCCCAATCCTGGTCCAAGTCACCATCATCTAGCTTTTGTCCTGGGAACTATTCTTGCTTCTGTTTTCTGGTTCCTGCAGTATGCCCATTCTCCACATTAGAGAGAGTTGTTGATCTTCTTCTGTTAATGTAAATTATATGATATCATTTTTTCTGCTTAAAACTCTGCAATATCTTTTAATTGGACCTAGAAGAAATTCCAGAGTTCAAGGTGTTACATTACCTTGCTCCTGCCTACCTCTCCTCTCTCCTCTTCTCTCCTCTCCTCTCCTCTCCTCTCCTCTCCCCTCCCCTCCCCTTCTCTTCCATCCTCTCCTCTCCTCGCCCCTCCTCTTCTCTTTTCTTTTCTTTCTTTTTTCCTGCTGACTGCTGGCTGGTTCTAACATAAAATCTAGTAGTCTTAATTATGATTTGAGGGTAAGGAAGCTATAGTTTTCCTTAGTCCTTGCAGGTCAGTTTTCTCAGATTTATAGAATGGCAGAATGTTCTGACTAATTGTCACTGGATGGACCAAAAAGTCAAAATTTTGTTTTGAATTACAAAAGTTTTGCATTGTTTGATTCATTCCCTCATACTCATGCAGATGCTAGCTTGAGAAATTTCCTTGCCCAAATGACTCTGCTTTCAGAGAAGCCACTATTTTGCCAATTTTGAAATTTATAACAAGCCGTAATTCTAGGTCTCTGCCTTGTGTTCATGGAACACCTCAAGCTAAATTTATATTTTCATGACTTTTCTTCCTTTTCTGGACTCTTCCTCATCTCCAAATTGTCAGTGGTTTTCACTGTTCTCATTTGAGTAGCCACATGATTATGGGAACCTACAAACTGGGAGGAAAACTGGTTATTGAGATGGGGCATGTGGAGTTCGCAACAACTTATTAACTGCTGGGTGTGGCCCACGTCAACATGCAAGCTTGGACTCACAGCGCTTCTCCCTGAATTTACCTTGGGGAAGAGGCTTAGCCAGCAGTTCTTTAACGAGGCCGGTGTTTGGTGCCAGGTGTTTTCCTTGTAAAACAGCTGACCAGCTTTACTCAGTGCAGAGTCTTAGGCTGCCTCCCACAAGGAAGAACTGGTGACCCATTTTAATTGGTACTGCAGGCAACTTTCCTTGAGAACTAAAATGTTTTGGGGGCACAAGGAAAGTATTTATGAATTGAGTTTTGGAGAACATTTTATTGACTCTATACATTACATAAAATTTACTAGTTTAATCATTTTTATGTATTCAATTCAGTGCCATTAAATGCATCCATGATGTCGTGAGACCATCACCACTATCTAATTCCAGAACATTCTCGTCTTCCTGAAAGAAACCCTATAACCACTAGGAGTTACTACTTAATCTTCCATCCCTACAACCCTTGGAAGCCAGCAGCCTGCTTTCTGTCTCCATGGATTTGCTGGTATTTAAAATAAATAGAATCATGCAATATGTGGCCGTTGGTGTCTGGCTTCTTTCACTTAGCGTGTTTATAAGCTTCATCTGTGTTGTAACAAAATATCAGTACTACATTCCTTTTCATGGCTGAATGATGTTCCTTTACATGGTATATGCCACATTTTATTTACCTATTCTTTTTTTGAAGGACATTTAGATTGTTTCTAGCATTAGACTATTGTGAATAATGCTACTGTGATTTTTTTTACTTGTTTTCAGTTCCTTAGGGTTTATACCTATGAGTAGAATAATGGGTATTCTGAGTCATATGGTGATTTTATGTTTACCTTGGTAATTCTCTGAGGCGCCACCAAGCCATCTTCCACATTGGTTGGACAACTGTACGGTTCCATCAGTAATGTATAAGGGTTGTTGTTTTGAAAGTTTTGGAGACTTTTGTGTTTGTAAAGGTATCTGTGCCTATAAGTAAATCATTAAATGTTGTTATTTGAACAGTGGCAAAGGAAAACTGATTTATTTTTAAAATAAGATGAATTTATCTTCCCCCTTGATTAAATTATCCCTCTACATCTGCCCCCACCCCCACCCTAGGATGAGAATAAACCAGGATGCCTAATTTTGAGTCAAGTCCCAGAAAGTTCTGAAAGCTACTTATCAGGGTGCCCACATGCAAGAAGGTTACATGCGTAGTGTCTTAAAGTAGTCACAACTTAGCTGTGCAGAAATGTAACTTTACATTTTCAATTACTGAGCGTGACTTAGCCATCATTCGGTGGCCGTCAAATGGTGCCATCATTTCTGCTGATGTTAAAAACCTCCTAATCTTGCCACTGGAAAGTAATATGCTCTCTTCTGGTTTAAATAGTGTAAGTAATTAAAACTTGTTAATTCCACTGAGGATTTGAACTCATTAATTCAAAGGTCAAACTGCCTATTTGGGCTGTTCTGCGCCTGGCTCTCCTTACTGCTTTTCTCCATCCGAGGAAGTTCCAAAGATCATGGCACTGGTCCACACACCTTTCTCAGGTTCCCACGACCTCCGCTTGGCTTTTTGGTATAAAGCTTGTCTTTGCTTTATCTGTCAGGCCTCTGAAAATGTGCCAGGATTTTCTACCGATATTCACAGCTTTGCTAGTGCCCTGTGGTAACAAGGTGTGGACCTCTTGAACCCTCTTTTCCCAGACACTAGGTCTTCTCCAATCTCCTGGACCACTCGGCATTTGTATCACTCAGGTCTGCAGCCTCCAGGTGATACGTTACAAATCCAGTGCATCTCAGGGTAGTTGCCCATGATACCATAGTATTTGTCATAAAAGCGGGTTTATTGATCTGACGCAATGTTATGTTAGAATCCCATTTGGGTGATTTGAACTCTGTTTAAGTCCTCAAATAATGGTGTTAGCTGAGGTTCTGAGCATAAGAAGTCATATACAGATTATGTGTTGGCAAGTCGAAATGAATCTTTGTTCATTCCAGGAGAGAAAGGGTTCAATGGAGGTAACTTATGCTGCTAAGTGGACTGTTGATGCCCTTGCAGGACATTTCTGTATAAGGGAGTCAGTGTTAGTGAGTAACCCTGGCAGGCTGGACAGTCAGCAGCAGCCTTGGTGAACAGAAGCCCAGTATCGGGAGCTCAGGCACAGCTTCTTTCCCTGCCTCCACGGTTCCACATTTACAAGCCCATTGTTCCAGCACTGGAATAGCTGATGGCAAGCGCTAACTGATGTCAGCTGGTCACATCACTCTCTCTACTTTGTTGTTTAATGCCTCTTCCTTGGAGGGTATTCTATGGAAGTAGTAACAATGCAAGGCAAATACAAAGATCTTTCTTCAGAACCAGAGGTCTATCCATATGCTCCTATTCCAGACCTTCTTGTATCTGATCTAAAACTTCTTCTTCCAGGCTTCTGGCTAACCAGCTAAGCTATTTGTTGAGTCCATGCATAGAGTATATCTTTTTTGACATAAAGAATGTGGGATGTGTTACCTAAAGTTCTGCTCATCTGGGTAATTTCACCTCATAGACCTCAACTTCAAATCCATCTCTGAAGAGGGATGTAGTGTGACCAAAGTCCAGTTCTAGTCTGCCCCCAATAAGGTCATGAGATAGCCCATCCATGAACTAAGCCTGACTCTCTTCCTCCTTCATCAGTTTTGCCCCTGGAGGAGGCACTAGTGGGATCATGATGGATGACATGGGTCTACCTTCATTTGTCCCTGTCACCATGCCTTGTCTTTGATCCTAATATTTCACTTCCAGTTATGATCTATTGTTTCTGGGTGTGTCCGATTTGGTGTGCTTGTCAGTATCCAGCTTCTATTTGGAAATTTTATGCATGGAGTCACTTTGTACTTCGTGGTCAGGCACTCAGTCTTTATCAGGCCCAAGTAGCACACTGAAGCAGTTTTGGACAAGATGTATAATGTTATGCTGTAGATGGCACAACCTGTTTCAGAACTCTAAAGGTGATTCTTCTATTGTGGCTTGCCTTAAATGCCATTCCTACACCATTCCTTGCCTTTGATACACTTAATAACTTAGGTTCTGCTGAGTCAAATGGTCCAAATGGCAAGATTACTTGCGCCCAGCCATTTCCTGCTCTGGCCCTCACTCAAAGCTGGCAGCTTCCCTCTCACCTGATTTGTAGGACGGAAGAGTGTTCAGATATAGCCAGCTTCCAGAACTGGGACATGAATTTGTTTAAGATGCTTGTCTACAGTTGGGAGCAAGTTCCAGGAAGGTTGATAGCCATGGGGTGTCAGCTGATGGCATCACTCTCAGTGACTGAGGGTAAAATCCATTCGGACCCCCAAAGGGGTCCTGTCAGCACAGAGCAGAATCCCCCGTGGCTCAAGGTATTGAGCCTGGCAGCTGACTTATCACCAGCCACGACAGAAGTCAGAGACAGTGGGATAACACCAGAAATGTGCTGAGAAAGTAATTCCCAAACTACTATTCTATATCCATCCAATACACTTCATGAATAAGTATCAAATAAAAACGTTTACAGGCAAAAACAGAAAAAGAAAAAAAAGAAAATTTGCCTCCAGCAACCTCTCACTAAGGAAATTAATTCTAAAGGATATATTTCAGGCAAAAGGGAACTGTTCTGAGATGAATGCAAGAAGAAACAAAGAATATGGCTATACGTGAGCAAATCTCAGTGAACATTGACCATATAAAAAATGGCAATAATGATGTCTTGTGGATTGTATTTTAAAATTTCTGGAAATATTGCTAACCTATGAATTATATATAACATTTAATAATTTGATGCTTTTTAGAGAAGTCAAAGTAAGGAGTAACATGGGCATAAGTTTGGGTAAAACTATGCGTTAGACACAGTGCTCCCTCTTTAAGAAAATAAAATTACAAGAACATACAAACAAAACCTACCGAATGGCATGAAAATAAACAACTTTAAATATGGACCATTGCACAGGATTTCACATCCCAACATGTGGTTTTTGTGGTGGTTATTTAATTGCAGATTCTAAAAAAAATAAATAAGAAACTATGGTTAAATTGCATTTTTCAGTTCCCCCTCTCCTCCAGGAGATAATTCTCAACCACTTGCCTGGTATCTATTGATTAAAAACCATTTCGAAATTACTCCATCTGTCAATGAAATGCAAACACCTCTGGAGTGAAACTAAGCAGCTGTTTAAAAGTTCAGAGATTTACTAGAAATAGAAATCCTTTTCCTTAACACTGACTCTGTTTACATTATCCCAAAACAATGACTCATTCAAGAAAAAATCCAGTATTTCCAAGTTGTGTAAACACAACCATTATTTATAAGGAGGTTTATAAAAAGACCCGAGACTAACAGTTTCCCAGTTGAGGAGCTGCTAAGCACTGGAGTTAGTAGTGTTAGACTCCTGCCTGTGTGGTAAGTTCAGAACTATTTGTATTTGTGGGCCATGCTTGAAATTCACAATAGTTCTGGCTCCTTTTATTACACAAAATCAGCTAACAAGCATGGAATAAATAAAATTCTTACAAGTAGCAGAGTAATTTATAATTCTAAACAGCCTATTTATACCATACAGAAATTAGCAAATGTTTCCTATTTAACCAAAGACATACCTTTGTCTTTTTTTTTTTTTTTTAATTTCCTTATTAACTAAAGAGGAAATTGAGTAGCCTGTAGCCTCTGGATTCTCCAGCAATGGCTGCCTATGTGGCATTGGGTAAGGTATTTCTCCCTAAGCCTCAATTTTTGTACCTGTCAAATGGTGAAAATAATATGCCTCACAGAATAATTGTGAGGATGAAATAATTTATAATTTGTGAAAATAAATTTGTTAGAATTTTTACAATTGTAAATTATTTGATGTAATGCTTTTCACATAGTAGTTAATACACAATACCTATTACTTTATCTTTTTAAGATTTTATTTATTTTTAGAGAAAGGGGAAAGGAGGGAGAAAGAGAGGGAGAGAAACATCAATCGGTTGCCTCTCTTCACATCCCCAACTGGGGATCTGGCCCACAGCCCAGGCATGTACCCTGACTGGGGATTGAACCTGCGACGTTTGGGCTTGCAGGACAATGCCCAACCCATTGAGCCACAGCAAGTCAGGGCTGTTACCTATTATTTTAAATCATAAAAATTTTTGCTGGATTTAATATGGTTGACCCTTAATTAATAAATATTCAGCTCTTGTAGCTTTTGACAATGAATGATTGCTCAGATAGATTTTCAAGAAATTAAAACTGCTACCAATCACTAGGTTTCATTCAAATAACTACTAGGTAATTCAATAGTCAAATATTTCTCATTGCTTGTGACGACACTTGAAAGTTAACATATACCTGCAGGAAGCCCGGGAGGTTGAGCTATCAAAAACAGCCACTTCGCAGTAGCTATCAGTTAGGGTCCTGGAAAGAAATAGGTGACACATTCAAACTGGGTATGGAGAACAGTTTAATAAAGGGCTACTTACAAGGTTGTGGGCAGAGATTGGGGGAAAAATATGAAAATGAAGCTCCTGGGTTAGTAAATGTGGTAGAACAGTTATCATTTCTAAGCCTGAATGGGCAGGGAGAGGGTGTGGCTTCAGGAACTCAGAACAGATAGCAGTGCAGACAGGACCTCCTGCTAGGAGCTGTGCGTGACCTTTGGTATGGAGACATACTGAATGCTGCAGTCTAGCCAGGAAGGTGCTGCGGGATAAATATCCCAAATATCACTCTCTCCCTGCTCTTTCGACCTCCTCTAACTGACCAGGCCCTAGGTGAGATGCCTGAAACCAAGGGAGCCTGCTGACGAAGTCCACGAAGGTCCGTTATTTAGACACGGCACACTGAAGACTAGATGTGAAAGAGCGACCAGAAGGGAACCGGCATCATAGTTTTTCCCCACAGCAAGTGAGGGAGCTGTTAAACTGGATGTTGAATACATTGCAGACCCAGACCATCTCTGCTCAACCAGACGGCACAGGACCCTGGACCTACTCGGCTCATTTTCAGCAGCTGGAATGCATGCAAAGTGGCTCCATGAGGAACATCCTGGCTTGCTGCAGGCCACTTCCATGTGGAGACAAGGTAAACTTCCACAAGGTAAAAATTGTGTTTCGTGAACTTCAAACCAAATTAGAACAATTGGGTCCAAGAGTAGATACGTTTTGTCTAGGCGGGAAAAGCCTGATGTAAGCCCACAGTGAGTAAGTCAATGTGCACTATGATGGCCGCAGTTTGGGCTTATCAATTTGCTTGACTGCTGAATGGGCTTTATGGTAGTTGCATTTTCTCTAGGCCCCATAGAGCCTTGAGATGCCTGGTAGCCCAGCCAACTGTTTGAGGGCAACCTCATGAGAGACCCTGGGCCAGACTAGCCTGCTAAGATGCCCCCGGCTTCCTGACTCTCAGGAACTGTGTGAAGTATTACATATTTGTCATTAGTCAGCAATGAAGAACTCCTACAATAACCTACAAGACATTTTGTAAGAGGCCAAGGGCATTCACTGAAAACTGATCAAGGGGTAGTCTAAACAGAGTGAGCATCAAACCAAGGAGAAAGGTAGCAGAACTGGCTTGGAAAAGCAGATTTAGCTAAAATAGACAAGCAGTGGGAAGTATAACAGACTGTGTGTTCACATAACATATGATTACTAACAGAGGGAGGTTAAGAGCCATTTTGTGAGCATTTACCCTGTACATTATCTATTCTTTGCAAAAATTCTGTGGTTCTGTGTTACATTTCATCTTTATTTTACAATACAAGGTGAGAGAGGCAGGGTCAGGAGTAGAAACGCCTGCTCAGATTCACACAGATAGTAAATGAGGGAGCCCCAAGCCAATCTTAACTCCAACCTTAAGTCCACTTTCTTTCTGTGCTTCCATGTTCTGAGGTAAAAAAAAGAAATACTGAACAAGGGAGGTCACATTGGGAGACAAAGTAAGATACACAAAACTGGTAGGGGAAAAATTCTTCAGTCCTTTGGAAGAAGGAGGAGAAAAACTGTCTGTGGTGATAACAAAATAAAACCCAATAAAAAACATATGGCTAATTAAAAGGAGGAAGCAAAGGTGGCCTTACTAGAGAACAGAAGATATTTTGGGTGATAACACAGCTCAGAGTGAAAGAAGCCCCATTTGTGGCCTTCTCTTCAAGGCCAGACCTAAATATACAGAAAATGGGTGCTTCTCCTCTTTCTCAGTTTGAGTCTCCTGGCCCAGCCCTGAGAGATACAGCAGAGAAGACACAGCAGCGCCTATGGGAACACGTGGACATACAAGTAGCAGAAATGATACTCTCTGGCTCAGAGCAGGTAGGGAGGAGGGCAGGTCTTAGAAAGTCCTCCAGGCAAAAATGGAAGAATAAAGGAGAATTTGCCAAGAAGGTGCCACATGGTGCCACCATTTCCTCTTTCTGAGTGTTTAGTGATATTGTCCAGCTGACAGAAAACCATACTGAGTAAAAGTTTTGGGAGAAAATGTTTACTGGGGGTGGTAATGGAAAATTGTAGGAAATAGATTTGGGGACTGTAAGCTTGAGGGAAAATGTTTAAATGATATTGTGGGTGAACTGGTCAAACAGGAAAGTCTCAGAGCTAATTCTACCAGAATAGAGGGGGGTTATTACACTGGAAGGGTTGTGATTCCACATTTCATTGGGCAACTGAGGCTTGATCCCACTGTGACTCCGAGGGGTCATGTAGGATCTGCCTCTGAATTGTCGTTAGAAGGGGGATTTACCCACTGTCTCCAAAGTCTGCATTGACCAAGGTCATCCCACAGGAAACCAATCAGATGTATGTGGACATGAGAACCGATTGGGTTTTTATGGGCATCCAATGTCAGCTGATAGAGAAGTCCGAGGCAGAAAGAGGGAGAGTTGGTGCAGCTGAGGCAGGGTCTACCTGCCTGAGGTTGACTGTGACAGCTATGGAGGAAGTCAAAGGCTTTGAGATGCATCTCAAGAAATCCTTAATACAAATATTATCTTTAAAATTTGCTTAAGCAAAGATAAAAAATTTGGAAACAATGCAAAGGCTCTAATTCAAAAAACCACATCCTGCTTGTATAGGACGGAGGTGTAGGACACGCAAATACTGAGCAGAATGTGAAAGAAGATATATTAATTGAACCATTTCCTTGATTATTGTCATAGATTTACTCATTTCTCTTCAGGATTGAAAGTGGAAATGACTCTGAATTCCCCATTACTTATTTGTCCTTTGTTTCATGCAAGTATATTTAAATATTCTTAGTAGTTCTCATTTCTTTGAATGGGTCCAGTAATTGTTATCAAATTTTGATGGGGTTCTCTTAAAGTCCTAAGTCTCCCCCCAGTACCACAACAGACACATGCACACAGGCAAGTACAGACTTTTTTTAGCTAATTGAAGGTTGAACCCAGCTAGACTACTAGTGTCAAAATTTCACTGCGATGAGAAATCAAACTCACATAAGCATCATCCTTCACAGACCGGGTTTTCTGTCTGTTTGTGTTTAAAATTATAGCAACCATTGTGACAGGCTTCCTCAAAGGGATTGCAGACCTGCGCTTACATTCAATCATATCAGGCGACCGTCTCAATTTAGAGCAAATGCCAGTTGTGAGGAAGCATAGGCGAAATCAGGGTTTTTTTCCATATAGAAATTCTGAAACAACAAATCTCGCCTTGTGTATTTTCTATGTGGCAATTGTTTGATATACATATCACTCAAATTTCCCATGAGCACACAAAGCAGATATTATTATTTCCATTTTTACGTAAGAGAAAAATGGAGGCCCAGTGAGCTGAGTGGCTAATGTACTCATGATCAGAAAGAGGCAGAGCCAGGATTTAAATCTGGGTATGTCTGGCTCAGAAGCTCGGTTCCTTCCCCTCCACCTGGGGCTTTGTCACATGCATCATGCTAGTCTTCCTGGAAATCAACATACTCAATCCTCTGCACCTCACCTTCTTATGTAATAAACTGGAGGGGTATGGCGAGCCATCTGCTTTGAGAACAACATATTTGAGTCCATAAGGCAAATAAGTTGGCAGAAACAGGAGGATTGAGACATTGCCTTTTGGCATTCCTAACTTACTTTGCATTTATAAAATAGAAATACATAGTCCAACATGCTGGTTTCATAAGCCCATCATTATCATTCATTCTGAAATAAGCAGAGTCAGGGACATCACGTACACAATAAGGGAATATTGTTTTGGAAGATGATGTCAGGCAGGTGGAATTTTTTTTTTTAACTCCTACCTCCTAAAGCTTACAGGTGACTTCACAACATATACTTTAATTCTGAGGCCAATTAAGGATTAAAAAAATTAAAGGAAAAAAGCTTGGGATTTAATTTTTAAAAACACATGATCATAAGACCATTTACAAGATAAAACAAAGCAGTTGTTTCAAAACAAAGTTGATCATTCAAATTTATTTGAAGAGCTTTAAATATATATATAGGTACCTGAGCCAAACTTCAGGCAGTGTTTGCAAGAATAAGGCTCAGGCATCTATTAAAAACCTCCTGTGGTCATTCTGATGATCAGTTTCAGTTCTGAGCCATTGCTTAAAAGTTTGTAAGCTAATATATTGGGAGCCTGTTTATTTTAATTTGCATGTGTCTTCTTGCTCATTTTTTTTTTTAGTGTGAATTCTAAATGATCAGTAATAAAAGAAACATTTAAAGACTGATACAAAAAATTCCAGTTGGCCCTCACATGCCTTTCCCAGAAGTTCCTAAGAAGCTCAGAAACCTTCAAGAAGCTCCTGTCGATAATTATAGCTACTTGAATCCCTGAAACAGGGGAGCTCACCCAGAAGCTACTGTGAATTTTGTATCAGGCGTATGACCACGCTTTTGGTAACAGCCTCTCTTCTTTTTGGGGGGAAGGAAATTCAAATCCACATTCAAACACGGAACATATGGAGAAGATTATTCTGGGAGATGTAGTTCCAAGTGATGTGGCTAGGAAAGAGTGGTGACAGAAAATCTAGCATAATCTTTAAATCTCTATAATAGGAAGAAGTATGAAATAAATAAGCTAAGCACTTACCCTGGTTGGGGCTCATTGAGGAAAACAAATCACAGCCACTATTTCAACAGGGAGAATTTAATATGAGGAATTTGTTAATCAAGTGCTGGGGGAGTGAGAAAACAAAAAAGGAGATCATTAAAAAGGATCATTACGACAAACTTAAGTAATAATACTGGTGGATTAAATAAATACCATAAGCCTCCTGTACCCGCCACTCAGCTTAAGAAAGAGAGTTTTCTTCACAGCTCTGAAACCTCCTCTCCATTCCTAAACCCTTTGCTCTGCTCTCAGTGTTCACAGCTAAGCTTTATCCGCCGAGGACACAGAGGAATCAGCAGCAGTGCTGTGGGGGCAGAGGAATAAAAAGAAGAGGCTAAGATTATTAGAATGGAGAAGTTCATGGAGGGGGTCTACAGAATCAGGACTCGGAATTTCGAGAATGCTGCCACCTATCCGGCTGCTGCTGGCATGTTAGGGGCTTGGAGGAGGGACTCATAGAATGGGGCTCTCTAATCTCCAAGTAAGGCTTGCTGCCCAGTTGATGATCTTGCTTCAGAACATGGAGAGAGGTCCTCCCTATGTTGCTGTGGCTCAGACACATCAGGAGTAGGCACTGGTGTTGCTCTCTAGCCTACCTGATGAGAAGGGGCACAATAAGGCTGGTAGTGGGAGTGCCCCAGTAAGCTGCAAGCTTTTATTCTTCTGCAGCCAGGATAAAAGGGCATGGTAGGGTGACCTGGTAGGAAAAATAAACAAGCATAAATGAAAAAGCCTCTCCCCCTCTTCTCCTGCCATCCACTCTTTCCCTGAGTTCTTCCTACTGACGGAAACCAACAGGAGGCCTTCTGACAGCCTAGAACTGTGTTGTTTGCAGAACTGTCATCGCAGAGCAGGGCACAGGAAAATGGATTTGAAACCTAATACCTGGAACAATATTCGGTGGAAAAGGTTGAAAAATAGCAACAGAATAAGCCAAAAGAAAGTAGAGGATAGACATCATAAAGGGAAGAACAGAACTGTCTAAAATGGGATATGAACATTTGATTGTCATTAGATCTTGCTTAAGGTTAGCTGCCCCACCCAGCTTTCAGCCACTCCAGTCTGAGTTCCCATCTAGTTTGCTCCTAGCTCATCTTTTTTGGGAGGTCAGGGGCGGGGGTGGGCAGCGACAAAGTTCTCTCTTTCACTTAGAACATCAGCAAATCCTCAAATAGTACGTCCTGGATAAAGTTTATCTCTGAACACTGAGAGCAGAGGAAAGGGTTTAGGAATGGGGAGGAGGCTTCAGAGCTATGAGCAAAACTTTATTTCTTAAACGGTGGTGGGTACAGGAGGCTTATTTTATTTACTTAATTCATTAGTGTTATTATTTAAGAATATTTACATATGGTACTCCTTTGCATGTGGCATGTATTTTACCAGACACTGAAGAAAAGCTAACAGCTGTTTCACTGAAGTTCCTCTGTGGCACTGGGAGGACACCGAGACGTTGGTAGCAACGCTGTTCACAGCTCTGACCGATGCCCCTGCCTACAGCGCACACATCAGAGCTCCAGAGAACAGCACGGCCCAGCAGGAGGTGCGCCCAGGTGAGCTGGGTAGGAAGGAGGGAAGCAGTATGGCAGCCTTGTGGGTTTGTTCATGGAACAGGTATGAGAAGCCTTCTGGGGACTCCCTTGCGAAACTGAGAAAAATTTGGGGCGAAACTTTCCCAGATACAGTGGGAACAGGTCAGGGAGATATTGTATGTTCTTAGTCCACAAACCACTGTAGCTCTGGGTTTATGGGTCATGTAAATATCACATAAATAATAGCCCACATTCCTCTTCTGGTCTTGAGAGTATCCTTAAAATCTTTGCTTCTGTGTCGTACCAACACCAGTTGTAGTTTCTCTTGTGTTTCAAGTCTCTGTACCTCTCTCTGGTTGCCCAGTAATATCCATGGAGAAACAGTTTACAAAATGTAGGTATGGTGCTTAGACACATTAATTCTATTCTTAGGGTGAACCGTTTATTCTCAGGGTGTGGTTTTTCCACTAGAGGATCAGGACCATTGAGATAGCAGCATAGTAAAGATATCTGTTTAATCCTTATCTATGGGCCAGGATATTAAAATGCCATATAATGGGACACCTGTTTAGAAATATTAATATCATCAACTATTGCATTGAAAACCAACCCAGTAATAAGTGAGAAAAGAGCAAGCCAGGGAGGTTTGGATAATTTCACTCAATTCTATGTTCTACCCAATTTACCAGGCAAAAATAAATAAACTATGTTTGAAAATCAGTCATCCAACATTTCTGGACAATTTTCATAAAAATAGATTATCTGTCATAGTCACTTAAAGATTTAACTCTGCGTGGCATAGCAACATTTTAGGCCCGTGCTCTGAGCCAGACTTACACAAGGGAGAGCTAGCCAGGCATGATTCGAGGAGCCCCAAGGGCTGCCGACCCCGAAAAATAACTCTACCCACTATCTCCTGTTATCTCTGAAAGTCGGATTCACAGCCCAAATATTTTCTGGAGTTGAAAGTATTTTTGTCTTTGTTATTTTATTTTTAATAATCTGGTTTTTGGTATCAGTGAGGAATGTCCAGTTTACAAAGAAGAAGAGAGTGTTTCCTGATTAAATCTTTCACTTGCTGTTATTACCTGGCAAACAACCTAATTCTGAATGACACTGGTATATGGGAGAATAGTAATCATAGTACTAATGGTTGTTATTGTTGCTTGAACTGAAATCTAACTTGCGTGAACTGAAGAGTGTTCAGTGTTCAGCTCAATAAATTTTTACATGTGCATATACCCAAGTAACCACTACCCAGAGGTTCCTTCCTGTCTCTTTCCAGTCAATACCCAGCTCTGTCTCCCCTCCAACACACACCAAAAGGTAAACACTCTTCTGACTTCTATCACCACGGCTTGGTTGTGCCTATTTTAGAACCTTTTATAAATAGAATCATTCAGTGTGTATATCCCTTGGTGTCTGGTTTTTTTTAACTTCCCATTATATCATTGAGACTCATTCATGCTGTTGCATTTATCAGTGGCTTGTTCTTTTTCATCGCTGTGCAATCATCTATAAATATACCACAATTTATCCATTCTACTGTTGGTAGACATTGTGTTGTTTCCAGTGTTTGATTAATTTAAGTAAAACTGTTATGAACATTTTTTTTTATCCTCATCAAGGACATTTTTTTTTATTGCTTTCAGAGAGAAAGGAAGGGAGAGAGGTTTCCATCCATGAGGGAGAAACATCAATTGGTTGCCTCCCAAATGCTTCCAGACCTGGGGTCATAAGCATAGGGACCAGAGATCAAACCTGCAAAACATTCCACACGCCTGAGCCATACCAGTTGGGGCTGCTGTGTACATTACTGCACATTTAGCTCAGTGGGCACATGCATTTTCTTCTCTTAAATATGAACTAAGGAGTGGAATTCTTAGATCACAGCTTTAGTAGAAAATGCTCAAACAACTGTTTACTGAGATGATATTTTGATGGGAGATATATTGGTGCTTCTCTGTTTGCCCTCTAGACCTATTCTCTGTCTTTCTCTTTCTTATTCTGTGCACTAAGCCACCCTAGTTTGTATCCTGGTCAGATTTGGCTAATGGAAGTCCCAACAGTTTGTTGGATAATGAGGAGCAGAAAAAGAGAGAGAGAAAGAGAGAGATCACAGTAGTCAGCTCTTCTGTTGTCTCTCTGTTTCATCACCAAAGAGAGAGGCTCCAATCTCCTACAGCCACAGCTCCCATCGGACAGCCTCTCTTCCACTGGTTCCACTAACACCATCCTTCTTCATTGCTTCTTTAGTCCCAGCAGGTGATGATGGTTGCCTCTTGTTGCTAGTCTCTACTAGCATGGTGCTCTTCCACTACTCACATCACTGAAAAATAATACTTCTAGAAAAATCTAAAACCTCTGAGTATGCTCTCTTTTCTTGTAGGGACTTTGACTGATACAGGAGGAAGTAAAAATGACTTTGAGAGAGGGCAGAATGCATTGGAACATATAGGTGTTTCTGCTCTGCATGAGAGAATTATCACAGGAGAGAGATATTGCACTGGAAATAGTTATTTAGGGCAATTCAGGTCCACAGCTATGTTGGTTGTGTGTGGACTAGAATGCTGACCAACATATAGATGAGGTTTCCATCCACAAGCAGTTTTGTTGACAAGTAGATCTTAACTTTGATCCTGGCTGCACATGACTCTACTAAACCTCAATTTTCTTTTATAAAATGGAAATAATGATTATATCCGTTTCACTTTGACCAGTAGCTCAACCTCTACCACACCTCCAAAGTTGTCAGATAGGGAAGAAAATTGAGGTAACTATACACCAAAAATGTGATTGATACCCTGTGATTTCATTAGAGAAATCCATCCAACAGTGGTAGGAGTGTCTAGGAAGTACTCTTGAACTACTCAGAATCTTGGAGGCAAGTTCCCATGTATACTGTAGCTTCAGGGAAATATAACCACCAACCAAGGATAGAGAAGCTTGCTTCGGGGTGGCAGTTTAATACAATGGTTAAGACAAAACAAAGGTTTAAGGTCGTGTGTGAGTAGGAATCCAGGCTGTCTCTTATTAACAATATACCCATGACCTAATGATGAACATTTCTCAGTTCTGTTTACTGTCAAGGGAGGATATACATTCTTATACCTTTTATAGTAATTGTTACTGAGCCCCCCCCACCACACACACAAAAAGATACATTAACATATTTATGAGCCTGGTTCTTCCTACTTCAGCTAGGATAAGCTGTCAGGAAATATACAGCTGAGAGGTTGGCGCTGCAGGTGACACTGCTGTGAGGGGAATATTGAGAGTGGTCAGAGAGAGAGATGCATGGGAAGATAAGATATCAAAGTTGAATAAGCATGAAGTCTGGGAATGGCGGTTTAGCGCTGACATATATCTTGAATAAGATCTTGATTCCTGGATAGCGAATTAGAATCTGCCCTGCCTGAGCAGAAGCAATCAGAGACAGATCATTAAAGTATGCAACTTAGGCTGGATTTGTCTTCAGCAATTTATCCATTTATTTATTTATTTTGAACTACAGTCATTGAAATAAGTTCTCCTTTTGCAAGCCCAGCTCTTTATTCCTACTGTCTTCATTTTGTTCATCTCAGAGACACAACATCAAGGTCAATCTGTGTGTGTTTCTTACACACACACACAATGACATATTGTCAGTAACTGCCTATTTCAAAGCAAAGCCTGACATTAGCTGGAGTAGAAGCAGGGAGAAATAAAAGGATTTATGAGAAAACAAATTTCAGTTTGTCTGTGGGCACGCATGCCAAAGCAAAACAGTTTCCAAGGCAGCTGAGGCTTTGGGCAAATTCTGATAGCACTGAAGGGTGAGGAAATAGTCAAGGAAGCAAACAATGTGCTTCTGGCATCCTGCTGGTGATTCAGAAAATTCTGATTCAAAAACAAGAATTATTTTCAAAGGTCTTTTGACAGAGCTGACAAGCTCTTTAGCTGTCAGCCACTCTCCAGAGGCCTTAATGAGCTCTTCCTTGTCGGGCCTTTCTGTCTAAACAAAGAATTGCTAGCCTCCCTATCTGTCACCCCACAGTGAATGCACTCACCTTTGCTTATGCAGAGTACAAATTATTATTTAATGCAAACACTTGTTCAGGTTGATCACTAGGTTGTTTCTGTCAACCTATATCAATGTGGTCTTTAATGTATCCGGGGCCCCATAGCAGCATAGGCATGTAGACAGGCGGTTAGAAAGTGCTTTTCTATTGATAAACTCATAGGTATCCCTAAAGCACCTGCTGCAATTATCTTTGGGACTCAAAATTTCCAAGGCCTCATAGGTGATCAAAATGTCTTACCTTATTTTCTACAATAATAGCAAGTCATTATAAGGGATAATAGAGATGACATCTCAGAGAAAGAATGCTTCTTTCAGTATATTTAATAAATCTCATTATTCTTTCTGTGCAATATTCAAGATCCTTGTCCAATTCAACATACAGAGACTTCCATTTTAACTTTAGAATTCAGAAATCCCCTGTTAAATGGGCGTCTGTTATTCTCTAAAATAAACTTTCTTACTAATTTTCTCATGGTCTTTGAAAAAATTCTATACTGTTTCCTGCTCTCTCCTCCATGTTAAATGGGATTTTTCCATTTTTAGTTTTAATATTCTTCCTCAGCGTAGAATGGTGGTCAAGAGTATGGATCTTGGAGTAGTTCAACCTGGGTTTTGAATTCTGGTCAAATTCTTCTTGGTTCCCTTTTCCTGCACCCATCACTTCTCTATCATCTGATGTATCATCAGTGTATTTGGAATTAACTCCCACTCTACTCTACTTAGTCACAAAATTTCCTTTTCTTTGATTAAAATCTCTTCAGATACCTCAATTCTTTTAGTAAGTTTGCCTCATAGGTTTGATAGAGAAGCTACCCTTTTCATAAAAAAGCCATGAAAATACTAAAATAACAACAAAAAACAAAAACCTTCAAACTATGTAACTATGTTCTTTAATCTTTATTTCTACAATCAAAAAAAAAAAAAGAAAGAAAGAAAGAAAGAAAGAAAGCAAGAAAAGAAATGAAAGAGAAAGAAAAGGAAGAGAAAGGTATAACAAAAGTTATTAGTGTCTACATTTTGTAACCTCAAGTTTAACTCCTGGTGTGGCCAAATAACCCCTTACTAGAACAACTCTCCAAAAGATAATTATCAAAACTCTGGACAAACAAAAAATAATAATTTTTACACACTGGAGAGTAAGGAAAATTGGGCAAATTCTGGGTGGCAGTTGACACTGGGGTGAGTGTTCCATTTTTACAGGTGGCAGCAGTCTTTCGGGCCTGAAAAAGGAGAGCACAGAGATCCAGGAAATGAAAGCGGCTTGGAAAGTGAAGGAGGCACCCAAGCAAGCAGACAGTCAGAGATAAGAAGCTCCAAATTTTGTATACAAATTCTGTCCAAATCTTAGAATAACTCTTGAACCACACAATTGTGGGACAGTCTTACTGCAGTCTAATGAGGACAAAGGGTCAAGCTAATATTTTAGTCGCTAGTCAAATGACAGAATTTTCAGTTTGACAGTAACAAAATTATTTACTTGCTAAAGTAAAAACAATAAAAAATATTCTTGGGTCATTCATTGTGTTCGGCCCATAATTTGCAATTACTTGACATAGATTTAGGAAAGCATGGACCAGTCTCAAGAGAAAAGATAATAAACAAAGGCTAAACTAAAGAAAAATCAGATGTTGGGATAAGCAGACTAAGGAGTTTAAAGCATCTATTATAGCTTTCTACAGTAAAGCAAGGGACAGTGTACTCACCATACTCACCAGAAAAGAAAATAAAAAATTAAGCAGAGAGATTGAAATTATATCAAAGAACCCTATGTAAATTCTGTAACTGGAAACTTTAAATCTGCAAATTCACTAGATAGGCTAATAGGAGAATAGAGATGACAGATAAAGGAATTAATAAACTTTAATATAAAGCAATATGCATTATTTAATCTGAGGAACAATAAAAAAAAAAAAAAGAACAAAGTCCCAGGGACCTGTGGATCAACATAAAAAGGCAAAATATATACATAATTGGAGTTCTAGAAGGAAAAAAAGAAAATGGGTAGTAAATATATTTTAAGAAATAATGGACAAAAATTTCACCAATTTTGTGAATGACATAAATTTTCAGGTGAAAGATCAGTGAATCTAAAAAGTGACAAATGCGAATAAAACAACACCTATGCACATCATAGTCACTCTGCTAGAAAATTAAAGTTGAGAAGAAAAAGTAGCTTAAAAGCAACTAAAGAAAAATGACACATTGTGTATAGTATAATAATAATCAAATTCCACTAATTTCTTAACAAAATTCGCAAAGGCCAGAAGACACTGTGACAACATGCTTATAGTGCTAAAAAATGAAACTTTAACACAGAATTCTATATCCAGAAAAAAAACCTAACTATCTGTCAGAAATAAAGCAAGATAAAGACATTATCATGAAAAGAAAATAAAGAGAATCAATTACCAGCAGGCATATGTTACAAAAGGTGCTAAAAGAAATTCTTTAGAACTAGGGGGACTGGTAGCAGATAGAAACTCAGATATTGAGAATAAAATTAAGAGTATTAGAAAAGGTCTAGAAAAATACAAAAAACTATTTGTTATTCTTAATTTCTTTAAAATATGTATGTTTAAAAGAAAACATAATATTATTTATGAGATATTTACTCCACAAAGATGTAGTGATTATCACAGTGATAACAGAAAGGCCAGGGAAAGGGATAAATGGACCTATATGGTTAAAACTGTCTGCCTTTTATGTAGAGTAATACAATATTAACTCTAAGAAGACTGAAAGTTATAGGGGTTCATTGTAATTCCAAAGCAATCACTAAAAAGAGATCACTAAAAGTTAATGCAAACAACCATAGCTGAGAAGCCAATAAGTGTGTTCAAATTCTCTTCAAATTTGGATTGTAAAATACTTGAAAATACTTCGTGTAGTACATTTTAATTGTTTTTTAAAATGCTGAATCTATACATTATCCTAGAAAAAATATACCATAGAAGAAGGCTTAGGTTGATTACTGTTTACTTCGATTTAAGACCAGAGTGTTCTTGACGAAAACTTCTCTAGTGGTGTTTAAAAAACCAGTGGTTCAGGATTTTCGCTTTAAGTGCTAAAGCCAAAGCCATCTGCTCTTTCCCATGAAAATCTCTTTGACCTTGTTTTCCTTGTCCCATATTTAGTGTGCCCCTGGGAGGAGGTTTTGCTTCCCCTTTAGTCTCCTTTACACACTAGGAGCAAATCTTGAAGCTTGTGGGAGGGACATGCATCAATATCACTGGGAAAGTAAACAAATGGGCCTGAAATTCCTGGAACACTCATGTATTAATTTTTTATTCTCATAAAAATAATAAATTATGACTATTACTTTAAGCAAGGTATGACAATCGAGGGTACGGAGGTCTCACCTGTAACGTATATGCCTATTTCATTTAAGAATAATAAAAACTGTAAAATATGCAAGTTTTTTGTTTAGGATATTTTAAATATGTTTATACCTTTACATAGCCATATCAATATTTATTTATGCAGATTAAGAAGAAATGTGCTGTTTCTATTCCCCCCGCCCCCCTCAAATTATGATTTCACCATGGTTGGAAGTCATAGATGGATTTTACCATAAATGGTTGGGGGTTGTAAGTAAATTTCCATCTGGGTTTATAATCTACCTAGAACTCTCTTCCCCTCTATGGAGTAAGAGAGAAAGGAAGGTCAGAAACATCTTTCCCTTCTATGGAGCAGAGCCTTGGTGTTTCCTGCAGAGAATTAATTACAGTCTTGGCATAACCCCTCTATCACCTTCCCCTGCAGCTCCTTCCCCTACCCATGAATGAGATTTTCCAGCTTTGGTTCTCAGTACAATTGAACCAGCTGAAGTGGAAGTAATATCTAAATGCTGTTTGTGCATTGTATTAACCAGGGAATAAATGAACATAAAACCTTTTCAACTTTTTTGTCTTGTGAATTTTATAAAGTGGTTTTAATTCTATCTGTATCCAACATCATTTTCCCTGTGTCTCTTTCTTCATCTCCTGCTTAAAAAAAAAAAAAATCAAAGATTGTTTTAGAGCAGAAAGAGGATTTCAAGCCCATTACTTCCATGACTTTGGCTTTGCCAAGAATTTAATCTTCAATATGAGGGATTTGGTAAAGTAAAAGTTATACAGGAATATAATGGTTCTAAAATTATATTAAACAGGATGAAATATCAGTTGTACCCTGTTCCTAGGTGTTGTGACCTTGAGTAGCTACTTAACTCCTTCACACCTTGGCTTTCTAATCTTTAAAATGGGATAATAATTGTATCCATGTTATGGGTTAAATGTATTAAACCAGAAAGTACCCAGCACAATGCCTAACACATCTTAAGCAATCCATAAGTGTTAGTTGTCCTTATCATCATATTCCTGTCCATTTGACTTTTTCCATCTCAAGAAATCTTCTTTGGCCTTTTTTTTGCAATGAAACCAAAGTCACTGTTAGCTCATCCCATCAAGCGTCCATTAATAATGCAGATAGACAGGTTCGTGTTTCATAGCCAGAGGCCTAAATTAGCCATAGCGATCTTGTCCAAAAGAGAGGATAAAAGTCAGCAGGTTGAATTCTTTCCAAACTTCAGTTTGTAGCCTAGAGCATCTTGAATTCTCAGCTGCTTCAGCAGAAACCCAAGTTTAATTGATTTGTAAAACAATATAAGCTGCTCTCCACTCAATGATGAAAGAATGTAAAAAATGTATTCTGAAGTGGATTCCTATGTTTTCCTTGATTTATAAATGTACAAGGAGTAATGAAAGTGTGAAAATATTTATCAATTAAACTTACATGTTTCCTAATCCTCATGCAAGTATATACTATGTGTAAAGTCCTTGAAAACAAATCATATGTATTTTAATGAGATAAATATAATAAGATATTCAAAATATAATTGATTTAAAGCAAATATTTGACAAAACTCACTCCAAGTCCATGACCAATAAGTTATGAATGATTCTTTTGTGATATTGACTCCAAATCTCTTTTCCAATTTGATTCCAAATCATAATTTTCTCACCTTTCTTTTTTATCTTCAACTGATGTCCTTTTGGTTGTTTACTGACACATCTTTCAGTAAAATTTCACTCCCATAACTACCGTCAGTCATCAGAAAACACCTTTTGGTTATTTGCCCAACTTACAACAATTCCTCTTTCTCTGGAAACTGTCTTTCCCTTTATCTGGAGAATTTACTCGAGAGCCATACTTCATATGTGAAAAGCTGGCTTCCTGGAGAAAGCCTGTTGGACCTTGGGTGAACGTTTGATTTAAGCCAAACAACTCAGACCATCCCAGAGATTTAGAATTGGGAATGAAAGACAGTCTCTGAGGGACTGAATAAAAATATATTTACATGTTAAAAGATTTAAACTCAGGAACACCTGGACACCCAAGAGAACAGAGCAGCAGAGAAAGCCAGCTAGCGAAGGAGAGCAATGAAACAGAAATTAAAGCAGATAAAAGATAAGGTGTGAGTTCCTGACAACTTTCTAGAACATGGTTCTAGTCTCCCTAACAACCAGTTGCATTTTGGCTCTAAATACGATGCGTTCAGTTACTCATTCAATAACTTACTCATTATACATATTTTGAATGTCCACTAGACATTGTGCTAAGTATCTTGCATACTTTTTCTCCCTGAATTTTAATTAAAAGTCTAAAGTACAACCAACCAACCAAACAGCAAAACAATGGTGAACATTTAATCAACTCTGACAACATCTCAGGAAAACGTAAAGACTTTGATTCTGGCTACCACTTCAAATTTTCAAGAGAAATCCCAGTTGTGTTATGACTACACTCACTTAGGTGAGCTGAAACAGAAGTTCCTGCTTATAGTATGTAGTTCTATCTTCCAAGATTCACCTGGCAAGCGGATGATCGTCTCTGGTCATTACTATGATTTACTTAAGGTTTCACATGATACTGGAGAATTTTGATGAGAGGAAGAAAAATCACAACATAGCACAAATATGATATTTCACTTTCACTAGTGAAAGAAATATCAATGACTAAGAATGTAAGGCTAATGGTACCTGATGCCTGATGGCAAAAGAAAAGAAAAAGGAAACCTCCTGACCTGCTGTTTTCTAACTTTCTATGTCTATATAGCAAAATGGTACAAGTCCATAAATACCAGTCTCCAGAGAAAACATGCTTTTCAATTATCCTAAATGTAAGGTGTGGAGAAATTATAATTTGTTTTATGCATAGTCAACTTTACAAGAGAAAAGAACATGTATATTCAGGTAATAGGTATAAATCATTTGTCAGGGCACTGCCGTTTCTTCTCCACTGAAGAAACAGAACCATTGTATTTAGTCAAAACATTAAACTTGTGTTTAATTTCCCATATGAGCTAGCATTACTTGGGTTCTCATTAGAGAGAATACGTAGGTGATTTTATCACCTACATTCGCAGAGTCCATGTTCTTCCTACGTATTTAGTTTTTAATACACTGCATGTCTGGCTTATATCACTACCTCTGTATGAAAGCTGTTCAAATCTTACCCTCTCAAAGTATTTGTCCTTACTATGAAATTCCACAACCCTCTTACATCCCATTTAGAATGAAATTCTAATTCTTTCCCATACTTTTAAGACTATACGAGAGCTTGACCCAGCCTTTCTCTCAGTTTTACTTCTTGCCATACCTCCCCTTGGCCTGTAATAGGTGCTCCAAGTGAAATTACAGAAAAATAGTTGGACTAATTTGTTAGAACTGCTATAACAAACAACATAGACTGAGAGGCTTCATCAACCAAAATTGATTTTCTCAGAGTTCTGGAGTCTAGAAGTCTGCAATTGAGGTGATGGCAGGGTTTCTTCCGAGGTCCCTTTTTCAGCTTGTGGATGGTCCCCTTCTCTCTGTGTCTCCCCACTGTCTTTCCCCTGTGCAAGTCTGTGTCCTTAATCCCCACTTCTTATAAACACACCAGTTTCAATGGATTAGGGCCCATCCGTATGATCTCATTTTATCTTAATTACTTTTAAAAGCCTTATCTTTAAATGCAGCCACATTCTGAGGTACTAGAAAATAGGACTTCAGCATAGAAATTTTAGAGGGACATGATTCAGCCCATAACAGTAATGTTCTTTAACTGTAGATGAATGTGCCCTGGGAAGTTTGGACAGGCCAAGTTAAAGTCATAACATACTTGGAAAGAGATGACAAAAGAACTACAAATTCACCAACTAATAGAAGCTTTGGGCATGAGAGAAATCTGGAGCCCTGTGCTCTCAGCTTAATGGACTTGATTGGGACATCTCTGGGCCATTAATTTTTCCCAGAAGATGATCTTCAGGGAGTCATGGGAGAAGAGTCAAGTGAGGCAGGACAGAGATTAGTGTACAAGACCAGCAGGCTCCCAGGGCAACCCCACATCTCTTCAGAAAGTCGAGACCAACTGAAGGGTATCTCAGGAGGAAACCACCTCTCACTTTCTAGTAGGAAAGTGAGTCTTGTGAAAAATGGCAGTATGAGAAAATCCCTTCACTTCCATTTATCATAAACTATCCAATGAAATGACTATGCAAATAGCAAGCAACATGATGGATTAGGATAATATTAAGGATTTTGGAAAATTTTTAGGTGGTTCCTTAGAAATGTTTTTGAATAAATAAATGCCACATTGTTTAGCTCAGGCAAAAACCCTCAGGATTTACCATATTATTGAAAGGAAAATAAAAGATGGAAAACTTAATGTTTCGAAAGATTTAATGAGGCCGCCCCAAGCATACCAATAGAATCTTATTTTTAAAGTAACTATTTCCTCATGTTGGAGAGCAATAAACCCAAATAAGTGAAGATAAATAAAAACAATGACTTTCTAAAACAAAACAACAGCAAAATAATGGGTTCCACTAGGCCATTGATTAAACTGTCCCTTTCGAAGAGGGGGAAACTTTAAGTAGTTACTACTTAAAGCTGGAATCTAGATTTATTAATATTTTTTGTGGAGAATTTTGGAATGTTTATTAGAACTGATGTTTTCTCTGGAAAAAAAAAGAGCGGTTCAAAGACATATTCTAAGTGTGTTAAAATTCTATAATAAATAAAAAGAATGATAAAGTCTTCAGATAATAGGAGTCCCTTTTAAGTTGGTGTAATTAAAATCACATTATATACCAAAAAAGTTCTAAATGTGTTGTAATTCCACCAGGGAGTTTCATCCTTTCTTGTGCTAGTATTACCTTTTGTCCTAGCTCTAGCTGTGATTAGATTAAGACATACTTGGTGGAAGATAAACCAAAGGGTTAGAATTTATTCTATAATTATTGAATTTATTCTACAGTTTAGAATTTATTCTATAATTCTCTCATTGGTCAACGGGGAGTAGGCCGATGGCACAAGCTTCATGGTAGAGCTATCAAAGATTTTGAAGCTGAGATTACTACAGGGGAAATTTTAGATTTTTTCCCTGAAAAGAGTGAATAGCAGTTTCTAACTCCCGAACTCCCTCGGGAGGAAAGCCAAGCAGCTCTGATCTCTGAACTGAGCAGCAATGATATTTCTACGTGTGACTGGGAGCGGTGCCTTCCCCTTTCGCCTGAGAATTTGAAGTGCGTTCAAACTCTTCATTGATTATAAGGTTGAGATACACATAAAATTCTGAGAGTAAGATGGTTTCCTTAAAATATCCATAATAATTAGGCATACCCTGGGATTTATTTGTAGAACAATTCAAAACTTAGGACTTGTGTATTAATTCTTGTGGGAACTTGATCTACAGGGTATTTTTAAAATTACTCTTCTGACCTAATTTATGCCGAGCTATCACAAGAGATAACACAGGCTGTTATAATATTCTTTTATTAAGACATTTAAATCTGCTGTTGAGCCTTTCTATCATGCTTTTGATGGGCTGAAGAGCTATGATACAAGCAATTAAAGCAATTAAGCTCTCCTAGACACAATGTTCCAAGAAATTATTTACTTATAATCAAGACAGCATGAAATCTATTTTCCCAATATTGGACAAATGTTGTCAATAATCATACTTTTCAAAAAATATATATCTTGAAATAAAAAATACCTTCTGATATTCTAATTTTAATAACAAATTTATGCTTAACTCCACTCTCTGAGTTTTTTCATTACCATGTAGCCTAGACGTGCAATTAAAATCCTGTCAATAACACATCTTCCAACTTGCACGTGAATGACCTTTGGCAAATCGTCCTCCCTGCCAGTGTCCTCATCTTTCTGATAAGAAATTAGACAAGGTTCTCAATGGTTGCTGTGCATTGAAAATAGATTTGGCTTCAGCTGGTCTAGAGACAACCGGAGCATCTCAATGCCCTCTAAACTTCTCAGGTGATTTTATTGTGCAAAGAGGGTTGTGAATCACCCAACTGGATAATGTTCTACTTCTAGCTGTTAGATTCAACAATATTTCTTAAATAATGGTTGATCACCAACTTTTATTATTGGAGATTAAATTTGCAGAGTTTTGCCATAATGAGACTTTGGAAGTGAGAATTGGAATTGCACCCTGCTTTCTCTATGAGAATCCCTAGAAGCTTGTGTATGATGTTGGTAGAGGGAGCCAGGGTGAAATAAAGAAGCAGGATGGAAGAGCTGGCATGAGAGAATGCTGTGGCTTCTGGGGCCTTTTGGAGGCCTGGAGTAAAGATCATTGAAAGAAAGTGGCAGGATCAGTACTGAATGATAAACTTCGTACTTTTCAGATAGGAATGACACCTAGGAGAAACTGCTAACTCTAGGGTTTTCCTGAAAAAAGTGAACTAAAATATCTGAGAAAATACACTGACTTTCTTTTTTTAATGAAAGAATACAGGCCTATAAAAACAAAGGAAAAAATACAATACATTTAGAAGAGACAGTAAAAGTTTCCCATCTCTGCCAAACTCAGCCTGCTGCTTTTCAGAAGTAGCCACTGCTTGCACTTCATTGTGAATCCTTCCAGATGTTTGTTTTTTTTTTGCATAACAGTCCTATAAAATATTCATGAAATCTCTCCATTGATTTGTTTTTAAAAAATAAGATTAGAATCATCACAATGCTATTCTGTGACTCTTTTTCCCCCTCATTTAATATATCGAAGACACATATGATATACACCAAATGTAGCTTATTCCTTTAAATACTGTTCAGGGCTTGTGTTGAAAGGGTGTGCCATAACTTCATAAGCTAGTTCTCTCATGGTGGACATTTTTAATTACTTCCAGTTCTTTGCACCCATGCAATATTCAGTAGTGAACAACCCCGTTCATATGTTTGTTCAGTTGGGCTACTATCTCTGTAGAGTGTATCCAATGATGTAAAATTCTTGGGACAAAAGGATTTAAAGTGTAGACAAATTTCCAAACTGTCCTTTCAAATTGCGATATCAATTAATAAAGCCATTAAAACTACTTGGAGTTTCTGTTTTATCACAACAAACCAACCTGGAAAATTATCAATGTTTTGGAGTTTAATTATTATTTTCTATCTTTAATTTGCACTTCTGTTATTATCAGTACATTTTTTAAAATAAGAAAATTTACAAAGAGACTCTCAGTCACCTACCTACTAAAAGAAATTACATAAGTTTTCTAGTTAAATGGTAATGAAAGAAAACATCTGAAAGAATATATTGGAGGAATTTAGGCAGAATGCAAGGCATTAATTTGCATTTTCTAATCAGAAATGCATTTATTTTTCTCTTTGTCCTCTGTGGATCTCCAATTTGAATATTCAGCAGGAGAAGGCTGAATACTTAGATTTAACAATAGTTAAACATATTCCTTTCTTACGATTCTGCTCCATCTTGCTAAGGTGAAACATTTCAAACAAAGTAAATTTTAATTTTGAATTCAGATGGCTCACAGCTGAAATCATTATGAGCACAGTGAAAATGGGAAACTTTTCAGAATATTTTACCTCTGTAGACAAATTGGCACTTTCAGAGAATATTGGCAAGATAGGGGTTCCACGCCTCATTCCCATTACCTCCCTTCCTCCTGCTCCAGCTTTGTCCAAGCCAAGGCTAACACATGCCCTATATTGAGGGTGGCCCTCAACATGAACTTCCTGGGCTGGTTGGCAGGCACCATGTTTACCAAAATGATCTGTCCTGGAACATTTGCTCTCTCACCAGGCTCTCCTTTTCCCTTTTTTTTCTTTCCCGCCCTCCCCTCTCTTATCTTTCCAAGCTTCTTGCCATTCTTCTAGCACAGCCCTACACCCACTGCCTTGCTACAAGGAGCAACCTTCCTTGGCCAGAGCACTCACACATTTGTCCTATGGGACAAGGTCAAGGGGAGCCCCCTACTGCCCTGCATCCTCACTCCTTCTCTCTTTCTCTCTGCTCCATCTCAGCGCAAGGCCTGTACTATCAGGCTCTTTCCCTTTGGCCTATATTAGCTGATCACAGATCTGGTCCCTTTAGTCAGCCGTGAATGTCCAAGAGCATGCACTTGGATCAGGCCACTGCTCTCGGCGCCAAGCAGAGTGGTATGCATGATGAATTATGAAACCCTTTTCCGGACGAGTTTAGAATCTCTGGTTCTGCCAGGGCACTGGACCAATGAATGGGGACACGTGTGACAAATTGGAAAATCCTTCATGGGAAATGCTACTGTGACAAACTGAAGAGTCAATGAAGACCCCTCAGGGGTGACCTGAAAACAAACCATTTCTTATTTATGTTTTAAATTTAGAGATTGCTTAAGATTTTAGCTAACAGAGTCCAAGCTTGCTTTTAAAACATCCACAGTGAACTCTGTCTCTGTGTTTGGTTTTATCCATTATCTTTCTGTGAGCTCAATATCTGCTGTTGGTTGTAAACACAAATACCAGTGTGATGAGAAGGCCTAATGCTTTCACCTGTTTTAGACAGGAAACGCCATGCCTCCTGCGCGTGCCTCTGTCTTTGGGGGTTGGCTGTGCAGGACTCACTTTTATGCTGCTAGGAGGGTTTTCATTCTGCCCATGCAACACTCTGGGGCTAGGTTTTACACAGACAAGTTCAACCACCACCAGGTTCCCCCACTCCCTTTCCTTGTTATCACAAGACTAAGAGCCGGGATTTGTTAAGCCAGGCATTTTTAGTTGGAGATAGGGACTCGTACCCAGAGCACTCATCACATTTCTCAACACTCATGAATTATGCAACTTAGTTTCTCCCCTGTGCTCTAGGTACAGATTCTCCTTCACTCCCTTCCACCAGAAAGGAAGAAGTGCTTTCTCTTCTTTTGTATATTCCTCCTTACTATTATTCTTTTTAAAAATGAATTGTTTGTTAGCATTTTTAGATGGCTTGACACATACATTTTACACCAGAGATGGCTTTGTCCGAATGTTTGAAGTCCAGCACCTCTATCAATCGCTCCCTTATGTTGCCTGATAATAGGATTAAGGCACTCCAAGTCCATTGAATAGTTCTCTTTGGCCCTATCTTGATGAACTGTTTAGAGAGGGAATAATTTCACAGCGTTTAGCTTCATTCATAGTTGCTACTGAAACTTAAAAAAAAAAACCAAAAACTTAGAACACAATTACACACTTTAACAGGACATACTGTGTTTTATTTGGTAACTCTATTCTATGCCTATTACTGTATTATAATGCTTGTCTGTGCCCTCCAAACATAAATAGAAGAAAAAGAGTTGAATAGGGACCATTGTAATAAAGTCTAAGAAAATTGTAACCTTTTAGGAGCTAAGGACTGCATTGGTTCTGTTCCCTGTTGTGTCCTCAGAGCCGAGAACCCTGGAAGTGCTCCACAACTATTTTTCAAATGAACAAAAACATGCTAAATATTGAGAAAACTGTTCCTTATGCAAGTCTCTGCCTTACCTTGGATGAAGTCAAACTTCCTTTTGAAAGGGCAAGATGGTCAATATGTTAGGCTTTGTAGACTGTATGGTCTCTGTTGCAATGGTTTAGTTTTACCATCATGACAGCAACCATAGACAATATATAAATAAGTATGGCTGTGTTGCATAAAAGTTCATTTACAAAAGCAGGTAAGGGGCTGGATTTGGCCTGTAGGCCAAAGTTTGCCTACATTACCCACCTTCTAAAATGTGAATGAGGTGCTGATCAGTCCCTACTGCTTCTGGGTGGCGGTAGTGGTGGGGACAGCAGAGAGTTATGATGACAGATAAAAATCTCCTCTCTGCCTACAACTCTTTATCCACCAACAACCCTGAGAGAACATACAAATTTTCCCTTTAATCCACAAATTTGGTAACGGTCTCAGGGAGCCTTAAATTAAGCATTGCCATTCAAGTATCAAAAATAAATAATAGCGCCCTGGCCAGTGTGGTCCAGCGGACAGAAAGGTCTGAGGTTTGATTCCCAGTCAGGGCACATACCTGGGTTGTGGGTTCAATCCCTGGTTGGGGCACGTTCGGGAGGCAACCAATCTATTTTTACCTCTCACATCAGTGTTTCTCTCTCCTCTCTCCTCTCTCCTTGCCTCTCCCTCTAAAAAGCAATGAAAAAAATGTCCTCAGATGAGGATAAAAAAAAAAATAACCAATAGCAAATAGTATCAAAAATCAGTTAGTAGTGCTTTTCATTTTTGTTGTTGTTAATAAAAAATTAAATGGAGATCCCAGGGAGAGGGGCAAATCTCCTTGAGACCACTTCATCTCAACACTTGCTTCCAGAAAGTGCAGTTTCTCAGGGGAATGGGCCAGTGGCTCATGCGCTAGTCAATCTGGGGGTCATTTAGCGAGTTGCTGTTCTCTGACCATCACCCCGAGGCCCTGGCTTCCAAATAATAGATGTCTAAACACCAAAAACCGGAGCCTCATGAGGCATCTGGGATCAGAAGGAGATGGCTAATAAGTCTGTAGGTTCTGGTTAATATCTAAAACTAAGGGAATCCAAGGGAAGCTTCTCTCTCAGTAATTAGAACTGGCCATGCAGAGAGGGGCCAACCACCGTACAGCGTTAACTTTGAGAGAAGTGAGAGAGGGGATTCCTGGTGCTGGTGACGGTGGCAGCAGGCAGGGCACTGAGAAGCCCGGGGGAGTGCCCGTCGCGACTGAGAGCTGGAAGCCTCGCCAGCCTGGTGTATCTGTTATCAGGGGTGCACTGGTGCAACCTGTCTGACCAGCAAGGAGAGGGAGTTTTTATGAACGCAGCTGCTACATTGTCTTGTGCAGTTGCAAATAAACTGCAAAGACAGAGGCATCATGTATAGGGGGAAGAAAAAGGTTTTCTTGGTGAGAAAGGATTTATTCGACATCTCTAGCCATTCCTTTTGTGCTTTCCTTTCCAAGCGCTGATTTTTCTCTATTCAGTTTAACTCTTTACTTGTTCAGACAGAAAGTATTTTCCTCGTTTATAAATGTCTCTCTCCTTGTACATTGGGGAAAGACCGGGTTTTTTATATAAGTGTTTTTCATATGTATATGGTTCCCTGCATTGTTTTGTTCATGGTCCTTTCCCTCCGCGAACTACCCATCCCTCCCTCGGCCGCTCTTCGTCCTTAATGATTCAGCCCAGACCCCACCTCCTCCACGAGAAGCCTTTCTCTATGCATGTGTCTGTCATCGCATCTTTGAAATTATGTGATAATTACCTATTTCTGTGGGTTTTTTGTCACCATCCATAAACATTTTGCCCTGTCCATGGATAGCCTTCGGAGAACAAATAAGATCTGAAACTAAGGCTCATAGAGGTTAGACACGACAAAAGCTAGAGAGGGGGAAGCGGCAGATGGAGGGTTCTGGCCGGGATAGTTTCCTGAAACTCCTGCCTTTTCAGATGAGCCTACGTTAAAAGTTCAGCAATGCCCGGCCATCTGCGGCAGACAGTTCAGTGAGAACAATATTCAGTCCTTTCTCCTGAGTTTTTCATCTTTTCCCCTGTTTGCACTCTCCCCGACGAGGCAATGAACCATCTGGTTCTTTAAAAAAAAATTCCCAGTGGAGCCGATGGAACATGTCCCCTGGTGCTTCCTGGGTCCTTCTGGCTTTTGCTCATGGACCTCTCTCATGGGAGGGATGACTTCTTCTTGTCCCTGTCCCAGGCACCCCATCTCCACAGGCTAATCCCTCTCATTTGATCTCCCTATATTCACAAAACCCCAGGAACTGGAGATGCCCTGTTCAGCCCTCTTTTTATCACACAGAGCTGTTAATATGACAGTGTACCATTGAAATGGTCTTCAGGGTTGACCGATATTAACATGGAGATTTGGGTCTCTTCCCACATCAAGAGAAGCCGCGTAAAAAGTTCATGATTATTTGTGACTTGCTGGTATTCCTAGCATTGTCTGAGAGAATAGAATCATGGTTCATTTTACACACGCACACACACACACACACACACACACACACACCCCTGATATCACTGACCCCAGAGGACAGCTCCACAGAGTTAGAGTTGAGGAGTATACAGGCCGACACTGGTAACAATAGCTAGAATGTAGGCCAACATCCAATAGAAAATTTTGCCATGATGGAAAGGTTTTATAACTGGTGTCCGACACAATAGTCATTAGCCCCTTGTGGCTCTAGAGCTCTGAAATATGATTAATGTGATGGAGGGAGTGCCATTTTTATGTCATTTAACGTATTAAAATTAATTTAAACTTTAATAGTCACATATGGTTAGCGGTTACTGTATCAGACAAAGCCGATTTAGAGCATCTGCTCTCATGGTTTCAGTATGGGGGTTTATATTACTCTTCGTATTTGATGCTTGAGTGATAACAGACAGAAGACATAAGCTTAATTTGATATTCTTAGAATACCTCTCCATAAGTTTTCCACTTGAGAACAACTTTGGCAACAATTCTTGAGGTAGCTTGAAAGCTTGATAAGCTTTATGAGAGAGGAAAACTATTTACTTGCTGGAAAAGAAAAGGAACTCCCAAGTATAATCCATGAACTTCAGCTATTTCCCACAGACCTTCACAAGTTGTGCTGTACCTGTGGGGAAAGGTATTTATACTTCATGCCGAAGCTCATTGGAGGCTGAGGAGAGGACGGACCCAGGGACAGGGTCCCGAGCTCCAGGGCCACTCAGCAGGTGACCTGAGTAAACCACTTCCCGGTAATCTCTCCAAATTCCTGGCTCCTCACCTGCATATTAGACGTAGCAACACCTACCGAAGTGCCCTACAGGGTTTCTGAGACTAAATGAGATAAAAATGGAAACAAACTCTCTAAAATACTATATGGATGATAGATGTTGATATTTTAATTAATATTATCACTCTTCTGTAATCCTTCCAAAGTAAGTCAGTATGAGCTTCAATGACAGGCGGAGGAGCAACTCTGTTTTCACCTTTTATTGTGAAATAATTCTAGAATAGGAAGAAATTGTACTACTAAGCATACTAGGGTTTGCTTTCATATTAACCCACAGAAATATTAGTGTGTGTGTCTTAGTGGACTCTACAGTTACACAAAGCAATCTCATTTTGAAAATTAAATCTTATATATACCATTCTTTTGTGTGCCTAAGGCTCTTCAATTTTAAGATTTCCCTTCCCTGTTTTCATAATAAAAGGATATTTTAGAAGAAAGCATGATAAGCTTTATCCTTCATTTCTCATGGCTCACCCAGTATCCTGTTTTGCAATTTCCTGTCCTTTGGCCAAAGCCTCCAGTACAAGCTGCATTTCCAATCTGGGGAAGTCAAAGACTGAAAAAAAAAAGGGAGAAAATCATCACATTTAGTAAATATGCCTTACTCACAGTAAACATTATTGTTCACACCTATGGGGACAATAATAATTTTAGACACTTAACTATTATTACTTCTTTTTACTGCTGTGTAAATATTTTTGTCTCATCCTCAAATGACATCAGATTATTCCAATGGCAGGAGAATATTCACCCCCTTCTTATTTTTCATCCTTTGAGAGAATATAAGTGAATTTTCAGTTTCTTTTATTTAAGCAAAGCAGTCTTTTTTTAAATAAGGTAGGCGATTTTAAAATTATGGTTCCTTATTCAAGGTTTTTTAATTTAAATTTTCTACTCTTGGTTTATATTTTCCAATTCTGAGGCTGAAATCAAAATATTCTTTTGATTGACAAAGAGTGTAATAGTTTTTAAAACAATCCATTTGAGTGTATATGCTCCAGTGCATATGAAACAATTGACATATTGCTTATTATGTTTGCAAGCATTTAATAAGGAAAGTGCTATTTTGTTCTAAACAATGAATCAGAGAATGTCTTGGCAATCTAGTTTCTGCCATTTTGAGGTATATTTTTCATACTTTAACATTGTAGCCAAACCTGGAATCTAGATATTTTATGAGATTTTTATAACCTATACCATAAATACTTGTAACTGAAAGCCTTGCACTGTAAGTTCTCTGAAATGCAACACCACAAATGAATAAACCAATATCAGATGAAGCCATTTCTATGTGTTATACAAATTATGGAGACACGTTTAATCTTTAAGATGTGTGTCAGTTGATCTAAGTCAGAACATGCATGTAAGATTCAGAGAGCACAAAACTAACCTGTGATGCTGCCCCTTAACTTCAGAGGAAATCTAAAAGGGCAAAAAATTAAAAGTAAAAAAGTACAGCTGAGCTGAATTTAAAGAAAAGAATAGTTGCTTTGATTATGTTCAAGCATTCCCACAATTAATTTCTGGAAGCAAATCTAAAGTTTCAAGCAATCTACAGCTTTACTGCTGGAACTGCTACTGGGAGCCTTGTAGATGTAGGTGGAATGTAACAAGCATCCCACCTCAGTTTGTGTGCAGACATCCTTATATGCTGGGGATTATGATCCTTAGTTTGTACATGAGAAACCTGGAACTCAAAGAGGTTTGAATAAATCAGCAGACAAATCATCTTTAATTTTAACAATCAGAGAAGAGGTTAGGTTTTTTTCCCTCCTGAGTGAGTGATACATGGAGCTTTTCAAATAAAGCAGCCTTGCTAGGCGACCACTGGAAGGGCTCATGTGAGCATAGACCCTCACATTCCTGCTTTTGCACACTTTCCCTCCAGTCCATCTTTCCAGTTAAAATTTTACTAGTTCTCCAAAGTTTAATTCAAAACGCCACTTCCTCTTTGATCTTCTAGTAAATACCCCTCACTTTTCTTACATTCCCTTGTGTGTTGTTTATATTTCTTTCAGAACATTGGCAATAGTAGTTGCATTAAAAAATATTTATTGAGTGCCGCGTTGTACCTGGTATAATAGTTAATTGTGGTAAGGTCCAGCTAAGGTCCAGCTCTCCTTGAACATAGACTCCTTGGCTTATTCATCTTTGTGTCCCTCATGGTACCTAGAAGAGAGAATGCTCATAGGTACTAATAGAGATTGGAATATGATTCCATTCTGGCCACTCACTGAGCCACATCCAACAACCTCACCAATAATTTTATTTTTAATAAAATAGATTTCAGACAGGTGACACACTTAGGATACTGGCACACATATTGAAGAGTTGATAATTGGGGATTCCTCACAATTAGATGTGGAGAAAAGGGAATTCTTTTGCACTGTTGGTGGGACTGCAGATTAGTGCAATCGTTGTGTAAAACAGCAGGGAGGGTCCTCAAAAAATTAAAATTGGACTGCCTATGACAAAACAATTCTACTTCTGGATACATATGTATGAAGAAACCCAATACACTAATTTGAAAGGATATATGAACTCCTATGTTCACTGTAGCTTTATTTACAATAGCAAAGATATGGAAACAAACCAAATTCCTATCAACAGACGAGTGAATAAAAAAGCTGTGCTGCATATATACAATGGTGTATCACTCAGCCATAAAAGAGAATGAAATCTTACCATTTGCAACAACATAGATGGATGTAGGGGGTATTATGCTTAGTGAAATAAGTCAGTCAGATAAAAGCAAATGTTGTTTGATTTCACTTATATGTGGCATCTAAAGAACAAAATAAACAAAGAGACAAAATAGAAATAGGCTTATGAACACAGAGAACAGACCAGTGGTTGCCAAGGGGAACAGGGTTTGGGGGAGTGGGTGAAAAAGGTGAAGGGGTGAAGAAACGAATTGGTAATTACAGAACAGTCTTGGGGGTGTGAAGTACCAGAAAGGGTATGTAGTCAATAACACTGTAATAACTATGTACGGGGCCAGGCGGGTACTGAATAAAGCAGGAAGAACACTCTTCAAGTGCATGAATGACTAACTCTTGTGCTATCCATTGGAAACAAATATAAAATAATATTGGATATGGACTGTAATAGAAATGTAAAATTAAAAAAATTATCCTCTACTGTTATTAATTTTTAGCGATTAAGCATGGGCTTTAAATAATAATGGTGATCTCTTAAATTTGAATACAGTTTATGCATTCTTCGAAGCGTTTTTATCTGGATTTTCTCAAGAGGAAATTGATGTTCATTCACAGTGCTAATGGTGTAAGGAACTTTATATGCTAATTTCTTTTTCATTCACAAAGAAACCCTTTCAGAGAGTTCCTGTTATCTCTGTGGTAAACATCAGAAAACAAACATACATTTTGAAGTTATTTAACTTTACCCAGCTAGTACAGGGCAGAGAGGAGACTCAGACTTAGGTTTTACTGATTTCAAACTTTTTGTAGTTTCCCCTTGAAAACTGATAACAGGGAAGTCTACTGACTTGCCCACAGTCAACATTCATGGCAAATTAAAATCCAGAGTTCCCTTCTTTTAGTTGTGACCGTAAACTCTAGGTTTTATGCATATGCTTTAGGAAGTCAAGGTTAATTTTTAGTGTTTAAAGATTTCCTTTTACTTCCAAAGGTTAAGTTTGGTTCGGATAGGATATCTGCTGCCAAGGACTGCTTAGCTAACTAGAAATTCCATATAAAACCTGAAGCAAGTGTCTGAGTAATTAAACTGAATGATATATATACCCCCCTTTTTTTTTTTTTGTAGTCATGCTATATACAAGAAAGAGTTATCTTAAGCATCATCTTACTAGTAAGGCAGTATTCCCCTGAAAATCTCCCCCATTTGAAATACCTTAAGAATGCATAAAATGTGATTTCTGGGCTCCAGTACCACCCTGATAATAGTTGTCACATGGAGTTAAATAATTTCCAATTAAATTGTCATCTCTTTAAGAAACAGGGATTATACCTTCTTAGCAATTGCTTTCCTGCATCTCAGATATTATGCAAATATGACAATATGCATATTCATAGAAATTTGTTAAATAAAACTCTAGGAGCCAGCAGACAAATTTATAGCCCATCCTCTGGAATGATAAATGGCAAACTTCAAGGACTCCAGTTCCATACAGGCAGGTTTTAATGGTAGCTATTTTATGACCAGGGAAGACTTAAAAGTAGCAAGTTTCCTTTGAAGATCGGGTTGTGCTCCTTGTGTCTCAGTTCCAGGAGCACAACCCCATCCACTTGCTCCTTGGAATTATGTCAAATCAGAAAATAATCTATCGAGTCCACTGAGGTAATGGGAGTTAAAGTTAGGTAATAGAAACCTTTCAAAACTTTTGAGTTCCAACTCTCAGACAAGACTGAACACAGACCTTTTTATTGTGAAGGCCACGTGTTGTCCCTTTACAGGTTCAGGGAAATCAAATAGAGGAAATGGGGATATTTACTCGGCTAAGCACAGTACCAGGGAGCATTTGGTAGATTAGTGCTGCAGTGTCCTAAATGGTCCGTTAGTGCTTGAATGAGTCAGTGCGCCTCCAAAAATACCTCACACCCAGGGACTGCGTGGGTTGGGCTAAGTAAACATTAGCAATATCAGATGATTACAAAAAATAGCCAAACTCTCAACAATCTCCTCAACAATCCAGGCCAAGAAATCTGGGAGAGATTGGCTCACAGGTTTCGCTGTTGGTGGAGACGTGTCTGCATCGGCCTCCACAATGGAATGATTTGTCTTACTTGCTTAAGGGCACACAATAGACATGTATCCCTTTTAGGCCCTGAACGCCCTCCCGGGGGCAAGAGGTTGAATTTAGGAAGGGTCACCCATTTGTGCCTCTTGCTTGTTTAAACGTTGGAGTGCCACTTATTCAAAGGTCTTTGTCTCATAATAGATTTCAATGAACAGATTTCCTCACTTGCTTTGCCTGTCTTTTGGAGATGATAACTGAAAAAAAGTATTAAACTTTACATTCAATCTTGATGACTCAATGTTTCAAATGCTAGAAATGTGATTTGAAAAAAATGGGATATCTAATTTAGTTTAAAAAAGCTTGACTTTTTATCAAGATAAAATCGACAGATAAGAGCAAAAAATGAAATTGTAATGATGAGTGCAAAGTTTTACTACAGACATGACCAGTCTGACGAAAGCCCTCATTCTAGGAACCTCTTATAAAGGTAAGTCTGCCTGTCATTATGTAAATTACAAAACATCTGTTCCATGCAACAATAGAGGGTGTCTGAGGTCTGCACTGTACCAAGGTGCATTTCATTTTATGTTGGAATTTACAGAGGCCCTATCAGACAGGTCCTCCTTCCTCCGCATGTATTGCCGAACTTAATGAAACACTCTGTGGGAATAGGTATAGTTTATCTAGCACTTTTAGGACTTAGTATATTTCTGAATAATTTCTCAATAGTTTGCTGAGATTTAAATATTATATCCTCTCTTTAGAAATTAAGATCTTAAAGGCACATTCAAGTTTAATATTCTAAATAGAACATTATTAAACTGGGCTTTGAATATATTCTAGAGGCAAGATTTAAATGTTTCTATAGTTTATCTTTTCAAACAGAATTCTGTTTGCTTTTTTAAAATAAGATTACTCATTCTTAAGAATTAGAAAGGAATGGATTTTTAAAAAAACTTTCGTAAAAAGTCTTAGACAAAATTACAAGATAGTTTCTTGTCGTCGATCTGAGCAACAAAGAGAATGCCTTTAATTAAACTCTATCTGCTCTGTGTGTGTGTAATATCGATGACCTTAGTTTTTTGAAAACACGTTTTCCCTTCATAAAGCTTTATGTAAGTGGTCAAAAACAGCAATAAGCACCCAATGACTTTAGTGAGACTAACACTGCACGGTGAGAGGTTTGACGCAAAGAAGATCAAAGCTAGAAAAGAAAAGGAAGAAAGGAGTGGACTCCTGTACATTGTAGATGGTGCTGCACTTGTCATTAGGAAAGAAGCACACGTGACCTGTCATATGTTTCATGTCAAACTGGTCAAGGACTTTAATTTAAACTGGCATGGGGTTCATTGGGAATCATTTTACTTCCATTCTTATGCTCAAACTAGGTTATTGTTGTTATTATTTATAGGTTTCTCAAAAGGGGAAAACATTCCATCTCTCTACAGACCTCCAGGGAAAGGCATGGAGGTTCAAGGCACAAGACTCTAAACAGTCAAATTATGTCACAGGTACAGAATCTGTTATTCAATGGTGACCTACCAGTCTACCGCTGGGTGGAAAGTTAAGTCCCTACCACTATATTGCCTGGGCAATTGTTCAGTTCTGATTGAAAAATATGTTTAATTAGGAGATTTCCCTTTCAGGCGGAGTGAGCAATGATCATTTGTGAATACAGAGGTTCCTATTTGAAGACAATCATTTATATCATGAATGGACTATTTTCTATAGAGGTTTACTACTCCCAGGAAACATATCAAAGTACATATTTGAATGGCAAAATGTCAAGATTCCTGCATAGTTTACCAGAACTGTTTCACTTTCTGCAAAATCACGGATGGGCGTTAATGTTTCAGTGAATGAGATGTTCCATTGTGTGAAACAATGAGCTTCTAGCTTTCATGTTACCACACATTCCCAGGGTCAAGCCCTTTCACTTTTTAATGATAAGGACTGGGATCACTGTAACCGTTAGACGATCAATACCACCATTAAGCAAGTTCTATAAGTTCCCAAGGTCTCAGTTTCCCCATCTGTATAATAAGAATAATAATGCCGTCTAAAACATTGTTATGAAAATTAAAGGAGAAAATTGATGTAATTATAGGGCCATAATAGGTGCTTCATAAATGATAGTTATTCTCATTAGTATTATGCCTTTACATTGCATAGGACTCCTATTACTTTGAGCGAGATGCACATGAGATCAAGTGGAACTCCTTCCCCAGGGAGTCAAGCCTGCAAAGAAGGGAACAATACTGCTCCCAGAATGACTCTCCATTAGGATGGTAATAAATACAGCTCTGCGGCCCTCGGTGAAATAGCCGCAATGATTACCACACTCTTATTTTTCCCTGTCAGGAGTAAGCTTATAGCCCTGGGTCAGTTTGACTTAAACCCAGTTCCTGGTCACCAGGGCCCAATGATAAGTAGCTTTTAAAATTTAAAATTTTTCAAAAGAAGGAAACTTTTACTATGGTAATATTTTAATAAGCTATTTTTATGCACTATTTTAAGCTGTGAAATTATAACAATATTGACTATTATACAATTTAATTAATCTTTTTTCTGTACTTATGCCTGGGAATATACTGAAAAAAGCATTATGTTAAAAATAGAATAAATAAATAACCCAACACAAATAATTTATTCTTCCTTAGATTGTGCTATTTGGAACAAAATTAAAAAGGTAGATTTTAAATATTATAAGTGATCGAATTATTTCTTCTCTTTTTTTCTCTGTACTTAATGTATTATGTTAGTCAAAGTTCTAGCCTCTGAAGTTTTAAAATAAAACTGATACTTATTCTTTCTAAATTTTTGAAAGTTATATTTTATTGACCTGCATGTAAAATACAGAACTTTTCAAAAATGAATTGGCTAAAATAGAAAATAAATTTTTTTTAATGAAGGCTGATACTATTACCATATGACTTTGTTGTAAGTCATCAACTGTTGGGTTATTATAGCTGCTGTTCACAATATACAAGTTTCAACCAGTACGCTTTCCAGGGTTCAGTCGTTCATGACAGATAAGCACCTACAGTTAGATGTGCTTTTGAAACATGTCAGAAAAAGCTTAAAAGCATTGTCTCGTTAATTTTTCATTATTTCTCATTGTATTTGTGGTGACAGATTAGTACTGTAGGTGCCCAAAAGAGTACATCCAGAAAGAAAAAAAGGCTCATTTATTAATCTAAGCTTGGAGTGGAAATTCTGCAAGTTGGCTCTGTCACGCTTCATGTCCCACATAAACCAGGGATTTGGGCTCAGGCCTGACTGGAAAACTCACGCTGAACTTTCTAGCTTTCTGCTATCTGTTCTAGAATAACACAGGGAAAAAGCAAATCAAGAAATAAAGTCTTCACCTCTCTAAGGTTCTACATCCTTTTCTTATCTATATTTTTCATGTTTTTTTTCCCCATCAGTCCTGAAAATCTGCCTCTGTAACATTCCCACCTTTTAATTTTCACATGGGTCTGATGTCCGACTCTGGGTAACACTTTCCTAAGCATTATTCTCCTGGCTATTGTCTCCCTGCAGAGAAGAAAACATTGACATTGATGGTATGAGAAGCGTCTTGTATATGTCTGGTATTTTACAATGTGAACTTAACATTCAATTGGCCTCAGTGTGATCCTCTGCACAACAAGCCCTGGTGAGCTCTCCATGTGGTTCCCAGATACTTGGTCAAACATTATTCTAGATGTTTCTCTGAAAGTATTTTTAGATGACATTAACATTTAAATGAGTAGACATTGAGTAAATGTCTTTCAAGCCCTAACCTCAAAAACTAGAGAAATTAGAACTGGGACTCCTGCAGCCAGAATGCAAGCATTTGAAGCCTGTTTCTAGCACCTACTATTGCTGTGATCTTGTTCAGTTACTTTATTCACTCACTCACACACACACCCCTCCCCCCACAAACTAAAAGAGTATCTGGCAACACTTAACTACTACTGGCCATTTTTACTTGTCTGTAAGTGCTTTCCCTATAAAGTCCTTTCACTTAACAATATTTTAATTAATGTTCACAAGGATCCTGATACCAGGATCAATATTGAAGCCCAGAAAGGTTAATTGACTAATTTAAGATTAACAGTTGATGGCAGGTGAAGACCTAGAACCCATGCCCCGATCCCTAGTCCAGGATTCTTTCAGGTACACAAACATAATAATACATTTGCAACACAATTAGTCTTTGATGGCTCAAACTTCAGCTTTTGTAATCTTCATAAGATCTACTGGGAGACTTCATTGTTGACGTCGTAGCTGTTGTTATTCTAAACTATCTGGTTCCTAAGAATGATCATTATTTGTTATCTAACCTACTTGATCTGGGAGCAATGTCCATATTCATAAAAAACTATGATAAACTTGGGTAAAGTCTAAAGTTGAAACATTTTTTACTGTCACTCACACTTTGAAGTTTTTCTGAGGATGTAGTTTGGGAAGAGGAATGGATCGTTGCAAAGTTAATTGGAGGATTAACACGCAAACACAGGCTTCTTTTGTGTGGAAACGTGCCACTCAGTATATTCAGTAACACTAGTATGAACTGCGAGTGTGTGGATGTGTATGTATTTGTGGGTCTAATTGTATGAAAATGGAGAGAGAAGTCTTTTTTTTTTTTTTTAAAGCTTCACTAATATATTTCTATTCACATGCATTAATCAACATTCCCAACTCAACTATTTGTTTGGGGAGAACAAGTTCAAACGCAGGCCTGACTAACTTGGCCTCTTTACTGAGAAAGAAAGTGTGATTGATTTTTGTGCTTACAAGGATGGAAGTGCAGAAAGGTTTTCCTTTCCTTTGTTATCCCTGTGACATCCAGTGACCTGTACCTGGCAATTCTCTGTGACAAAAAATGTGTAGAAGAGAATAGCGGTGAACAGACAGACAAGAGGGAAAGGACACAGGAAGAGAAACTGGGTGGGAGGTGCGCTTTGCAAAATGAAAATGGAGTGCCTTTTTTATTTTACTTTAACAACAAGAAAGGGCATTACTTAGAGGAAATATAATTTGAGATGGGTGAGAAGCCAGCTAAGGCGGAGCCATCAACAGATCTGCACCATTCCTCTTTTAATCAAACTTCTTGTTCTGTTTTCATCAGAAAAAGATGCTATTCATCACTGAAGGTATAGTGTATGCCAGGTAAAATTCTAAGTATGGTAACTACCTCATAATTTAATTTTCTTCTTGTAACAATCCTAACAATCCTTTGCTGTGGGTATCTTGGTCCCTGTTCTACAGGTTAAGTTTAGAAAATTTACATAGTTTTCATAGAGCTAATAAGCCGAAGAGTCGGAGTTTGAATACATTTCTGCTTCACTTGAAAACCCTTAACCACTGCACTCATCAGCATCTGTGGAGGATGATATTCATGGGATGCGTGGTGGTTAATTTTGTGTGTCAGCTTGAGTAGGTTGTGGTATCCAGATATTTGGTCAAACATTATTATAGATGTTTCTGTGAAAGTATTTTTAGATGATATTAACATTTAAATCAGTAGGCATTGAGTAAATCAAATTACTTTTCATAATTTTTATAAGTTTTCATAAAAGGCCCTAATAGAACAAGAACAGAAGAAGGAATTCTGCCAGCAGACGGCCCTCTGACTTGAATGACAACATCGGCTTTTTTCTGGGTCTCCCTCTTGCAGGCCCACTCTACAGATTTTAGATTTTCCAGCTACCACAATCATGTGAACCAATTCCTTAAAATAAATTTCTCCTTCCACACACACACGTTCTATCGGTTTTGTTTCTCTGGAGAACCCTGACTAACACAGGATGCCTCCTCTTCTTAATTCAGGTGAGTAGGTCAAGAGATGAGCCCGAGCATGTTTGCCTTGTGTCGCTCTGTAGGTCATGGGAACCGGGTGGGCATGGTGCCTCCATGGGCTTTCTCAAGGGTGTTGGTGTGGTGACTAAGCAAGTAAGCCCCCTTTCCTCCAGTGCAGGGCTACACTTCTTATTCCCTGGTTTGCCAGCATATGATGGGCCATGTTGTTTAGTTTTTAGTAAATACACTTCAGGTTATCTTGGGAATGTATTCAGAAATTAGTTCACAGAGAGTACATTTGTGATCTATAGCTTCTTGCTTAAAATTAACATTTTATGAAAGCCTATTACATGCCAGTTGCCATGATCAGTCATTTCTGTATCCAAAAAGATACATTAATATTTATTTTGCCCCTCATAAAAAACTCGAAGAAAATGAACATGGTCATCCTAATTTTTCAGAGGAAGGAACTGAAACTCAAAGATAGTTAGTCCCTTGAGTTAAGTAAGTAGAGGAGCTGGGATTTCAAACCCAGATCTGTATGATTTCAAACTCCATCTTTTAACAACTACAGTTAATACCCTTTTTTGTACATTGTGTTCTCCTGAAAATAAGCACAGCAATCTAAAGTATAAAAACTCAAGAACACTCGTTTATTTTCAGAGATTAAAATAAATATAATGATATTTATAATTTTTTTTGCTATTAGAATAATCTTGGGGATCTCCTTTCATTATATTATGCTATTCTTTAATTCTGTACTTTTAACAGTTGAATAAACAGTTGATCTGATTTAGTATAATAACTATCCAAAGCTATTTTATCATAATGATTTTATCTCTTTTCACTCATATTGGATTTAGAAAGACTATAATTCATAATATGATTGTTTTCACTTATTCACTTTTATTCATTTAATAAAATAATAGGGATAGAATGAGATAAAACAAACTCAGCTACACAGACAAAATTGCTTCTAAATCTGAACTGTTGGCAAGTGAACATATACCACTGTTGGTGAATTCAATGTTTCTTTATTTACCAGTTGGTGTATGGACTTCCAAAAAGGATGTTAATACATATCCAGTGAAAGTACATTGATATTGTTTTGGAGAAATCAACTTGTGAAGGTTAAGAGTTGTCTGCTTTCCATAATATCTCTTTTGTTTGCCCTGCTTCCCAAAATTAATTGTCTTTCAGACTTTTGGAATTTAGTTTGGCCAGCCCATGGTTCCTTATGAAAGTCCATAAAGAAAAGCTAAAACCAGTTAATTAACAGAAGCAAAATATAGAACATTTTTAAGTGCTTCTTAATACCTCCAAGTCATGAGCATATTTTTATAAAGTATGTCTCACATGAAATTTTGTGAGAAAACCAATGGTAGCCTCATAAGCACCTACCAATTTAAATGAGAACATCATGTTTGGAGATTTATGGGTTCACGGTGGAGTGTCTAATATCTAGTTCTAACTCTAGAAGGCAGTATTATTTCTCTATCCTGGGAAATTAGTATGGCTGACTAAACTAAGCCTGAAAAAAATTAGATGAGGTTTAAAGAAGCCAGGCTGTGGTGGGCAGATAACTTTAGTACAAGTCTAAAATAAAATCAAGAACGTTGGAGCTGTTCTACTTCTGAATATGGGGACATTTTGCCAAGACATGTGTCATCCTCATTACACTGAGTGCATTAGTGACTGAGAAAAGAGCTGGAAAGTCCCTCAGTGGGGTGGCTGCCCAAGGAGCTGCCTCTCTGTGACCCTTACTCCAGGTAACCAGGATATTATCAATTTAGTCCATAAATGATTCAAAGAAGTATGAGCAGAGGTAATAGTCCAAACTAAAAAAAATAGCCTTGGTTAATTTCCAATAAATATTGACCTCCTTTTCCTTCTTCCTGTTCCCCTCCAGAGCTAAAAAACGTTTAATTCAAAATAAAGAGCTCAATATAAACACCTACATTAATCCAATAATCTGGTGATTATTTCAGCCTCGTTAATGACATGGATGTTCAAAAACACGGAACAAAGTTAAACATAGTCATGATTTTATATCCACAACGTTTTGTAAACTCAGAGAAACAACGGAATCAAAATGTTTCATTGGTTAGTTCAGGTGAATTTTAATATTACAGAGACTATGTAATTCTCTGCAAGTCTGTTGGAACGGTGCCAACTAAGTAGATGAGAATTTTTGAAAGAAGAGAATGCTGAATTGATACCACATGATTAAGTGTGTTGAGTTACCATTTGGTGTGTGGCACAAACTTCAGAGCATTGTAGAGGAAATAAGCCTGGCCCACATTTGGAACACTTCTACGACCCGTGCATATATCTCCTTTCTGCTGAAAAGTAACAGATGTCTATTGGAAAGAAAAGTAAAACATATCCTCTTTGATATATCATTTAAAGGAAGAAGTAGTGTGATTGTAAGGCAACAGGATGTGGGTGTCTGACTCACACCGCAAGCAGGCCACATGATGCGCATGTTGACATCAGCAGCTGCAGGGACATTTTCCTTAGGTTTCACACCAACGGCAGCTGAATCGGCAGCTGAGCCTGCCGCTGTGAGTAGCAGTACACCTCGCGTCAAGCCGGGCTGTGGCTCAGCACCTCCCGTGGGTCATGGGGAAAGCTGGCATTGCTCAACAACGCTCTCTCCTTCTGTGACCTGCCCTTTCCCCTGTTTTCACAACTGTGCTGCTCCGATTTGCTCATGAAGGACGTGAATTGCTGGGACAGGCGTGCTCACTGTCCAGCTACCTGAAAGATAGGAGCAACCGCTTTTTTTCCTTCCTTGTTCCAACCTCCTTGATAATGACAGACAGGTGTTTCTCCCTAAAATTTACAGGTGAGGCTGGAAGGCATAGGTAGGCTTGCGTCCGTCCTGTGGACCCTGATCTCTCCCTCCCTGACACCCCCAAGGACCGGCTTCAGTGTTTTAGGTGTCACAGCTCACATTCCACCTCTCGCAAGCATTGTCAGTGTGCAAATGTTATTCTGCTTCTTTGAAACAGGAAATGTACCCTACTAATCATCTTATTGTTTATGGCAGCTATAAAAGGTCCTGAAAATAAATCTTTGTTAAATTGAATAAATTTCAAAAGCATTCTGATTGAAAACAACAGATATATTAACCCATTAATTATTTACTGATTAGCTACTATGTTCTAAGTACTGTCCTAGCTCTAAGTGATGTGAATTTGAATAACATAAATTGTTGCTCTCAACTAACTCATGAGGAGGGAGGGACAGAACACAAACAGGGTATGGTGGGAATATGGAATCGGTTAAGATTTCCAGAAGAGGCTGAGTCGATATGGGTTCTGAAGGATGAGTAGTATTTAATGGGCAGAAAAGAGGAAAAGAACACCCTAGGCAAAATGAGTATTTTTCGCAAAACCACAGGCATGGAAGTAACGTTTTAATTAGGAAACTAGAAAAAGTTCAGAGTGACTGAAGCACTGAGAGGAATAGGAAGAAAAGCAAGAATGGAGGGTGCATTCACTTTCTATTGCAGCATAACACAAACTTAATGATTTAAAACAACACATATTTGTTATCTGAAGGTTTCCCTGGGTTAACAGGGTTCTCCGCTCAGGGGTTCACCAGGCTGAAACTGCAGAGTTGGCTGAGACTGTGTTCTCATTTGAGGCTCAGAAACTCTTTCAAAACTCACGTAACTGGCAGAATTCAGTTCTTTCGGTCTTTGTGATTGAGGAAACATTTTCTTGTCGGCTGTCGACTGGAGACCACTCTAAGCTCCTACGAGTCACCCTCCAGTCCTTGCCATATAGCCCCTACATAGGCCCTGCCATAGGCTTCGAGTTTGCTTCATTTTTGAGGCAAACATGAGAGAATCCATCTGATACTTTACCTTCTCTTAAAACACTCTCCTAATCAGGGCAGACCCACTCAGAATAGTCTCACTTTTTTTATTAATAAATTTATTGCAGTGACATTGGTTAATAAGATCACAGAGGTTTCAAGTGTACATCTCCATGATACATGATCTCTATATTGCATTGTGTGCCCACCACCCACAGTCAAATTATTTTCTGTCACCATATATTTGGCCCCCTTTACCCTTCACTGAGACTCCACTCCCTTCCCTTTAGTAACCACCATACTGTTGCCTGTGTCTACGAGTTTCAGTTTTATTTCCTGTGGATGAGAGAAATCACATGGTTTTTAGCTTTATCTGACTGACTTATTTTACAAAGTATAATATTTTCAGGTCCATTCATGTTGTTGCAAATGGCAGTATTTCATCAACTCTTAGTGCTAAGTGGTAGTCCATTATATATATGTAGCACATCTTTATCCAATCCTCTGTCAAAGGACACTTTGGTTGTCTCAATGTCTTGGCCACCATGAACAATGTTGCAATTAACATAGGGGTGCATGTATCTTTGTGAATAAATATTTCCAAAATTTTTTGGTAGATTCCTGAAAGAAGGATTGCTGGGTCATGCGGTAACTCTATTCTTAATTTTTTGAGGAACTTCCATACCGTTTTCCATAGTGGTTGTGCCAGTTTACATTCCCACCAGCAGTGAATGAGGGTTCCTTTTTTTCCACAACCTCTCCAACACTTGTTATTACCTGTCACTCCAACAGGTGTGAGGTGAAATCTCATTGTAGTTTTAATTTGCATTTCCCTAATAGTAAAGCTGAGCATCTTTTTATGTATCTCTTGGCCATTCGTATGTCGTCTCGGGAGAAGTGTCTGTTCAGGTCCTCTGCCCATTTTTTATTTGGATTTGTTTGGTATTGAATTGCATGATTTTTTAAATATATATTGGGTATTAAGCCCTTGTCAAAGCTATCGTTTGCAAATATCATTTCCCATATGTTTGGTCGCTTTTTAAATTTGTTGTTGGTTTCTTTTGCTATGCAGGAGATTTTTAGTTTTCTATAGTTCTATTAATTTATTTTTGCCTTTACTGCCCTTGCCTTTGGGGTCAAATTCACAAAATGGTCTCTATGATGAAGATCCATAAGTTTAGTACCTATATTTTCTTCTATGTAATTTATTGTTTCAAATCCATTTTGAAATTAATCTTTGTATATGGGGAAAAACTATGATCTAGTTCCATTCTTTTGAATGTGGCTTTCCAATTTTCCCAGCACCATTTATTGAAGAGACTTTCTTTTCTCCATTGTGCATTTTTGGCTACTTTGTCAAAAATTATTTGCCCATATACATGTGGTTTTATTTCTGGGCTCTCAGTCCACTTCCGCTGGTCTCTTTTCCTGCCAATACCATCCTATTTTGATTATTGTAACTCCGTAGTATAATTTGAAGTCAGGTAATATGATACCTCTGGCTTCGTTCTTTTTTCCTCAGAATTGCTTTGGCTATTTGGGGTCTTTTGTGGTTCCATACAAATCTGATGATTCTTTGTTCTATTTCTTTAAAAATGTCATTGGGGTTTTGATGGGGATTGCATTAAATCTCTATATCGCTATGGTAATATGGCCAATTTAACTATGTTGATTCTTGCAATCCGTGAACACAGAATATCTTTCCATTTCCTTGTGTCTTTTTCGATCTCCTTTAAAAATGTCTTGTAGTTTTCAGTATACAGGTCCTTCACATGCTTTGCTAAGTTTATTCCTAGGTATTTTATTCCTTTTGTTGAAATTACAAAAGGAATTGTTTTTTTCATTTCTTTTACTAAAATTTTATTGTTAGTATAAAGGAAAGCAGTGGAATTTGTACATTGATTTTGTATCCTGTAACTTAGCTATATTTGTTTATTGTTTCCAATAGTTCTTTTGGTGGAGTCTTTAGGGTTTTCCATATACAGAATCATACCATCAGCAAAAAGTGATACTTTTATTTCTTCCTTCCTAATTTGGATATCCTTTATTCCTTTCTATTGTTTGATTGCTCTGGCTAGTACTTTCAGAACTATGTTGAATAGGAGTGGTGAGAATGGGCATCCTTGGCTTGTTCCTGATTTTATAAGAAAAGCTTTCAGTTTTTTACCACTGAGTATGACATTAACTGAGAGTTTGTCATGTAACTCCTTTACCACGTTGAGGTACTTTCCTCCTATAACCATTTTATTGAGTGTTTTAATAATAAATGGATGTTGTATCTTATCAAATGTGTTGTTTTGCATCTATCCTGTGATTTTTTCCCTTTGTTTTGTTAATACACTGTACATTAATCGATATGTATATGTTGAACCATCCTTGTGCCCCTGGAATAAACCTCACTTGATCATGATGTATTGTTGCATTTGATTTGCTAGTATTTTGTTTAGGATTTTTGCATCTGTATTCATCATGATATCAGTCTGTAGTTTTCTTTTATTGTGATATCCTTGCTGGGATTTTATATAAGGGATATGTTGGCCTCAAAAAATGTGTTAGGAAGTATTCCTTCTTCTTCAGTTTTTTAGGAAGAGTTTGAAAAGTATAGGTGTTAAATCTTTGAGTGTTTGGTAGAATTCACTAGTCCTGGACTTTTATTTTTTAGGAGGTTTTTGATGGTCATTTCAATTTCCTCACTGTTGATCAGTCTATTTAGATTTTCCAGTTCTTCATGATTCAGTCTAGGAAGATTATATATTTCAAGGAACTTATCTATTTCTTCTAGGATTGAATTTGATGGCATATATTCTTTTATACCACTTTAGTACAATCCTTTATATATCTATGATATTTGCAGTTATTTCTGCTCTTTCATTTCTGATTTTGTTTATGAGTCTTTTTTCTTTGTTTCCTTAGTAAGTCTAGCCAGGGGTTTGTCAATTTTATTAATCTTTTCAAGGAACCAGGTCTTCATTGTATTAATTTTTATATAGTCTTTTTGTTCTCTATTTTATTCAATTCTGCTCTAATTTTTATTATTTCCTCTCTTCTGCTGACTTCAGGTTGCTTTTGTTCTTCTTTTTCTAATTCTTTAAGATGTAATGTTGGGTTGTTTACATGGAATTTCTCTTGTTTCTTGAGATAGGTCTGTAATGATATAAACTTCCCTCTTATCATTGCTTTTACTGCATCCCAGAAGTTTTGATATATTGTATTGTCATGCCCATTTGTCTCTATATAATCTTTTGATCTCACCTTTTATTTAAATTTTGGCTCAGTCATTTTTCAGTAGTATGTTGTTTAATCTCCACATATTTGTGGGTTTTTTTGTACTTCCTTTTTGCAGTTGATTTCTAATTTCAAAGCGATGTGATCAGAGAATATGCTCAGTATGATTTCAATCTTGAGTTAGTTGAAGCTAGTTTTTTGGCCCAACATGTAGTCTGTCCTTAAGACTGTTCCATGTACACTGGAGAAGAATGCATAATCTGATGTTCTGGGATGGAAGGCTCTGTAAATGCCAATTATGTCCATTTGCTGAGTGTGTCATTTAAGGTCAATATTTATGTATGTATGTATGTATGTATGTATGTATTTTTATGTTTAGATGATAGGTCTAGAGCTGTCATAGGTCCCCATCTATGATTGTGTTTTTGTCAGTTTCTTGCTTTAGCTCTGTTAGTAGTTGCCTTATATATTTCAGTGTTCCCTGAGACATTGAGAAATGTCTATATATATTGAGAAATGTTATGCCTTCTTGATGTAGTATTCCCTTTATCATTATTAAATGTCCATCTTTGTTTCGTTACCTTTGTTAACTTGAGATGTATTTTGTCACGTATAAGTATGGCTACACCTACTTTTCTGTGGATGCTGTTAGTTTGGAGAATCATTTTCAACTTTTTCACTTTGAGTCTGCTTTTGTCTTTGAAGCTTAGATGTATTTCCTACAGGCAGCATATCGTTGGGTTTTGCTTTTTGATCCAATCTGCTATTCTCTGCCTTTTTATTGGTGAATTCAGTTGATTTACATTTATGGTGATAATTGATGTATAAGGATTTCTTATAGCATTTTATCTTTTGTTTTCAAGTAGCTTGTGCCTTCATTGGTTATTTTTCTTTATGTTTCTGTCTATTGTTTATGTTTGGTGGTATTCTTTACCTCTTTCTTCTGTTTCCTATTTTTTTAAGTTATGTGTCTCAGTTTTGGGTTTTTATTTGTGGTTATCATTAGGTTTATGGAAAAGAAAATTTCATATATACAGTAGTTCTTTACTTTTTGAATGCATCTTATTTCCATCCTCTTTTGCAAATTCAGACCTTTACCTCCCCCTCCGTTATGTTTTTGTTGTCACAGATTATCCCTGATTATGCTGTGTGTTGGTGCTCTTCATCACAGTGCTGTGATGCTTTTGTTTTTTGTTTCAAGTAGAATAGCCACCTTGAGAATTGACTGCAATGGAGCTCTTCTGGTGATAAATTCCCTCAGCTCTGTATGACTGGAACAGTCTTTATTTCTCCTTCATATCTAAAGGATAACTTTGCTGGATTTTTATTCTTTTTATTCTGGTAATTTCTCTTTTTCAGTAGTTTGAATATTTGATTTCACTCTCTTCTAGCTCTTAGAGTTTCTGCTGAAAAGCCTGATGATAACCTAATGAGCATTCCTTTCTCATTATATATTAAAAATTTCTTTTTTTCCCTGGCTGCCTTGAGAATTCTTTCTTTGTTACTAATTTTTGACAGTTTTAATACAATGTACCTTGGAGAAGGCCTTTTTGGATTAAGGTAACTAGATGTTCTGTTTGCTATTTGGGTTCAAAGATCTCATTCAATATTTATTTCAATAGACTCTCTGTTCTCCCTCTTTTCTTCTTCTAGTATGTCTATTATACTTATATCTCTCTTTCTGATGGAGTCATATAGTTCTTGTAGACTGCTTTCATTTTTTTATGCTCCCATCTCTCTTATTCCCTCTGTGTCATTTCTAGATTTCTATTTTCAATATCACTAATCCTTTCCTCCATCTGGTCTGCTCTATTTCCAGTGCTTGCTAGTTCATTCTTAATCTCTTTTATTGATTTTTTCATCTCCAAAATTTCTGTTTGGTTCTTTTTTAAAGTTTCTATCTCTTTGGTGAAGTTTTATTCACTGATTTATTTTCTGAGCTCATTAAACTGCCTGTCTGTATTTCCTTGCATCTCATTGAGTATTTTCAGAACTGCAATCTTTAATTCTCTGTCATTTAAACCACATATATCCATGTCTTTATGTTTGTTCTCTGGAAATTTTTTATTTTCTTTCTGAGCTGCCTCACTGTCTTGGCTGTTTATGGTATTAGATGGATTGCTTCTCTGTCTAGGCATCTATGTATGTATAGTACATTCCTAGTAGGTTGATACAAAGAAGTCTTTCTATTATTTTCCAGTAGGTGGCACTGAATCATAAGTTTGTTTGTTTGTTTGTTTGTTTGTTTAACTGTCTTGTACTTTCTTGGCTTTTTCAGATCTCTGTGGCATAGTGTGAAATAGGAAGGTGGGTGCCTCTCCTGCGATTCAGTTGCCCCAGTCTTAGGGCAACTGAAGACCGACCCTGCAGAAGAACATGGTGGGTAATGGAGCTCCAAATTTTTGAAATCCCAGTGCTCTTTCTCATAGTCAGATGCTGCTGTCAGTGTAGCCACAGCATGTGGAGATGGGGTGGGCTGGCATAACCTGGATGTCTTCTAAGTTGCTTTGCCCTCCCAGTAATGGTGACCTTAGACCTCTGTGAAGCCCACCCTGTGTCCCCAATCTGGTACCAGTCACAGAGAGTGTGCTGTTTGCCCAGGAGAACAGTAATTCCATAGTACCAGTCCTCAGGTTTGCAGGTAATTTGCTCTGAAACCTGACATCAAGAGTGAAGGAAGGCAAGCAACCTGATTCCTCCCCTCTCTAGGCTGAGATCCACTATAAAGTCCCAGCTGTAGGCCTGTATTCATGGTTCATCTCAGCACTTCTCCCGTTCACCTCCCTCTTTTGCTCCCCTTTGCTCACCTTCAGACATTTCAATGCACAGAGCTCTCAAATGTGCCTGTGTATTGAGCAGGTAATCCTTTGTTGACTTAGAGTGGTTCAAATTGTTTAAACTTCAACAGGACAGACAAAGGTGATCTCTCATGCTGCCATTCCTCTGATGTCACCAGCAATGACTTATTTGATCTTTGCAGCATGTATCCGTGATCTCTGAGTTGCAGCATTGTCCAGAAGTTAGCAGAGTCCCAGACATTAGTTTCACATGGCCATCTCCTCAAAACAGAGAGTAGAGACCCAGTCACATCATTACTGGGTCAATATATACTTAGAATTGAGAAGATTGTTTCCTTTAGTACAAGAAGACATTATATCCACCTGATTGCACACATCATGTGTGGCTTGATTGGCTCATTCTGGCCTCACTTCTCAACTCAGGTTTCTGGCTGCAGTTTGCCTAGTCTCCCTTTTAATTAACTCAAAGTCAAGTGAAAAGTAAATACGGATCCTATAGGATTTCATCCTATCCACTACCCTTGCCCTCACTCAAAGAGAGGTGTTAAAACAGGGAGCATAAGTAGGTTGAAATCTTTTTGGCTGTCTTAGAATTCTTTCTACAACAGAAGTAGAATGAATGGTAGAGAAAAAAAATTGAAGGAATTCAAAGCTTGGATTTTCTCTAGGTCCTGCAACTTACTACCCATTCAATTTTGGGTCCCTTAATTGATAAAAATGTTTCTGCCTATAAAATGGAATAATAACCTTCATAGAGATGGTCTAAGTAGGAAACACCCTATGCAGTACAAAGAACTCTGCACACAATTTTGGGTATATATTTGGTGTAAAGAATCTTGTGGGCCACACAGAGAAGCTTACACTCAATTCTCTAGGGCAGGGAGTAAGAAACTCATCAGAGTCTCTCAGAAGGAAAAAAACAAACAAAAATGAACATGATCAGATTTGCTTTTTTTTTGCACTAGGCCCTAATGATGTTCAACCATCTGGCCTCAGACCAACTACTTATTGTATTTTAGTTCTCCTCAAAGATACTAAGAATTTGATATTCATTTTTAGGAAGTTTATTAAGGAAAATTTCAAACATACACAAGTAAACGGAATAGTGTAAGGTTTCCCTATGTACTTATCGCCAGTCTTCCATAATATCAATACTATTTTATACTTGTTTCATTTATGCCTCTTGCCTCTTTTCATCCCCCCAACTTTATTGTTCTTTATACAGTTTTTTTAAGGTTGGGTTTACATATATTAAAATGTGCTAATCTTAACTGTATAATTTTGACTAATTGATACACCCATGTATCCCATACACCTATCAAGATAGAAAATATTTGTGTCCCCTCAGAAAGTTCTCCCATATCTCTTCCCAATCAATCCCTCTCACCTTACTCAGAGAGAGTCACTGCTCCCAATTTTTTTACTCATAAATTAGTTTTACCAATTTTAGAATTTTATGCAAATGGAATCATAGAACATTTACTCTTTTGTGTCTTTTTCTCTTTTTTCTTTTTTTTTTTTTTGGCAGTGTAATGTCTGTGAGACATATGAATGTTTTTGAGTGTGTTAATAGTTTGTTCCTCTGTAGTGTTTCATTAAAAGAATATATCACAATTTGTTTTTTCATTTTTTTTATATACCTGGGGTATTTCTAGTCTGGGGCTATTCTAGGTCAGGCTTCTATGTGAATTCTCATGTTGTCCATCTTCATGTGGACATATATCTTCATTTTGGGGAGGCAATAAATATATGAGTGGGACTGCCTAATCAAAGGCCAGGTTTATATTTAAATTTATTAGAAACTGCCAAACTTTCTTCCAAAGTGCTTTTAGAACTTTATGCTTTTACCAGCAGTATGTGAGTTACAGTTGCTCTACATCCTCTCCAACACTTGGTGTTGCCAATCTTAATTTTAATCATTCTGATGAGCGTATACTAGTGTGTCATTGTGGTTTTAATTTGTATGTCTTTGATGACTAATGATATTGGGCAATCACATTACGATGTGGAATAACATTGCTTAAGAGCATCTGCTTTAGCGTCAGACTAACCCTGTTTCAAATCCCTGCTCCACTTCTTGCCAAGCAAAATTCTTGTCTTCTTTACAAAAGGAATATAATTTTAGTATCTCCATAGATTTGTTGTGATAATTAAGGGAGACAATATATATAAAGTTCTTAACAAAGTACATGACCAGATAAAAAACAGTTTCACTACTCATTAAGACTATTTAATGAACTACACTCAACACACAAATAGCCAAGTAGGTAATTTATTGTTATTTTAAAAGGTGTGAATTAAAGGAGGAGCTCTCTTGTACACACAAAGGCTGCAACCCCAAACACCCTTTTCTCATCTCAACATGCAGCATAACCAAGCCTCTGTCTGCCCTTGGTGGTGACTTCCTGCCACAGCAGACCAGAACATACAAGACCCCTCAGACTTGGCGACATGTGTCAGCCCGTAATGCACAGACCTGGATTCCAAGGCTGCAGCTTCCTTTATATATTTCTTCCCAATGTTGCTCTGCAGAAACACGTAATGCCTGGGCTACCTTCTTTTCTTTTTCTCTTTCCCACTTCTGGTTTCCTCTTTTTTATTAGTTTCAATATGTGTCATTTAAAAGAATTCTTTTTTTAAAATTCAGGAAAAGAGAAGCAAAATGACTTTTGGGTGCTGTATCCCTTTTGGAGGTGGGAGTGAGGGAGGGATAACCTTTTTCCCAAAAAAAAAAAAAAAAAAAAGAGAGAGGAGAGAAAAAGAAAAAGAAAGAAGGCTCGGCTCTTCTTTGCCAAATATCTATTTGGTTAAATTCACAGGGCACGAAAGTAGGGGTGAGATACTTCTCTCGGCTTCTATTCCCCAACAAGGTGTTGGCTATATCTGAACAACCAGGACCATGGAAAAGGTGATAAATACTTTAAAAAGTCTCCTGGGTAATTCTACTGTTCTCCTGCCTATACCTTCTATATCTTATTGATGCTCACTTGCTAGAATCAGGAAAGTGGATGAAGGACAGAGCTGGAGCTGTTTGGAAATGTAAGAAGTGGCTGAAACAGCAAAGATAACTGAGGGCAAGTGGCTAGCAAGAGAATAGTAAAGCCAGGAGTAGGAGGCTCCCATGCATTTAAAACATTGGAAAATGCTTTGGAGAAGTGAAGTGAGGTGAGGAAAAAAAAAGCAGGCCACTGGAACTGGAAAGTAAGAGGTCATTTGTGCCGCTTCTGAAGAGTCTGTTCGCGTGTGGTGTTGGGGGTGGGTGGAGAGGATGGGAGCCAAAGAGTAAGTGGGAGATAAGTAATGTTAGGCCCCTCCTTTAAGAAATGGTTTAAGAAGTGCAGCAAAGAAGAGAGAAAAAAGGGGGAAATGCTCATATAACTGTGGGCAAGTTATTTCTCTGGGGCTCTGTTTCTTCCTTTATAAAATGGGGTAATAGTCCATATTCTGTAAGATTTTGTGAGAATTAAATAAATTAACAGATTTCATACGTGTAAAACTATTTTGGGAACATTGAACATACTAAAAAATTGTCAACTAATATTATTGAAGGAGAAGTAGAATAATTCTTTTGCTCTCATCCCAAAGTCTCAGGGACCATTAAATTTCCCCTCTCCATGACCACTACCTGCCATTTCATTGAGGTGCCTCCCCCAGACACCAGGCACACTGTCCCCCTAATTCAAGTTTCAATCCCTCCTTAGCTCAGCAGTGCCACGGCAAAATGCTTTCATTTTTTAAAAGATTTTTTTCCCCTTCCTGTACCTAGGAAAAACAAAAACAAAAACAAACAAAAAAAACACATCTATACACAGCTAGTGAGGAAGTTACAAGAAATTGGAAAAGAAATGGCCTAAATTCTCATCGACCTCCCTTTCAAAATAAATTGGTGGCAGCCCTCAGTGCTTCAAGTATCACCCTTTTTCTCCTCTTCATCCTTTCTCGCCCCAGTATCATTCTTGTTCTGGTTTTACAAGGTTTTCCAGATCACTCCACTTCTTTTCAGTCTTGGGGGTTGCTTCTTATTCAGCGCTCCTTGCTCATGCTGCCCTTTGGAAACACTGCCTCCATTGTTTGGTTAGCCCTCTCTTTGACGGGGGACGCCGAGGAAGTGAGAGAAGAGTAAATGAGTGCAGGTGTGAGAGTGGGAGAAAACAAGGTGGTATCACGAAAGGAACATTGATTTTAGTATCAAAAGGAACACGTATTGGATGGTGACATTACTTTGGTTCTCCTGATTTAGCTTCTTCATTATTAAATATTGTTAAGTCCTATTAACATGAGGAATATTAAAATTATGTGAAAGAACCCCTAGGAGTATGAGTCTTGTATATACACATCTGCCACAGTTCACTCCTGAGTTTTCAAAAAGGACTAAATCAGTATAATTTATATGTTGGGGAATCACTTGGCTGCATCCACTCCAAAGTGGCTTTTGCTTCATAGAAAAAAAAAAAATATATATATCAGCTTTTTTCCTGACAGGAGTCACTGAAGTGGAATAAATCTATTCCAAATATTGGTGAATGGAAACTTTGAGACTGCTATAACATCCTGTTGCAAAAGTGTGTGTTTATATAAATTACAATAGAATTTACTGATGTTAATCCCTAAATGATACATGAGGGAAGTACATACCCACCTACAAATGGAAGGCCAGGGGCGGGTTGTTTAATCCTAAATTAAGGTCCCCTTAGTTTCATATATTTTGTGAATTTTGTATAACGTATGAATGGGGTGGGAATTTTTCCGTATTTCTCAGAGAGTCATAACAGGATATGGTTAACTGGTTTTATTTTGCTTCACTCCAAGTATAGATGAGCCATAATGTGCATAATAGGCAATGTTTTTGCTGTGTCAGTATTGTCGTATAGCACCCTTGCTCCGACACCTGCTGCTTGCCGGCCCTCAACTCCCGTTGGAAAACAGAAGGAGGAGTTTCCTCCAAATCGCTGAGAGAAGTTACTTCACACATCTGCCTCAGTTGGTTTGCCTACCGTGACGCAAGTCTACTGGAAGACTTCCTTGCTTAATGTGCCTTTCTAATAATGGAATTTTCAAAATGGGGAGTGACAGGACTAGACATGGACGTTGACATCAGTTCCCTCAGGGCCTTTGCAGCCACTAATTCCAAAAAGTCATGGTCACATCCACTGTGAACAACTGGCTATGCCAAACCTCATCAGAAAAGCTTTTGTTCCCAAGGAACATGCCTGTTCTGCTCAAGACTGGAGAACAATGACAGCATTGTGTTTAATGAATACTTATAGGGTTAATTAGTTAATACCAATTAATTAATTCATTCATATCCTTTTTTTTGGTCATCATATTTGTCCTTGTTTTCTTGTTTTTATATACTTTCATGGGACTTTAAGACATGGGAAAAGCATCTTTACATTCTTGCTTTTGGGTTTTATGGTGTGGAAACAAAAATTGTCAGCTTGAATCCATTTAGGCCAGTTTTCTGCTATCTCCTGAGTCACTTCTATCAGTGAAGCAGAAATCAAATTGCTAATTTTCCTGTCCATAGTAAACATCGAGTTTTTATAAGCTAGAGATATGGTTCAATGAGAAATTGATTAGGCTAGAGCCTCAGTGACCAAAAGCTGATAATTTCTATGGATTTGAACTTTTAACATGAAGGAGCCAGGAGCTCTGAGTAATCCCAGTGGTCATTTGAAATGGATATGTAAATGTACTACAATCAGGTAACTTATAGCCATGTAAAGATTTGCATTCAAAAATTTAAAAATTTCCTTCTGTGATGTGTCAACTTAATTGGGCTAAGGAGGCCCAGGTAGTTGGTAAAACATTACTCCTAGGTGTGTCTGTGAGGGTGTTTCTGGAAGAGATTGGTAATTAAATTGATGGACTGAGTAAAGCACATGGCCCTCATTAATGCAGGTGAGCACTGTCAAATTCACGGAGGGCCCGAATGGAGCAAAAAGACCGAGAAAGAACAAATTTCCTGTCTGCCTGAGCTGAGACATCCATCTTTGTCCTGTTCTTGAACATTGGCACACTTGGACTGGGACTTGCACCAGAGAATCTCTGGGTCTCGGGCCTTTGCACTTGGACTGGATCTATCCCACTGGCTTTCCCCGGCTTCCAGCTTACAAGTGGCAGATTGTGGGACTTCTCACACCATAATCACCTGAGCCAATGCCTCATAATTAATGTCTTTCTATATATCTCTATATCTCCTATTGGTTCTGCTTCTCCGGAGAACCTTGATTAATATACCCTGCGAGTAAAAGTGGAAAGCTTTGCTCCCACTATACAGAGGCATCAACGCCTGTCTTGCACAGAATTCCCGGTGCTTGGATGGTGGTCAACAGAATGTGAATAGTAAACACTGACTCAAGATATCCATGTAGAAGCTGCAATACTGTTAACAGTTTAAAAGTCCTAAGTTCAAAATGTCCTAAGTCCTAAACCAACTTTCTCCGGCCCAACGACGAAAATCTATGATATTCATTTATAGCTATAGATGATCGATAAGAATTACAGTGGCAAATTTTCCCCTGTGAATGGTCTTAAGTAGCTGCATACCTCTTGAATTGCAAATCCTCTTGAGAATTTCTCCAAGGTTTGTTAATTTCATCTGTATGTATATATATATATACACACACACATACATATATATATGCATTAAATATATGTGCAATATATTTACTGTATATAAATATATATTATATATAGTATACATAAAATGAAACGTCCATAAAATTCCAAAATAACAAGAGGGTTAAGCTCTGACAGTCATTTATAGAGGTGGATGTTTAGGACTGAGAATGTGTTGTTGGTTAGGCTCTAAGTCAACTGTTAGCTATGCCAATCCATGATGTGCTAGGATAAGATAATCACACTGAACTGATTAGAGAAATTAACCATAGATTTCAGCATTTTCCTTGCCCTTCCTCTCTGTGCTCACCACTCCCCATCTAGACCTTAGCTGATGCCTCCCGCCAGCCCTTGGGCTCGCAGTCCAGAATCAGCACTTATAAAGGGGTTCTGTACTGAGGTGTTACTAGGGATGTTGCAAATTCAATTACAGAGCCAGTTGGGTCTGAGCCACCACCCCTACTCTCCCAAGTCAACATCTTCCTCTAGCTGCAGAGAACAGCAGGCAGCAGTCTTCCCAGGAGCGGGGAGGGGAGGAGCTGAGCTCCAGGCCGTCTGGAGCTCTTTCAGTTCTGGTGACTCAGCAGCACTGAACTCTTGTGGCACATGAGCAGTTTTTCAATGTAGTTTTATGCCTTTTCCTGATAATCTTTAAGGAAAAATTCATCTATCATTTTTTTGTATTTGGAGCAGAAATGCTACATCGAGATGCTCTTCAGTCTCCGTGGAAAGGTGAATTCATCTCCTCTTTCATCTTGAGCACCAGGACATATCTGTCTTCAGGAGCAAGCACCAGTAGTGGAAAGGACCTATAACTGAGTTTAAATCTTAGATCACCTATTGGCTGTGTGACCTTAGCCATGATATTTAACCTCACTATTTCTTTTTCTCAATCAATAGCACATTCTCGCAAGCATTACTTTGAGTTGTTGATGAAGTCGAGATTAGAAAGTGCTTATCATGGTATTTGGCTTATAGTCGGTCACTTTTCTCTCCTTATCCTAGTTCCCATTCCTTCCTGGCCCTCCCCTTAATTCCAAAATGCTGGACAATGGGAAGAAGTCATTCCCTACACCCACGTTTTTGGGAGATGGTTCTGGGGCTCGCAACAGTTGTAAACATTGTGAGACGATATACTTAGTTTCTGTGCTATGATTAATTTTTACCATATCCGAAGACATCGTGGTTGGTACTAGGCTAAAAGTTGATTGAGAATCTCACTACTAACTTGTGGGAGTTGGGGAGGGTGGTGAAGGGAATGATGGGATTCCACTATGGCCTCCAGTAGATATGAGAGTGGAGAATACGAAACAGTGGAGCCAGTGAGAGGCTGGGTCTGTGCCACCACCCCTCCTTCCCCAAGACAACAGCTTCCTATCAAGTGAAACCACAGAGAGTCGTGGGCAGTAGTTTTCCCTTGGGTCAATGAACTGGTGCAATGAGGCTCATTCCAGTCTGAATCCATGTAATAAGCAGTCAGACTGACCCCAAGACCAAAGGAGAGTCAAGAACATCATTGGACAGAAACAGGCCCCACCTGCAGCCAGAGACTTTCTGCCGACCCTGTTTTCTAATGCAGTCCTCACTCAATGAGTCATGAGATTCCTGTTTTCCACTTCCAAGCTTTGGCTTCCTTTGTGGATCAGATCAACCCTCTGATGTAATTCTAACCAGCCTTACCAAAGAGCAGGGGGATAGAATTTCTCAAGTGTTTGTTGCTATATTTAGGCATTGGGCATAGCTAAATCGGTATTTCATATGTGGTATGTGTAGAGTTAAGAGTCAAAAAATTTGGGTTCAGATCGAGGCTTCATTGCTTTCTTGGTGTGGCTGGGAACTTGGGCGAGTGTCTTAAACTCTCCAATTCCCTTAACACTCCATACTTCCTCCACTGGAGCACTTAGCAAACTGCATTCTAACTGTACGGCTCCTTCCCTTGGTTTCTCTGCTACACTAAAAACAGACTGAGAGAAGGTGCTGTGTCTACAGCAAATAGCACAAACCCTGGAACATAATAGATATGGAAGAAATAATTAAAATAAATGATCAACTTGGATGAGATCACTTCCTATGCTTTTTACATTATTTTTACTTCTGATAACGTAACCAACAATTGTGGTATGATATTGAATGGCAAAATGGACTGCTCCTCAGTGGTAAGGAGCATATAAAGTTGACAGAGAAATAGGACATATACACTAAGCACTTCATTGAGACCAGGTAAAAAAAATGATATTAACAGGGCTCAAATAGAATAAGCAGAAATAGGAGGGATCTAGGAAATTCACTGTAGGTCTGTAGGTATTCACCACCCTCTAGAAAATCTCTTTTAGTTATTTCTGGATCCTTGACATATCCAGCAAGGTGCTTCCTTCTTACTTGTTATTTTATGCAATTTCAGTCCCATAAGACAAAGAGCTAAAATATTTTCATATTTTATAAGACATTACAATTAAGTCCTGATGCCATATATTGTATAAACTACCAAGAGAGAGGAAGTATAATTTAACTTTGCAAACTAAAATTCAGATACACATAAGTATTTTTATTAAAAACAATCAGATGAGAGGGAATGGTGTCAAGTCATATTTTCAGTTTATCATAATCATCTTAAGAGCACATCTCTTAGAGTGGATGCACAGCAAATGCCATGAGAGAAAAACGGGAGCATTGGCATTTCTGAGTTATTTTCTTGTGATCCATAATGGGGGAAGAGAGATGTCCAAAAAGATTTGAGAGGGGGAGCAAGGAACCCTGTCTACAAAGCTGGCAGTTCTTTAAAATGATTTTATCACCATCACCATCACCGTCATCATCGTCATCATCATTATTTTTATCAATAGGGTTTCCATTGGTCCTAAAACCGTATTATGACTTCTTAGTTTTGCAGTAAAAGGCACATTTCCTCAACTGGTTCTATTCTTTCTTCCTTCCTGGGGAAGTTAATGGAGCGAACACAACTTTTATCAAACAATATGGCACTTTTCAAAAGCACATGACGTCTGCCCCAACTTAGCAAATGACAAAGCCTCTGCTTGGGTACCCTGCACCGTCATTCTTTGCCTCCACACTGCACAGCACACCGACCAAGGCCACAGCAACTGGACGTTGACGGCTACCTGAGAATGTTATTCAATGTATGTGAATTCCCCTTCCAGCATCCTTAGGAAAGCCCTTTGAGAGGGCAGAGCTATGACAAGGCATGTTTGGAAAAAGAGGGTCACTCATGGATATTACAGTGCATATATGACCACCCAGGTTTGAACATATAATGCTTTTCCTGAAAAATAAGTTGGCATATAAAACCTGCCATTAATACTCGGCGCAGGGAGGTGCTACTAACCAATCCAGACTTGAGTACGGAGTTATTCTGGGCACACTTTTGTGTGTTTCATGGCTATTGCCCTGCCTGTAACTAGCTGTCGAGCTGACATTCAGGATATGTAGCAGTAGAGACTCAGGAATAACAGCCAGGGAAACTTGGTCCATTCTTCACTGACTGTAAGCAAACACTATTAAAGGCAGGGGAAGCCATTTGTTCATGAATATACATTTGTGCCATGAATATTTATCTCTTTCATGGATTGCAGCTGTTGTGTATTGAAAACTATTAACAGGTTGGAAACAGTTCTTTAGAAACCTGTGTCTGTCATTTGTGGGCAAAACTGTCTCTGGAAATTTATGTTTTCCCTCTCTCTTTTGTGGGGACTATAGAATACTCCTGGGGCCTATAAATGAGGTTAGTCTCTTGGTAAATAGAGAAAAGAATTTGGTAAAAATGGAAGCTAGCTTTCTTGGGGGAATACCCACACAACACATTTTTAAAAAGTTTTCTGACTTAAATTGCTTGTGTAATTTTAGGAGCAAGGCAGTGTGTTTTCTTTGCCAAATGGTATTAAAATTTTGATGAACGTTCCATTCTTAACAGAGGTGAAAATATCAGACATTAAATAGTATATAATTGCGGAGGTGAGAGATGCAACATGATTTCTATTGCCAAATATGGGATTCTTGGGCCTGTGGCTTAATCTCACTTTTGAGGGCAGAATGGACTTCTTTTCAGACTTCAGTTTTATACTCCCTCAAGTGTCCTGTAATCTAGCCACTCTGAACTTTGCTGTGTTCCTCAAACCAGCCATGCATTCGCCTGCCCCAGGGCATCTGTTAATTCCATTTCTATTGTCTAAGATATTTTTCTCTCCAACAATTCTGGATACCCCTCCACGTTTCTTCTTAACTTCCTTCTCTTCAAGAGCCAACTCAAACGTTTATATATTGTGAGGCCTACTATGACCCACGCCCATCTTTAGACAACATTCCTACCCTTTGACCCATCTGTAAATAGGCCCCACCTTAAAAAAAAGAGGTGCCACTTAAATAAATAAACAAATATATCCTACATTAAGTGTGAAGCTTTTGTAGTTATCCAGTACACTACTCAGGTAACACTTGATGCATCCTAGGAATGTGGTCTGTGCTAATGTTTAATTTTGTTTAAAATGCGATCAGTGTTTATTTATTTATTTATTTATTTATTTATTTATTTATTTTCATTGCTTTTTAGAGAGAGAGGAAGGGAGAAAGAAACATCACTGGGAGAGAAAAGCATCGATTGGTCATTCCCATATGCTCCTGAACAGGGGATCGGCACCCAGACCGGGAATCATTCATGTCTGAACCAGGGATCACAGGTGCCCGCGCCTGGACTGGGCATCAGACTTGCAACCTAAGTATTTGCCCTGACCGGGAATCAGCTCACAACCTTTTAGTTATGGGATGAAGGTCCAAGCAACTGAGTCACACCGGCCGGGGCTGTTCAGTGTTAACAGTTGCTTGGGGAAACTGTTCTACTGACCAGTGGTTGAGGTCTTTAATATGTTCTGGGCTTACTAAATTTCCATTATTCATGTTAAAGCTAAAGTTGTTTTGGAGAACTCATTTCTACTAGGTTAGCTAATCCCATACTACTTTGGGGCTTACAGATTAAATTAGGTAGTCTGATATCTTTCCTTAACTATTTGTATTTAGCTTTGAAATTTCTTTGTCTGGATTTTATCCAAGATCACTGAACTGGAGATAAACTATTCAAGTGATGTTTTAGGAAAATCCTTAATGTCACCCAGTCAGTTTTAATCAGTAAAATAAAAAAGTGTTATCCACTTCTATTAATTATATTGAGTCACTAACAATATTTCTTCAGACCTTTGTGTCAATGTCTATAGGTCTAGATAAAGATCTATGAACATAGGCATGTCGTATATATATCTCTCTGTAACTGCAGATTGTTCTGTACAGTTGCATGTTGTTTACATCTGTCTCTGTCATCACCGTCACCATCATCATCACCATCATCATCACTTCTCAGTCCCTTCAGTCTGCTATAACAAAAATACCATAGACTGGGTAGCTTATATACAACATGTATTTCTGGCAGTTTTAGAGGCTGGAAAACCCCAAATCACAGGGCCAGAGCAGATTTAGTATCTGATAAAGGTCTGTGTTTTTGTTTGTAGACATCATCTTCTCACTATGTTCTCACATGGCCAACGAGGAGAGGGAACTCTCAGAGCTGCTTTTATAAAAGCCCTATTCCCATTCATGAGCACAGAGTTCTCATGACCTAATCACTTCCCAAAGGCTCTGCTTCCTAATATTTTCATTTTGGGTGTTAGGGTTTCAACAAAAATAATTTCTGGAAGGAACCAAGCTTTCAACCTACAGCATCACCTCTCTCTCTCTACTCAGTATGTGTGTACATTTAAATGACCGTATGACTATTGACATTAAGAAGAAATGAGAAAAGCCCAGGCAGCTCTTTACTTAGGGACCAATTATTAATTCCTTTTATTTCTCTAGTCTTTTCTCTTTTATGTCTAGATTTTGGCTGTTTCACCATTCATTAGTATGTCCTCCAGAGAAAAGAAGATGGGCTTTTAGCATCTAGTGCAATGTACAGTGCTCTAGGGACACTCATTAAGTGTCTGTTGGATATGCCAGTGATAATGACAAAATTCAAATCAGTTCATTGGTTCTGCACCTGTTAGTAATCTCAATGAAACTGGAATATAGGTGTCTGTAAATAGGGACTGTCCCCTTAGATAGAGGAATACCCATGTGTAGTGCTTCTGTCTCTCAATTTCTCTCAACTTGGAATGAAATTACAGAGCAAGGTTAGACTGGGGAAAGCAGGGTAGACAAATATGCCCGCGCTGATAGTAAGGTTCGGCGAAGCTCTATCTTCTCAGACTTTTCCTGTACCTGCGGTTTATCCCTGTGTCAAGACATTCCTTCTAGTCTTCCCTGTTTGGGTACACAGAGGAAACTGTAGAAACAAAGCAACACTCCTCTGACTCAGAGAAGGGAACATTTCAGCAAGTTCTTGAAGGACCTATAGAAGTAAGCTAAATAGCCTAGAGCGTTTGGGGAAAAGAAGGTAGGAATGTTTTCTTCCTCTTGCCTCAGTCAAGATAGGTCGAGTTCAAAGTCCTGAAAGGATGCCACGGTATTTATGGGTGCTGAGAAGAGGAGCCCAAAGGGAGCTGAGAGACAAACTTTACCTACTTTACAATTTTCTCTGCAATGACTGTGTAGCCAGAGAGGAACTCTTCATTTTCAAATTTCAGAGTTTTTCCCTTTTGCCAATGATTTTTAAATTGCTTTCTGCATTTAATTGTAGTAACATTTTTGGTGTTTATTGATGTCAATGGCAAATACAAGCATAAATAGAAATTTAGGGCTTGGGGTACATATACTCCCCTGGTAGAGTATTTTTCATTACATTATTGAATAAATACAATGTGTTCTGGGAATACAGGAAAACTTACCAAACTGTTAGCAAAGTAAAACTACTACTAATAATGCTCTTTTATTTATTTATTTTTAATTTTTTTAGTTTAATTTTTATTGTATTTTTTCCATTACCATTTCATCCCCATATACCCCTCTCCTCCAGCAATCAGCACACTGTTGTCCATGTCCATGAGTCCTTTTCCAATTTTGCTCATTCCACCACTCCCTAACTCAATTTTCCCACTAGCTGTCATCTACTCTCCATCTATTAGTCTGTTTTTGTTTTGCTTGTTAGTTCAGTTTGTTCATTAGATTCCACATATGAGTAAATTTTTAAATTTTTTTATGGTTGAGTAATATTCCAATAGTTGTGTATGGTTGTGTAAATATCCAATAGTTGTTTTATCTACTCATCTATTGATGGACACTTGGGCTGCTTCCACATCTTAGTAATTGTAAATAATGCTGCAATGAACATAGGGGTACTTATGTTCTTTCAAATTAGTGTTTTGGGTTCCTTTGGATATATTCCCAGAAGTGGGATTACTGAGCCAAAAGGTAGATCCATTTTTAATTTTTGAGGCATCTCCATACTGCTTTCCATAGTGGCTGCACCAGTCTGCATTCCCACCAACAGTGCACAAGGGTTCCCCTTTCTCCACATCCTCACCAGCACTTGTTGTTTGTTGATTTATTGATCATAGCCACTCTGACAGGCGTGAGATGGTATCCCATCATGGTTTTAACTTGCATCTCTCTAATCATTAGTGACTCTGATGATTTTCATATGTCCATTGGCCATCTGTATGTCCTCTTTGGGAGTCTCTATTTAGGTCCTTTGTCCATTTTTTAATTGGGTTGTTTTTTTTTTTTTTTGTATTGAGTTTTGTAAGTACTTTATAAATTTTAGATATTAACCCCTTATCAGATGTATTGACAAATATGTTTTCCCATTCTGTGGGTTGTCTTTTAATTTTGTTGATGATTTCCTTGGCTGTGCAAAAACTTTTTAGTTTGATATAGTCCCATTTGTTTATTTTTTCTTTTGTATCCCTTACTTGTGGAGATAGATATGATAAAAAAATTTTATTAGCAATATCCAAGACTTTGCTGCCTATGTTTTCTTTCACAATTTTTATGGTTTTTTATGGTTTAAATGTTATGATCTAACATTTAAGCCTTTGATTCCTTTTGAATTTATTCATGTGTGTGGTGTAAGAAGGTGGTCTACTTTCATTTTTCTGCACATATCTGTCCAATCTTCCCAATAGTATTTATTGAATAAACTATCTTTAGCCCATTGTATGTGTTTGCTTACTCTGTTGAATATTAACTGACCATATAGTCATGGGTTTATTTCTGGGCTCTCCGTTTTGTTCCATTGATCAATGTGTCTATTTTTTATTCCAGTACCAGGGTGTTTTGATTACTATAGTATAGAATAGTTTGTTTGTATAGTTTGTATAGGCCTTAGAGTATAGTTTGACATTAGGTAACATGATTCCTCCAACTTTTTCTTTTTTCTCAAGATCGCTGTTGCTATGTGGGGCCTTTTGTGGTTCCATATAAATTTTTGAAACATTTGTTCTAGTTTTGTGAAATACATCATTAGAAACTTAATAGGATTTGCATTGAATCTATAGATTGCTTTGGGTAGTATGGATATTTTAATGATGTTAAGTCTTCCTATCCATGAACATGGTATGTGCTTCCATTTATTTGTATCTTCTTCAATTTCTTCAGTATCTTATAATTTTCCATATACAGGTCTTTTACATCCTTGGTTAAATTTATTCATAGGTATTTTATTCTTTTTTAAGAAACTGTGAATGTGATTGTTTTCTTAATTTCACTTTCTGTTAGTTTGTTTTTGGCATATAAAAATACAACTGATTTCCAGATATTAATTTTATATCCTGCTACTTTGCTGAATTCATTTATCAGTTCTAGTAGTTTCTTGGTGGAAACTTTGGGGTTCTCTATGTACAGTATCATGTCATCTGCAAATAAAGACAGTTTTACTTCTTCCTTTCCAATTTGGATGCCTTTTATTTCTTCTTCTGGTCTGATTGCTTTGGCTATGACTTCTAGTACAATGTTGAATAAGAGAAGTGAAAGCAGACATCCCTGTCTTGACCCAATCTTAAGGAGAATGTTTGCAGTTTTTGCCCATTGAGTATGCTGCTGACAATGGGTTTGTCATATATGGCTTTTATTATGTTTAGGTATTTCCCTCTATTCCCACTTTGCTGAGAGTTTTTATCATAAATGGGTGCTTGTTTTTATCAAGAGGTTTTTCTGCATCTATTGATATGATCCTGTGGATTTTTTATCCTTCATATTGTTTATGTGGTGAATCACAATGATTGATTTGCAAATGTTGCACCATCCTTGCATTCCTGGAATAATTCCCACTTGATCATGGTGTATGATCTTATTGATGCATTGCTGCAGTCAGTTTGCTAATATTTTGTTGAGGATTTTAGTGTCTATGTACATTAGGGATATTGACCTATATATTTTTTTCTTTGTGGTGTCTTTATCTGGTTTTGCAATTAGGATAATACTAGCCTCATAAAATGAGTTTGTGATCCTTCTCTACTCTTGAATTTTATGAAATATTTTGAGAAGTAGTGGTTTTAGTTCTTCTTGGAATATTTGGTAAGATTTACCTGTGAAGGCATCTTGTCCAGGGCTTTGTTTGTTGGGAGGTTTTTGATTAGTCCTTCAATTTCATTAAGTATAATCTGTCTATTCAGATTCTCTGATTCTTCCTGATTTATTTTTGGAAGATTACATGCTTCTAGGAATTAATCCATTTTATCCAGGTTGTACAGTTTGTTGGCATATAATTTTTTAAGAATATTTTCTTATAATCCTTTGTGTATATATATATATATATATATATATATATATATATATTTGGTGTCAGTTGTTATTTCCCCTCTTTCATTTCTTATTTTATTTATTTGGGTTCTTTCTTTTTTGTGTGTGTGATGAGTCTGGATAAAGGTTTGTCAATATTGCTTATCTTTTAAAAGATCTAGCTCTCAGATACATTGATCTTTTGTATCACTTTTTAGACTCTATTTCATCTATTTCTGTTTTGATATTTATTATTTCCTTCCTTCTAGACACTTTGGGCTTTGGAATTTTTCAAGTTCCTTTAAGTATAAAGTTAGATTGTTTATTTGGGATTTTTCTTGTTCTTGATATAGGTTTGTAATACTATGAATTTCCCTCTTAAGACTGCTTTTGCTGTGTCCCATAGATTTTTGGATTGTTTTGTTCTCATTTTCATTTGATTCAAGGTATCTTTTGGTTTCTTCCTTAATCTCCTTGTCGAACCATTCATTGTTTAGTAACATGTTATTTAGCTTCCATGTGTTTGTCTGTTTTTCAGTTTTTTTTTCTTGTGATCAATTTCTAGTTTCATAGCATTGTGGTCAGAGAAAATGGTTGATAGGATTTCAATCTTCTTAAATTTATTGAGACTTGTTTTGTGTCCTAACATGTGGTCTATGCTAGAAAATGTTCTTTGTGAACTTGAAAAGTATGTGTATTCTGCTGCTTTGGGATGAAATGCTCTGAAGATATCAATTAAATCCATTTGATCTACTGTGTCATTTAAGGCCACTATCTCCTTGTTGATTTTCTGCCTGAAAGATCTATCCATTTAAGTCAATGGGTTGTTAAAGTCCCCAACTATGACTGTATTTCTGTTGATCTGTCCTTTAGATTTGCCTTACATATTTAGGAATTCCTATGTTGGGTGTATAAATGTTTACTAGGGTTATATCCTATTTTTGGATTGTTCCCTTTATCATGATGCCATGCTCTTCTTTGTCTCTTACTGTAACCTTTGTTTTAAAGTCTATTTTGTTGTATATAAGTATGCTACCTCAGCTTTTCTTTTTCTTTTCCATTTGCATGAAATATATTTTTCCAATGCTTTACTTTTAGTCTGTGTATATTGTTTGATCTAAAATAGGTCTCTTGGAGGAAGCATATATATGGGTCTTGTTTTCTTATCCATTCAGTTACCCTATGTCTTTTGGTCAAATCATTTAATCCATTTATATTTAAGGTGATTATTGATAGATATGTATGTAGTGCTATTTTATTTTTAGACTATTTTCCTCTGTTTTTTTTCTTTTTCTTCTTTCTTTCTTTCTTTCTTTCTTTCTTTCTTTCTTTCTTTCTTTCTTTCTTTCTTTCTTTCTTTCTTTCTTTCTTTCCTCCCCCTATCCCCCTCCTCCTCCTTCTTTCTTCTTCTTTGTCTAGCAAGCCCTTTATCATTTGTTGCAGTACTGGTTTGGTATTAACAAACTCTTCAGCTTTCTTCTCGGGTGCTCCTTATTTCTCCTTTGATTTTAAATGATAGCCTTGCTAGGCAAAGTAGCCTTGGTTGTAGGTCCTTGCTTTTCATTACCTTTAATATTTCATACCACTCCCTTCTGACCAGAAATGCTTCTGATGAGTAATCAGGTGCCAGTCTAATTGGTACTTCCTTGTAGGTAACTACCTGCTCTTCTTTTGTGGCTTTTAGGATTCTCTCCTTTTCTTTCAGCTTTGTTATTTTAATTATGATGTGTCTCAGGGTAGCCCTCTGTGGGTCCAACTTGTTGAGATTCTCTGAGCTTCCTGGACTTGTTGTCTTTTTCCTTCAGCAGAGTAGGGAAGTTTTTGGTCATTATTTCATCAAAGAGGCTCTCTGTCTCTTCTTCTTCTAGTATCCTCATGATGCAGATGTTGTTATGCTTCATGTTGTCCAAAATGTTTCTTAAGCTCTTCTCAGTTTTTTAAGCTCTTTTTTTCTTCTTGCTGCATTGCCTGGGTGTTTTTTTCTACCTTGTCTTCCAAAACACTGATGTAATCCTCTTCTTCACCTAACCTACTGTTTATTCCTTCCAGTGTATTAATTATCTCAGGTATTGCATTCTTCATTTCTGATTGGTCCTATTTTATGTTTTCTGTCTTTTTTCATGATTTTGAGTATATTTATAATCATTACTCTAAACTACCTGATAATTGCTTGCCTCCATTTCATTTAGGTCTTTTTTTTGGAGAATTCTCTTGTTCTTTCATTTGGGGTCTGTTTCTTCGTTTTCCTATTTTGGCTGCTTCTTTGTATTTTCCACCTTGGTTGTTAAAATAATCAGCCATTAAGCTGATCAGTTGTTGATATAATCAAGCTGTAATCATCAGCTGGGTTTAAGCACTGCAGGGTGGGACAGAGTAATTCCTGCAGGTGCAGCTATTACTTCCCCTCAGGTGGATGCCAGTTGGAGAGGAGTGCTCTGCCTGAGAAAAATGGCTTCTGGCAGTGTGGGGACTGACTCAGCACAGGGATCCTGGTAGCTATTCCTTTGTTCTTTCCTGAGAGCCACCAGCCTGACTCTCCTCAAGCATCTTTACTCCATGCCGCCCTCCCTCTACCAGAGCCCAGGGTAAGTGACTGCAAATGAAATTTTGTGCATTGACCCTTTAAAGTCACTTTGCATCTCCAGCTATTTCTCCCTGGCAGACAGAAACCCTGGCACTTTTCACACTAGACATTATCTGTTATCTTAGCACTATCCTAAGGATTTCTTTCTAGCTCTGGTGCTGTAGGTTGGGGAGCCTAGGTTGGTGTTTGAACCCCATACTTCCCAGGTGGAAACCCCCATCTGCTGAAATATCTGTCTGGCTGTGTGAGCTCAGCCAGCCCTTTTACGCCTCCTCCATATTACCTACCAATCTTGTGGTAAAGTGGTGTCTCTTGTCTGTCCTTGATTACAAGGCTCCTCTCCAGCTATTGTTCAGTTGGTTATTCTGGATGATTTGTCTACAATTTAGCTGTGATTCCAGACTGGTCCTGGGAGAAGGCTAGTGTAGCTTCTACTTACTCCTCCCCCATCTTCAATCTTGGATCTCCTGCCTCTTTTATTTAAAAGTTAAGTCTCATGAGATCAAACCCATTTTCCAAATCTGAGATCAATTTTACAAAAAAATGCCTGGGTATGCTCTGAGATTTTAAGAGAAAATTTAGTCAAGAGAATGCTCTTTCCTTTATACCTCCCACAGATTACATGTTAAAATATGTCCTATTTGTTTCAAATGTCCTTTCTACATAACTCTATTCCTGGTTATCATGTCCCCCTGCCTTATCTACTTCAGTTTATTTTCATTGCTGATATCACTCTTTTTTCCCCCCTTAGAATTTTGTGTCCTTTAAATTTAAAGAAGCTTTCTGACTTTTAAATTCTTCAAGATCTCCAAAATGCTAACTGTATCCCAAATTCCTACTCTTATTTCCTTTGCCTAAAAATAAAGAAAAAACACATGAACAAAGAATACATACACTCAAGACATAAAAAATAATTCCACAGGTTCCATGAAAGAAAATAGCTAGGGAGAAGAGGGAAAATTGGGGCTTATCTGGGTAAGAGTAAAAACTTCAGGGAATTGGATTACTGTATTGCTAACCAAATTCTATATGGTTTTCCATCATTTTGAGTGTTGCATTTAAAAATGCCCCTTCTACTAGGAGAGCAAAGAGCAAATTACCAGGCCAGTTGTCAAGTTTTGCTTCATATTTATCAATATTTGGGAGAAAAAAAAAAGATAAGAATATTTAAAGAAAAAACAGGGGACTCTTTTCCTCTTTTTCTCCTAAATTTTCCCTTACTTTTTTCTCTCTTCTCTAAATTTTTCAGGCTTATCAAAGTTTTTCTGACACCATTTTATTCTTTGGTCAGTATTTTATTCTCACTGTTTCTTCTGCCAGTATTCGTTTGCCTGCTGTTTTCTTTATTTTCTCCTTCCTGTTCTTTCTGAATCTCACTCACTATCCTTCAAGCCTTTGCTCTGAAGAATTTACTCTTTATCTTCTCTTATCCTGCTACTATCTCTTATCAGAGTGCTCAATGTCATGATTAAAAAAGCTTAGAGAAGAAACTCTTGCCCCTGCCACTCAGCATTCCTCTTGGGACAGGCTACCATAGCCAAAGGAGACTGTGCATCTGTGTTTTCTGTAGGCTTCAAAAGCAGAACTGAAAATGGTCCCCTTATCTGGACTTGATTTTGCGGTGCAGAGAGATGAATGTTTTGATCTCAGGGGGATCTTGCCAGATCAAGGAACTTGGAATGAGTCATCTGTTTAAATTTACTAGACACTCTTTGGGTACCTGAACCTGTATTAGCTGATTTCACCCCTCATGAGTTGAGATATAGTTACTGCTTTTTTCTTCAGCTATTTAAAATATTGTGGTACTGGACCCTGACTTGTATGGCTCAGATGGTTGGGTGTCATCTTGCAAAATGAAGGGTTGCTGGTTCAATACCTGGTTAGGGCACATGGTCCTTGATTAGCCATGTGCAAGAGGCAACTCATCGATGTTTTTCTCCCCCTCTTTCTCCTTCCCTCCCCCTCCCTCTAAAAATAAATAAGTAAAATTTTAATGAATAAAAATAAATAAATAAATAAATAAATAAATATAATATTGTGGCATTGGACCAAGTTTTTCAAAAGTTTGTTATTGTTTCTATTATTATTTACTATAAACTGATTTTGCTTATTTGCTTGTCTGATAGTTCAGTGGTTGCTAGTATATTCGTTGTTTTACAACCGTCATCGCTGTCTAATTTTAGAACATTTATAAACCCCCCCAAAAGAGATCTCAACTGATATCCATTAGCAATCACTCTTTATTCTTGTTCCCCACCACACAGAGGCTACTACTATTCTACTCTGGCTCCATGGAATTAACTATTCAGGACATTTAACATAAATGGAATTGTGCAACATATAGTCTTTTGTAACCAGCTTCTTTTACTTAGCATAATGTATTCAAAACTCATGTTGTAGCATGGATTAATATTTCATTTTTTCTTATTACTAAACAATATTTTATTGCATGACTATACCACATTTTGTTGGTATTGATTCATCAGTTGATGGATATTTAGATTGTTATCATGTTTTGGCTATTATATAGCATGGGGGAAATGTCTTAATGGAAATAATACAATAATTAATAAATAATAATGCAAGAATAAACTGTTTCACATGCTCACAATTGTAAACCTACTTTTACCCCACCCTATATATAAAGCTACTATAAACATTCATAAATGAGTTTTTGTGTGAACATTTTTTTCATTCCTCTTGGGTATATCAATTACTAGAATGGCTAGTTCTTATGGTAGCTCTATGGTTAACCATTTGAGGTACTTCCAAACAGTTTTCTGAAAATATCTGTATTATCTTATATCTTAATGAGCAGTGTGTGAGGATTCCAGTTTCTCTCCATCCTCATCAATATTTTTTATTGTCTGTTTTTTTTTACCTTCCTAATGGGTATGAAAGAGCGACTCATTATAATTTTGACTTGCATTTTATAATGACTAATGGTGTAGAGCAGAAATGCATGGAAGAAATATGTGTTTGAATCTGTTGCCCATTTTTAATTAGATTACATCTTAGTCCCGGTTGCTATAGTAAAAATACCATAGATTGGGTAGCTTATAAAAAATTGAAATTTATTTCTCACAGTTTTGGAGACTGGGAAGTCTAAGATCAAGGTACTAGTATATTCCATCTGTGGTGAGGGACTAGTTCTGGTTCATGGAGAGCTATCTTCTTGCTGTGAGTCACATGGTGGAAGGGGTGAGAGAGCTCTCTGGTGTATATTTTATAGGGGCACTAATTCTATTCATTAGAGTTCCACTCTCATGATCTCATTATCTTAAAGGTTCCACTTCCAAAAATCATCACATTGGGCATTAAGATTTAACACATGAATGGGGGGGGCAGTGCACAAACATTCAGTCTATAATATTTTGTCCTCAGTCCCTCAAAATTTATGTCCTTGTCACATGCAAAATACATTAATTACATTCCACAGCCCCAAAACTCTTAACTTGTTCCAGAATCAACTTTAAATCTAAGTCCTTATATAAATATCATCTAAATCACATATGGGTGGGAGTCAAGGTAAGATTTTTTCTGAGACAAATTCCTTTTCAGTGGTGAACTTGTGATGGGAGGGGCAACACTGATCATCTCTAAATTGCCTTCAGGGTGATTTTTCCATTATCCGATGACACACTGCTCATTTCCATCCCAGACTCATCAGAGTGGCCTTTCTGTTTAGGAATACTGAAGTATTCTCTGAGAAGACTGGGACGGGTTTTACAATATGGACCTCAAAACTCTTCTGGCCTCTACCCTTCCCTTAGTTTCAAAGCAAATTCCACATTTTTAGGTATTTGTTATAGCAGCATGCCACTTCTTGGTACCAGATTCTGTCCCAGTCAGTTCGAGCAGCTTTAACAAAAGTACCATAGACTGGATGACTTACAAACAGTAGAAATTTGTTTTTCACAGATCTGGAGACTGGGAGTATAAGGTCCAGGAGCTGACTGATCTTGCATCCAGAGAGGACCTGCTTCCTGGTGGGTTCTCAGAGGGCTATTTTCTTGCTGTGCATCACAGGGTAGAAGGGGTGAGGGAGCACTCTGGAGTCTCTTTTATAAAAGCAATAATTCCATTTATGAGAGCAACTCATAAAGTAATTACATTTCAAAAGCCTTGCCTCCACATTAGGCAGTAGGATTTAACATATGAAATTGGGGAATAAACATTAAGTTTATAGAAGACTATTTATCTTTTTATTATTGAATTATTGAGATTTTTCTATATTTTGTATTATAAACTCTTTGTCTTATATGCTTTGCAAGTATTTTTTTTTTCATTATATGGATTATCTTTTCACAGTCTCTATGGTGTTCTTTCTAAGTTTGATGAAGTTGTTGTCTGTGCTCTTCATATCGTATGTAAGGAACCATTGCCTAACCTGAGGTCACAGAGATTTACTCCTAAATTATCTTCTAGTTTGATAGTTTTAAGCTCTTTTATTTAGATCTGTGATCCATTTTGAATTACTTTTTATTTATAGTGTAAGATAAAGTTTTAATTTCTTTTGCATAAGGATGTCTAGTTTTCCCAGAATCATTTGTTAAAAGTACTGTCCTCTGACAATTGAACTGTCTTGATAGTCTTGTTGTAAATCCATAATGTAAAGATTTTTTTTCTGGACTGTCAGTTCAATTTCTTTGATCTATATATCTAATCTTATGCCAGTGCTATATTGTATTGATTACTGTAATGTTTTAGTAAGTTTTGAAAATGGGAGGTGTAAATCCTCCAACTTCATTTTTCTTTTTCAAGATCATTTTAACTATTATTGTCACCAGAAGGAGACCAGGTCTGAGGTGGGTATGCCTTGACATTGTCTAGAATGTGTGGGTTCTTTACTTTGTGCAGGAAAGGTTTTACAACGTGAGCCCAGGTGGTTTTGAGAGTACGCTTATCAAAGCTGGGGACAGTGAAACAAACAAAGGGCCTAAGAAAGAAGAGGCAAAATTATAGCAACAAGAGTGAGTCTTTTTTCTTTTCCTAGATATTTTATTCCTAGATATTTTATAGATTTTGCTATTATAAGTGGGATTTTTTTGTTTGATTTTAAATTATTTTAATATAATTTTTATTGTTCAATTTTATTTTTGGATTGTTCATGGCTTGCGTTTAAAAATAAAATTGATTTTTTAAAATTTTGAGCTTGTTTCCAGGCACAATGTTGAACTTTTTTATTCATTATAATGGCTTTTTTATTGAATGTCTTTTCGTATTTTTTAATATTATCATATACCATGATATTATCCATTATACCATTATATATTATCATGACCATGTCACTTGCAAATAAAAATAGTTTAACAGTTTTCTTTCTAATCTGTATGCCTTGTATTTATTTTCTTTCCTAATTACTTTGGCCATAAATTCTAATGCCAGAATAAATTTTGAATATAAAAGATAAGAATGACCACTCTTGTCTTATTCCTGATCTTGGAAAACATTTAGTGTTTCTCCATTAAGTATGTTAGCTATGGGTTTTTCATAGATGCCTTTTATCTGGTTAAGAAGATTCTCTGTAGTCCTAGTTGTTTTTCTATTGTTTTGAGCAGAAAAAAAAAAGGTGCTGTATTTTGTCAAATGTTTCTTCTGCCTCTGTTGAGGTGAACATGTAGTTTCTGTCCTTGTTCTATTAGCACGTTGCATCACATTGGCTGATTTTCAGATGTCAAACCAGTCTTTCTTTCCATAGAAAAATTCCACTAGTCATGGAGTATAATTATTTGCATATGTTGCTGGATTTGGTTTGCTAGTATTTTATTGAAGATTTTTCCGTCCATGCTCACAATACCGGTCTGCATTTTTTTGGTAATGTGTTTATCTGGTTTTTATATCACTATAATACTGACTTCATGGAAAGATAATACTTTTATCCCCTCTTTTGTTTTTTTTTCAAAGAGTTTTTGGTATTAATATTTAAATGTTTGGTTTACCTGTGAAATCATATGGAACTAAGCTTTTATTTGTGAGAAGTTATTTGATTACTAATTCAATCTTCTTATATATTTATTTATATTGTCTGTGTCTTCTTAATCTAGTTTTACAAGTTTGCTTATAATAATAGGCATAGAAGAAAACAAAGTATGTGATGAGGGTCAAGAGAAAAACTTTCAGAGGTGGCACATTTAAATTGTGTCCAGAAGTAGGAATAAAATTAATAATGCAAAGCACAAGCAGGTGGTTAAAGGGCATAGTGGAGAGATAGGAGAGGTAGAACTTTCCAGATGGAAAGAACAGCCCTAGTGTAAAGACCCTAAGGTGGCAGAGAGATTAACATGTTTTAGGAACAGAACACAATGAGACTAGAAAGAAAGGTCTCGGTGATGCAGAATAATGGACCAGGATATTGGATTTTAGTCTCTAGTGCAATGAGAAGTTGTCATTGGGTTTTAAGCAGGGAAGTGACAGAATCTATCTGCAGTTTTTAAGAATCTCTCTGGTTGCATTTTAAAGTAATGACTTGTATAATCACAACTGGAACTGGGGAAGGAACTTTATGGCTCAGTATTCTAGCCAAGACACAGTGATAGCTTAGATTAATGTAACATTATAGAGAAGTATATACATTTAAGATATATTTATGTATAGAATAAACTTGAAATGACAAATAACGTGTTATTAAGGGTGATATACTAGCTTTTGAATCATTAAACAATATGAATAGAGAAACATATTGAAAAGAAGACCAAGAACACAGTTATGTTTAAAATTACAGTTGGTTATACAGGTCTGGACTTTGGAGAGAGGTCTAGAATATGCATACTTTTGGGATCTGTTGGTATTCAGACAGTATTAAAATTATGAGAGTAAAATAGGTCAAGAAGTTAGCAAACATAGATGAGAAAAAAAATGCCCAGGGTAGAGCTATGAGAAATTCTAACAATTAGAGTTTAAGTAGGAAAAAAAATGAGCCCCCCCAAAAGACTTTGATAAACAGAGCCTACAAGTATTGGAAGAAAAACAGAAGGAGTGAAAGCTAAATGACAAAAAAAAAAAAAAAAAAAAATCAAAAAGGAAAGAATGGTCAATTGTATTGAATTCTGCTGAAAAGTTTAAACATTCTGATAAGTTACCGTTAGTCACAGATTAGTCATTCTGACCATGGCAAGGGAAGTTTTATAGTGTGCTGAGAGAAGTCAGAATAAGAGATAGAAAGAAGAACACTTTTAAAGTTATTTGGCTATGAAAGAATAAATTCAAAATGGATCCAAGGCTTAAATGTTAAACCCAAAACCATAAAAGTCGTAGAAAAAAATACAGGCAGAAAAATCTTGGACATTGCTCATAGCAATATTTTTTCTGCTATATTTCCCCAGGAAAGGGAAACAAAAGAAAAAATAAACAAATGGGAGTACATCAAACTAACAAGTTTTTGCACAGCAATGGAAATCATCAACAAAATAAAAAGACAACCCACAGAATGGGAGAACATATTTACCAATACATCTGATAAGGTGTTAATACCCAATATTTATAAGGAACTTATAACACTGAACACCAAAAAGACAAACAACACAATTTTTAAAAAATGGGCAAAGGACCTGAATAGACACTTCTCCAAATAGTACATAGAGATGGCCAACAGACATATGAAAAGATGCTCAACATCACTAATCATCAGAGAAATACAAATTAAAACCATGATAGGGTACCATCTCACATTTGTCAGAATGGCTGTCATCAATAAATCAACAAAAAACAAATGCTGGACACGATGTGGAGAAAGGGGAACCCTTTCACACTGCTAGTGGAAATGCAGACCAGTGTAGCCACTATGGAGAGCAGTATGGGGATACCTCAAAAAATTAAAAATAGAACTGCCATTTGACCCAGGAATTCCACTTCTGGCAGTATATCCAAAGGAACCCAAAACACTAATTAGGAACAACATAAGCAGGGGATTTTGGGCCAAGATTGAGGCATAGGTAGATACACTTCATCTCCTTGCACAACCAAAAGGACTACAACAAATTTAAAAACAAAAGATAACCAGAACTGCCAGAAAATTGAACTGTATGAAAGTCTGACAATCAAGGAGTAAGAGAGGAAACATTCATTCATATCAGTAGGAGGGGCAGAGATGGGCAGCTGGGGCAGAGAGGACATGGCAAGGCAGTGGTTGGCAGACTGGGTGGTCCCACATTTATGTTTGGATAAACCAGGAGGAACAACTGGGGTATGAGATGTACAACCCAGGGTTCCAGTACAGGAAAAGAAAGCCTCACAACCTCTACTGGTAAAAACCTGTGGGGGTCGCAGCAGTGGGAGAAGGGGCCAGTCTCACAGGAGAGCTTGTTTGAGAGACCCACAGGGTCCCAGAATATATACAAACCCACCCACCCTGGAGTCAGCACCAGAAGGACCCAATTTGCTTGTGGGTAGCGGGGGAAGTGACTGAAAGCTGGCCAAGATCCAAGCAAGTGGCATTGTTCCCCCTCAGACCCCTCCGCCACATGCAACTCTATAAGGCAGTGATGTGGGCTGCCCTGCCCTGGCAAATACCTAAGGCTGCACTCCTCACAATGTAAAAGGTGTGCCAAGACAAAAAAAAAAAAATATGGCCCAAAGGAAATAAGAGATCAAAGCTCCAAAAATAGAACTAAGCAATGAAGAGATAGCCAACCTAACAGATGCAGAGTTCAAGACAATGGTAACCTGGATGATCACAGAATTGATGGAGTATGTTCACAATATGGAGGAAAAAATGAAGGCTGTGCAAAGTGAAATAAAGAAAAATATACAGGGAACCAACAGTGAAGGGAAGGAAACTGGGACTCAAATCAACGATGTAATGCAGAAAGAAGAAATAAACATTCAACCAGAACAGAATGAAGAAACAAGAATTAAAAAAAGTGAGGAGAGGCTTAGGAACCTCTGGGATGACTTTAAACACTCCAATATCCAAATCATAGCGATGCCAGAAGGAGAAGAGGAAGAGCAAGACATTGAAAACTTATTTGAAATAAGAATGAAGGAGAACGTCCCAAATTTGGCAAAGGAAATAGATTTCCAGGAAGTCCAGGAAGCTCAGGGAATCCCAAAGAAGTTGGACCCAAGGAAGCACACACCAAGGCACATCATAATTACATCACTCAAGATTAACAATAAAGAGAGAATCTTAAAAACAGCAAGAGAAAAGGAGAAAGTTACCTACAAAGGAGTTCCCATAAGACTCTCAGCTGATTTCTCAAAAGAAACCTTACAGGCAAGAAGGGGATGGAAAGAAGCATTCAACATCATGAAAGACAAGGACCTATATCCAAGAGTACTCTATCCAGTGAAGCTAACATTTAGAATGGAAGGACATATAAAGTACTTCCCAGACAAAGTAAAGTTAAAGGAGTTCATCATTACGAAACTCTTATTAAATGAAGTATTAAGGGGACTAATTTAAGAAAAAGAAGATGATATAACTATGAACAGTAAAATGACAACAAACTCACAACTGCCGACAACTGAACCTAAAAAAACAAAAACAAAAGCAAACTAAGCAAACTGCTAGAACAGCAACAGAATCACAGAAACAGAGATCACATGGAGGATTATCAGCAGGGAGGGGGAGGGTGGAGAATAGAGTGCAGGGTATAAGAAGTGTAAGTGGTAGGTACGAAATAGACAGGGGGAGGTTAAGAATAATATAGGAAAGGGAGATGCCAAAGAATGACCCATGGACATGAACTAAGTGGGAGAATGCTGGTGGGAGTGGGTATGCTGGGCAGAGGGGAATAAAGGAGAGAAAAAAAATGGGACAACTGTAATAACATATTCGATAAAATATATTTAAAAAAAAGAAAGAAACAACATAAGCACTCTATGTCTATTGTAGTGTTATTTACAACCACCAAGATATGGAAGAAGCCCAAGTGTCCACCAATAAATGAGTGGATAAAACAGCTACAGGATATTTACACAACGGAATTCTTATTTCTTGACCATGAAAAAGAAGAAAATTTTACCCTTTACAATAGCATGGATGGACCTGGAGAATATTATGTTAAATTAAAGAAGCCAGTCAGAGAAAGACAAATACCATATGATTTTACATATATGTGGAATCTAATGAACAAGCTGAACTAACAAGTCAAGTGGGGGTAGACTCAGAGATGGAGAGCAGGATGACAGCTGGGTGGGGCGGATGTTAAGGGGTGGAGAAATTGAGCAAAACAGAAAAAGGACTCATGGACATGCACAATAGTATGGTGATTGCTGGGGGCAGGGGGTATAAGGGAACTAAATGGTAATAAAAAAAATGAAATCAATTAGGAAGGAAGGAAGGAAGGAAGGAAGGAAGGAAGGAAGGAAGGAAGGAAGGAAGAAAGAAAGAAAGAAAGAAAGAAAGAAAGAAAGAAAGAAAGAAAGAAAGAAAGAAAGGGAGGGAGGGAGGGAGGGAGGGAGGGAGGGAGGAAGGGAGGGAGGGAGGAAGGAAGGAAGGAAGGAAGAAAGAAAGGAAGAAAGAAAGAAAGAAAAAGAAATGTAAAAGAAAGAATGATAACTAGAGAGAGTTATCATATCATGGGAATCCTCCTCCTCATCCTCACCCTCTTCCTCCTCCTCCTCCTCTTTCTTCTTTTCAAGGTTTCTAGAGTTGCTAGAACCTTTTAACAGTAATAAGAAAGATCTAGTGGGAAAAAGAGAGATAATCTCAAAATCAAGCATAAATAAAAGTCTACTACCAAAGAAAATAAGTCCCTAAAAGAGTGGGAGGCAATGATATTCACAATACAGGTGGCGAGATGAATCTTAAGGAAGGGACATTAATTCTACAGTGGCAGGAGACAAAGAAATGAAAGGATGGGTGCAGACAAGGTAGTTTGTGAGTTTGGTTGGGGGAAAATGAGAGCACATTTATCTGATGGCTGCAACTTGTAGGGTGAGGACAGATGCTCTTTGGAGAAACGTGGACTGGTTGTTAGTGGTGCTGAGAGCACCGTTGAAGCTGGTAATTCTGAATTTTTAATTATGTCAGTTATCTTAGTTATATAATTTTTCTTAAAATCCAAGCTATTTAGTGTAATGGTTCTCAACTAGAGGTTTTTTTTTTTTTTCAGAATTATATGAGAGTTTTTTTTCTAACTCTGAACTCAGACCTAATGATTCAGAATCCCTGGATATGGGGCCTACCATATGTCTTTTTATGATGTCCATACATTTTTTTTGTTTGTTTAAAACTGTCTTAATATAACCACAAGGCTCTTCATGATTAGCCTGCTTTCTACCTTCCCATCTTCATCTCCAACTACTCCTTGCTTTGAATCTCATATGTTAATCATAACAGACTGCATTTTACAAGGACCCTTAATTGGACAACACTTTCTTATCATTTTACCACTACTGACCTTGAATGGAAAGCCAAACAAGTAGCACATTTTAGTTGCTTAATAGTAACTAATTCAACATCAGTAGTTACAGAACAAGATCAATTTGTTTTTTTAGGAAAACTAATTTTTACTTTTATACCTTTTGTAGTAATGTTTACATTTTCTCCTCAATGCTAGTTTAATATGTTAGGTCATACTGCATGTGTTTGCTACACATATATCAGGTTCTACTCTCCGGAGCTCATAAAGTATAAAAGTGATTATTTTTTTTGCTATATTTTATTGAGTATGCTATTACAGTTGTCTCATTTTTTTCCTTCCTTTCTCCCCTCCACCCTGTACCCCATCGCATCATCCCCACATGTTTTAGTCCATGTCCATGGGCGGCACACACCAGTTCTTTGGCTTTTTAATTGCCCACACTACTCCCAGCTTCCCCTTGACCACTTTTTTTTTTTGGTCAACATTTTCCTGCCACCACTTTCCCCAGCCCCACCCCGCCCCACCTCCCACCCTCAATTCTTTCCCCATTTGGCTTTGTTGATGGGTCCTTTATGCACATTCCTTGATGACCCTTCCTCACCTTTTCCCCTGTCATCCCTCTCCCTCCTCCCCTCTGGTTACTTTCAATTTGTTTTTTATTTCAATGTTGCTGGTTATATCTCACCTTGGCTAAGGGGTCTGGGTGTACTGTTTAGATGCTTTTGTTAAAGGCAGGAGTTAAGAATATATTAGTTATGGTAAAAGAGCATTGAATATGTTGGCAGCTCTGTGCAAGTACAAAATAAAATTAATGTGCCTCTTCTGTGTATTTTAGAATCAGGGCACCAGTCAAACCAAGACAGAAGGAAAAAAAAATCAAGCCAAATGAAAGAAAAGAGGGCCTGGTATCTATGAACACTCAAAGCACCAAAGAGCGCAGTGTTTCAGAGACACAGAGAGGACAAAAGTTTTCAGAATAGAGAGAGGCTAATTAAATGGGTCAAATGCTGTGGACATTTATATCAGACCAGGACTGAGTATTATTCATTGTCTTTGGAAATTCAAAAGTTCTTGGTGACTTTTGCAAGAGCAACTCAGTAGAGTCAAGGAACAAAAGTCAGATTACAATAGGGTGAAAAAGAAACTTCTTACTAGGAAGCAAAGATAGCAAGTAGCAGGAGTTTCTTCAAAGAGTTTCATAATAAAAATGTAGAGGTAGAGGGATGTATGCGTGTCACAGAGAGGAGTTTTTAAATTCAAGATTGAAAAGATTTAACTCTCTGTAGATATGTAAAAATGTGAATCAATTTTAGGGTAATATCCAGCAGAGAGAGGAAAAGAGGAAAGGAAAAGAATGAGGGAAAAGATAATTGGGGGAAAGAGAGAGAGAAGAAAAAAGAAGGAAGAAGAGGAAGAGGAAGAAGGAAGAGGAGAAGAAAGAGAAGAAGAGGAAGAAGGAGGAGGAGAAGGAGAAAAGGAGGAGTAGGAGAGAGGAAGAGGAGAGCAGAGGCGGAGGAGAAAGGTGAAGGATAATTGGTGAAGCATGGTCTCTGAAGAGAAATTGGAATTCACAGAAAAAAGCACTTTAGATAGAAAAAGAAAATTCTCTTCCACTTTGAAAGGAAGGAGTGCTGAAAGGATATAGGTAGATGAAAAACACTAGGCGCTAGGAGACAAATGTGGAAGGGACTGCTGTTTTGTGGTTTTGCCTTCTTGATCAAATAGAACACAATGCCCATAGGGCGAGGGAGGAGACATTGCATCTGGGTTTTTCAGGGCAAGAGAAATTTTGTAATGCAGCTTTTGAGGGAAAATTGACAGGGGACTGGTGATGAACACAAGGAAATACAGCCTAGCAATAGCTGAGGCTGGAGACCCCATATATAAAATATCTCCAGTTATGTGCTTTTACTTTAGCAGGTCTCAGCACCAAGAATTCCTCCTGTATATTGTAGATATTTATGTAATTTTAAAAAAATTCTGTGATATGTAGCAATATTATATCATTAGATGGAGGCTTTTTCAAAATTATAATAATTGCTGATCTTAATTCCACCAAACTCATCTCTCAAAGGATTTATCATAAAACCCACATATAAAACCTCATGAAATATGTCATCTAAGAAATCCTGCAAATTGTGCTGTTGAAACAGATGGCACAGCCCTGCAATATAAGCAGCAATGCCCTCCCCAGCTGTTGATTTTGTTTGCAAATTTTAAATCACTATATGATGGTTGCTGGGGCTGATGTAAAGTGTATCCAAAATCATCCCACAAGCTCCACAAATGATGAACTGACCTAGGTTAGAAGAGATTGGGGTAAAAAAGTACTTTATTATTGTACATGTTTGAGCTTCAGAGATTTTTAGAAATATCACACTTATGTTGGGGTGTGCATTAACATAGGGAAAAAAAAACTTACACCTGTAACACGTAGGAAGGAGTCTGGTTATAAAATATCTCTATTTTACCATAAAGCCTCTGTCTTCACTTGGGCATCTGTGATATTTTACTTTCCTGAATGCTCTAGTTCTATTTCCTTTTTTGGTTTTTCTTCTTTTATCCCTGAAATTTAGAGGATGTTCAAAGTTATATCCTTGGTCTTCTCTTTGTGTACACTATTAAAGACCTAATTTCTATCTCACCTTCCCCTCTACTATTACCTGTATCTGTCCTCCAGGGAGATGCACCATAGACAGTTCAGAATATAGACCTAAAATTTAGTGCAGAGGTTGTTAACACACACAGAGTTAAGGACACACTGTGAAGGTAGAAGCCCTGCCCTCCTTCCTCCTCCCCATTTGACACACTCTTGCGCATCCATGTTGATCCAGCTATAATGCTAGTAAAATGATAACAAATAAATCATGAGTTTTTCCAGAAGTCAAACACTCTTCTGAGTATTTTGTGATTTCATATTAAAATGTATTATTTTATATTTTCTAGTTATATTGAGATATAATTGATGTATAGCACTGTATAGTTTAAGGTGTGCAGACTGAGTTGATGATATATATTATGAAATTATTATGTAAGTTTAACTAAACATCCATCATCTCATATAGATAAAAAAAATAAAAAAAATTTAAATAGTTTCTTCCTTATAATGAGAACTCAGGATTTACTCTTTTAATAAATTTCAAATATACCATACAGCAGTGTTAATTATAATCATGTTGTACATTATATCCTCAGTAATTTTTTAACTTATAACTGGGAGTTTTTACCTTTTGACCACCTTCACCCAATTCTTCCACCCTCCTCTACCACTGTGTTCTGAATATTTTAAATGTATCAACTTATTTTTATCCAATGCAAAAGTTGGTGCTATCATTGTGATTAGTTTTATGCATATTCGCACTTTTCCTTGTAGACTTTAAACCCTTTTAAGAAAAGTGAACATATGTCATTTATGTTTTTATCCCTTACAGGGCTTCTTGATTCTTCCTGAATTAAGTATGTGATAAGTGTGTGTTTGTTGAATGACTAGATAATAAAAATAAGATAATGCACAAAATTAAAAAATGAAATTGATTAACTATATTCTTATAAGTCTTTTTTTATGTAAATTGTTCTTTGAGGCTAGGATTTTTTTTGTTTCTTTCAAAGTGCTAGGCATATGGTAGAAACTTAATAAATATTTGCTTGTTAATTGGTTAAAACCTTCTGGAGTGCTATTTTACCCTAGGGAGTGGAAAATTAAGAGATATATCCTTTAACTTAGAATTTGCTAAGTTCTATCTGCATACCTCCCCACATGTTATGTGTCAGGAATTTGTTTGATTCTTCGGATGCGATTTTACTATAGGTGCTTTGAAGGCTGGTTGCAGGTTAGTACCTCATTGCCAAAGCTCCAGTTGTAACTACGGCTAACTATTTATGTCCCAATCTGGCTTTCTTCTCTTCCAGCCATTTACCACTCTGGCCCTCTTGTGTGATATTTGTATCTACTGAAGACAGCATATAATATACATAAAAGATACTTTAAAACAAGTTGCGCTTTAACAGAGAACACTTTAAATGGAAACACAACTATAAAAAATTTGTGAAAATTATTCAATTTACAAAAGGGTTAAATTTCTGTTTATGGATGGCAATACACTTATACAAGGAATAATCACAAAAGTCTACATTGGTTAAAATGGAGAATTTAAGATATTCAACTAAATGGTACAGATTGACTTATTTTAATGTTTGTCTATTATAAAACCATACAATGAAAGATGTAAAAAGTCTAAGGATTATTTATTGTTCAAACTGATTTAAAGTGAATTTGTGAAGAAATATTATTTACAACTGGGATATTGTTTTTGTTTTTCTGAAAAGCAATTAAACAATCCTATGTTGATTGGTACACAGCAAAATACATTCGAAATGACTTCCTAAAACAAATTTATCTAATTTTTGCCAAAAAAACCCCAACCCACAACAAATTCTCAATACAAAAAGGAAAATCTTTTTATTTTGAAAGAGTTTTAATTGAGTTTTGACAACATAATTTCTCCAGTCTTCCCCAGCGGGATCGTATCATCACCCAGTGTATGAATGAATACATTTTCATTTTACCTGAAGAGGTACCATAGGCTGTTAAGCAAGGTGAGATTCCTAGCTTTCGAAATGGAGACAGCTTGTCTCTCGTGATTCTATGACTCTGACTGTTAAGTTCTTCTCTCAGCTTTCTGCTCTCTGTTTCCCAATACCTAGCAAAGGTGAGAGGCTTTGTTGCTATTGGATACCAAAGGAACAGCAACAACAACAAACCTGCCACATATCAGACAACCCTTTGGGCAGGGTAAGGAATAATTCCATAACGGAGTACATGACATAAACTGTGAATGTTCCCTGCTCCTCCCAAATATGACAATGTCAGTGGAACAGTGATTTATAGCTTCCTAAGGGTTTTTAAGACTACTTGAGTTCTTTTATAAATTGTGTCTTCTAGAAATCAGACAAATCTCAATATAAGAGGAAAGAAATAGAAAATTATCTTTTGTGAGCTCTTTAATGTTGATCTATATATTTTAATTCCCAAAGAAGCATAGACATAGTTGAAGGCATAGAAGAAAAGTCTACACATACCCAAAGAGCATTCCTATATCTTATAATTCAATTTCATAATTCACATAAATCTCCAGCAAGCTGGAGCTAATTGCTACGTATAAATGAAAAGAACAGCAACATTCAGAGAACATCCCTTGCTTTTGAGATTCAACAATTTCACCCTGGAATTTTTGGAGTTATTAGGTGGTAAAACTATAAATACACAACAGAGGCAAATAGATCAGCATACAGGTTAAATGATATGGATAGAAAGCCTATAAATTCACTGCTTATATAAAAACTAATATTCTAGAAAATAATGTGTTTAGCTAGAAACACTTTCCTACCCAGAATTAATTACTATTAAACTGCTTAGTGCAATTGCTCAACAAACCTATTGGAAAGCCATTAGACAACAAGCATGTGAGGAGATAGCTAACAATTAATAATCAGGTTATTATAAATCATGACTTCAAAGAAATGGCATTTTACATCCTTTTAGTGGAAACAAAAGTTTGACAATACCAATTGTTGGCAAGATGTATATCAATAATGTCTCATTACATTGTTGATAAGAGAATAGTACAACCACTTGTGAAGACAGTTTGAAATTATCTTGTAAAAATGAACATTCACAAATCATATGACCTATCAGTCCCTCTGTATAAAAATTCAAGTGACACTTGTGTGCAACAGGGGACCTGTATAGAAATATTTATAGCAACACTATACATAATAACTAAAATAAAAGAAAGTAAAATAATTTATATAAAATAAGTAACTATTAAAAGAAGAATAGATAAAAAGAATCATTCATAAATGTGATTTTACACAGTGGTGAAAATGAATGAATCACAACTATATACAACATGGATTAATCATGCCTACCGTTAAGTGACAAGAAAGTCTCAGAAGTTGTATATAACATGATAGTCTTTTTTTTAAGTGACATAACAGTTCAATAGAACACTGCTTAAGCATATGCTATAGAGTATAAAACTATTATTTATAAACAAGGGAATAAAAACAAAAGGCTGTGTGATGGATTACTTGGGATTGACCCATAAGCAACAGTACAGGAGAGGAGGAGTTCAGAGATATGTGTAAACAATTTTCATTGTTCTAGGTTTTGTCCCAGGTGTTTGTTTCACGGATGTTTATCAGCATTGCAATGAATGAATGTACTAACAAATAAAATAAAGAAGGGCTGTGCATGGATCAAGTGTGGATAGTGTGTCATGCCCCACAAACTAATCCAAATCTGTATACCACAGGTATATTTTAAACTAAGCAAGACAACAAAAGAAAAATTTAAAAATCTACTGTTCATTTTATTTGCTTAATTTTTTCGGTTGAAGAAATGAAAGGCACAATGAATTTGTATATGTTTATGATATATGAAAATGAGCATCTGGATGGTTATTTGCATTGGAGGATTTAGAATCTTAATGTCATAAAGATAAATACAAAAAAAAAAATCACAGGAGATGTGGCACACCGTTAGGCACCTGACTCTTCTAAATTGAGATTTTATCAGGGTTTTAGTTTGGATGAGAGAATGGGCAGAAATATTTCCTCTGGGAGATGAGGGTTCTCTAACATAATGGACCATTCTGTCAGTACAGATTGATTCTGCCATGTAATACTACTGGGTTTTTATCTTTTAATGATGATTTTGTTATGTATAACTTTATATCAGCTCCACTACAATTCTTTTTATCCTATATTGATTTTTTTTCTTTCAGCCCATTAACAGAATTACCACAGTCTGTGTGAAGGTGACATTATAAATATTACCAATAATAAGCAATCAGAATCCGTAGCTACATGAAGTAAATAAAATAGAAAAACTGGTCAGTCATACACTGTATGTGATTTATATCATCTTGATCTGGAGAATTTAAACTTCTAAACTCTAAGCTTCGAGCCATATTTTAATAGGCAGTTGTGTCCTTCATAATTACAGTTCAGATCCTCCGGCCTCCCATGTTGAATAATGGGGAAGTCCAGAGTAGTCAAAACTTATGTTTGGAACAGACTTCAAATAAGGTTTCACAAGTTTCAGAGTCTGGTGTGTGTTAGAATTTTTGTGGGGAGGAATACTCTATAGAAACAGATCAGAACAGAAATATCTTTGCATCCTTAGCCCAAATAAAGGTGTCAATAGAAACAGAACAGCACTTTTTGTTGGTCTATATGCTTGTTTTAGACCCTTATTACATATTGTAGCATTTTTAAAAAATCTCTTAAAAAAATACACACACACACACACACACACACAGACACATATATTTCTGTTAGTGTTCTTTATACAATATCAGACCCCCAGGGCAGAGGCTGTGGCTCACCACTGCATCTTGTGTATTTCAGTGCTAGCTCCAAGGCCAGGCAGTAAATATTTGCTAAATTGACTAGGCTCCCATTAGGCAATGAGGCTTCTTTAGCAATGTCTTCTTAAATGACATTATTTACTTGCTGAAAATGTGCTTTCCACATTGGCTTAGATCTCTAATTTACATAGGCCTGCTGCCATTCTGCTGTGACACAGACCTCTTTCTGAGCACTCTAGCTTTTCTGACCTCATTCTCGCATCAAGACATGTTGAGAATTGCATCCATTTTCATTCAGCAGCACTGCCTTGCCCTGTCCTTACCTCTAAATTGCAATCCTTTGATTCTTTAATATAGATCTAACGTGCCCCAGCCTGGTCTGTAATTCCATAAAGTCCTGAGCTTTAGATTATAAATAGGGCTGCACTCAAGTGGAGTCTTGTCTGCCTGTTTACTAGACCGCTTTCAAGATTGTTAAAACCCAAATAGCCAGGGGAGAGATGGAAACTTAATTTATTTCAGGCTTCGATGCCCCAATGCCTGGAGGCAAGGCAGACTCTCAGTTTCCCATGAGCAGACTACTAAATGTTTTCAACTTTGGTGAGCAGAAAAGACTTTGTGCACAGTTCATACAGAGATTTCCCAAGTATAGATGATATTCAAATAACAGAGTTACCTGTCAAATACTGAATGAGACCCACCTACCCAGAGAGTTGAGCAATTCTTTGCTCGTTCAATACTTTAATCCTTAACCCAGTTAAACAGAGGCCCTGGCATACATAACAGAAAGTACAGCAAACACTTCATGTGCCAAACATGACGGGGCATTTGCCTGTTCTCCGCTGCCCTCACCTCCACCAATCCCTATTGGAATAACAAGTTTGAAAGTTTTTTTCTGTTCCCCTGAAAGCTGTTATTCTTGAGACAAAAAACTACAATCAGGGTCAATGGAAATGTTATGCAAGACCGAAACCAGTTGTTCACAAGAATTAAGTTTGAAATTTTAATAAGTGACTTAGTATGAAAGAATTACGGTTTTGTTAACCATGTAGAAAGAAAGATGGCAAACTGAGTGTATAACAAACAACTCAATTTAATTAGCTCAGAAGTTACTTATGAACACCATTCATAAAGGCTTGAATCGAACTATATATATTTTAGACACTGAACAAGAAGAGAATAGGCTCTTGTGTTTAACAAGCCCATAGTATGACTGATTCTCACAGGCCAGTGATTAACACAGAGATCAGAATATTATATGCATTTAATAAATCTTGTGCTATTGTGTTACTGTTGTGTTATTATTATAAATGTAACAAATATTATATTACTGATATGCGTCAAGTATTCTAAGATAGCCTTAATATTATTATGCGTAAGGAAGGCCTATTAGAGTAAACAACATATGAGTTGATTCTTGAATAGTGATCCTGCCAGTAGGAAGCAGAGAAGGTCATTTAGGCAGAAGGAATGGCAAATACACAGCATCCAAGGCATAAAATAACTTAATAAGTTCAGGGCAAGAAGTGCGCAGATCATTCTTGGCTGACCAGGGCATATTTGGCAAGAGAACTGTCTACAGTAGTCCAGTCCAGACCTAGTTGTCCTGTCTAGGTCTAGACCAGACCAGCATAGCTTGAGGGAGTGTCGCCAGGGGGAGGATTTGAAACACAGAAGAAGAATGCCGGCAAAGTAAGCAGAAGGCAATGCCAATGGTCATGTTTGAAGAGCCAGACGAAGCTGTGGGTGGGATAATGAGTAATGCTTCAAGAAGCTAATAGAGATTAGAAGCAGGTTCAAATAGAGATTAGGAAGCACTGCAAAATCCAAGTAAATGATAAAGACTTGAAATAAGGTAGTGGTACTGGAGTCAAGTGTGAGAAACATTTAAGAGGCAAATATGTCATACTTACTGAACAATGAAATATACAGAAATTGAGAAGATTAGCATAGAAAATGCTTCAGTGGTGCGCAAGGACAATGTTTTGCAGAGTCTGGGATGTACATCGAATCTATGACTGATACACTATTGACCCAATAGCTAGAACTCATGAGTCTGGGAAACAAAGGGTAAAAGAAGTTGCATTAACCTCTCTCATCGTCCCTCTTGATGACTAATGCATTTGAGAATTGGCTTTTCTCATCATCTCTACCTTAGGTTCTGCCAAATTAGAGGTCCAGATTCTCAATGAGGAATGTTTACCTTAGTGGACTTCTAAAGGATCCATGGAACTTGAAGCTATGACTTGAAGCTACCACATGACTTTGCAGTCCTCTTGCTAGTGCCCTTGCAGGCAAAAATTCAGGGAAAAAAATAACTCTGATAATTAGTAAAAGTGGGATGTGATTAGTTCCAAAAGAGAAAAATATGAAAGAATGCCGTGATTATCTAGAAGACTGAAAAATTTGATAAGATTCATAAATGCAAAGGAAAAAAACAACAAAAAAATGGGCCATGCATAAAGGTTAATAGGGACAAATAGCCCCAGGAAGCTCAATATCATTTTATTGTATGAAAATATTACAAATACCCTTTAGAAAGTGTCTGTGTTGAATAAATAAAGTATATCTATATACAATTTAGTTATATTTTATTGGATTTGGTGATATTGTCTAATATTTTTTTATAATAATGTAGAAAATAGATTACCTCTGGCAGTAAAATTTAGACACTTTTTATTGCCATGTGAAAAATATTTTTCTTGCATATTTTTCACCTTATTTAGAGTTATAATACTTAAGTATTCAACTATTTTAATATAATGATCAAAATATAATAAATAAACTTTGGGAGAGTTAGATTCTTTTTTTGTCTCATGACCTTGTGTTGATCCCCCCCCGACCCCGCACAGATTCGGATTCAGATTTCGGGCTGGATATAAAGGCAGTCACAGAAGAAACTGATACAACAGCTTAACTTGCACTGTACAACTTCTTTCTAAATAGTATTCCTACTTCCGTTCTCCAGGGGAGAAAATAATTTGACTGAAGTGATACTGTGCTGACAATCAGTAAGTATTGTGACTAAAAGTATGAGTGCTGAAGTCAGATACAGCTGGTCATCAAGGTCTAGGCATGACACCAGCTGTGTTACCATGTACAAGTGAACTGACCTCTCTGTGCTTCAGTTTTTTCATTTGTCAGTGAGGTTAGTAAGAGGATTTTTCTATCTCTTAGGATTTTTGTGATGATTGCCTGAGCTAGTGCAAGTAAAATATTAGCCGCATTTGAAGAATATGGTGAACTTCAACAACACAAAATCTCTAGTTAATTCAGTAGTATCAGTGTCTCTGATAGTAATGATTATTATAGTAGTAGTAATTGTTGAAAGGTAATTTTTTTTAAAAATCAGGTAAATCAAGACTTTTATGCAGATATAAAAATGAACACGTTAAATTTTGTTTAACTCATTGGTCAATGAGGGAAAGAAGCAGATGCTATAATAGGTCAAAATAGAATACAAAGAATAGACAGATTTATAGATTAGGAATATCAAAATGAATGTGTAAATGGAGGCAAAACAGGCCTTTTTCATCAAGGGAGAAAGGATAACAATTGAATGCCCATGGCACAGAACATACATTTCTATAGACAAAATTTATTTTTGCATTGCTTATCAGAGTTATAAATAACTTCCATAGAATCAAAATTTTAAAAATGGAGAGAAATGTGCTATATAGATAATGTGTACTTCTTCACTGAAGTATAATTTTTCTCTACACAGTAGTGGTAGTGGTAGTATTTCTGGGTCACAAGGAACATGTGTGATATAAATATCACTAAAAGCAGGTTAAACCCTAAAAACCTAAACAAGAACACAGTATGTTTATTGTTTAAAAGGTGCTGGTGACCAAGAAAGTTGGACCTGACATTAAACAATCCTGGATTATAGTTTTGCCTTTTTACCATTTATCAGGTAATTGACCTTGTCCAAATCTTGAGTCTCATTTTCCTCATCTGGGAAATAGGACCCTGGAACTAATGCTTTCAAAAGAGTCCCCTCAGACTCACATCTGTAGACTAGAGGCAGTGACTGTTGATGTGAATATTAATGCACTGTCTCATGTGGATAATCTACCCATGGATAATTGAGAATGGGCTATAAATAAACAATGTGATTAGAATTACTGACCTAAAAAATCCCAGCAAATGACAAGTCATTAGGGCCTTTGATATGTAACTGATTTTACTGAGTATATTCAATGAAATGTTAATGTAATTTTGCTGAACATGCAGTACTTATTATTACACATGATGGATTGGAGATGTGAGTTTTCATAGGTAGTAAACTGTCATAGAAATAGTTTAAGCGCTAAAATTATGGCAACAACTACCTTTTACATTAGAAAGTCATTTTACTCCAGCTTGTGTCAGTGAATGTGGTAAGAAAGTGTGAATGTGAGGCAAAGGATGAGTGTTAAAAGTATGATTTAAGAACATTCAACTCAAACTCTGTTTCCATGTTATCATCTGAGTGGCCAATGCCTACCCAATGGCACCATGGGTGTGCATATGACTCTTGTATGTCATTCCCTCAATTCTGTGTGTAAGATCACCTGAGATGTTTAAGCAAATGTTAAAACGTAAGTGGTTGGCTTATATAACATACACATAACTTCTTATAAAATAAAGCTTTTTGTGAAATATTTATTATAGCATTTAAAAATAAGTATTATAAAATATACAAGAAACTGAATAAAACACATGGAGAGCTTAATGGATTGCTATGTTGCATCTATCATTCAGATTAAGAAACAGACTTTTGATAGTTGCTCAAGAATTCTTCCACGTGTCCTGACTCAATCCCAGCTCTCTTCTTCCTTCCTAAAGGAAACCTTTCTCCTAGACTTTAATCACATTCATTTCTTTACAGTTTAACACCAGAACTTATTTTGCCTTCTTTTTATTAATATGCCATGTAAGCATTTTTCATACAAACGTTTATAACATCTTCATTTCTTTGAAAACATCTTTTGCAACTTATTTATGGAAGGACCTAGGTAATTGGTTCATAGAGTTTCTCATTGTTTGGATTTTGTGTAAATTGGTACTTAGAGACTTGATTAGACTCAAGTGTTTTATCATGGGGAAGGGCAGGCACTGACACAAGTGGTGATGGCTTGTTCCACCAATGGCAGAAAGGCAATGCCTAATCATCTCTATTTGTATGATGTTGGGAGCCATTGATGTTCCATGTTCAGATCCATGGATCTATGAGAGGTATTGGGCTTGATTTTTTATGTGAGAGATTCTTTAAAATTCATGTATAAATCACTGATATATTGAAACTGTATGTTAAGATACTATGTTGGGACTGAGATTTAAAAATATTTATTTCTCTAACATTAAGTACAGTAGGCTAGCTTGGTTATTTCCATTCCACTGTACAACTCTATGTAGCCTCTATGTTACCTCAAAGATCCGGGGACAGTTCAATTTAAAACTGCTGATTGTATCCTAAGAATCCTGAAACACCAATTCAAAAGAACCTACTCACCCCTATGTTCATAGCAGTGTTATTTACAATAGCCAAGTGCTGGGAACAGCCTAAGAGTCTATCAGTAAGTGGTACATTTACACAATGGAACACTACACAGCAGAAAGAAAGAAGGAACTCCTACCTTTCTCCACAGTGTGGATGGATCTGGAGAACATGATGTTAAGTGAAATAAGCCATGTGTTGAAAGGCAAATACCACATGATCTCACCTATAAGTGGAATCTAATCAACAAAACAAACAAGCAAGCAAAATATAACCAGAGACATTGAAATAAAGAACAAACTGACAGTAACCAGAGAGGAGGGGGAGGGAGATAATGGGGGAAAAAAGGGGAAGAGTTGTCAAGGAACATGCATAAAGGACCCATGATCAAATCCAATGAGGAGGTAGTATTGAGTGTGAGAGGTGGGGGTTGGTGGGGCAGGGGGGAGTGATGGGGAGAAAATGGAGATAACTGCAGTTGAACAGCAATAAAAAAAAAAAACTGCTGAAAAATTGGTCTCTGAAATGATCTCCAGGTTTACAAATGGGCATGGACATTCACAATAAATCTTAGCAAAATCCCTTTCAACAGGTCTAACTGGACAACAAATTTAGAGCCAAGTTCTGGAGCAAAAATCAGGTTTCTTATTGTAATAAGTATAATGAATTTGCTAAGCATTTACTCTGTGCAAGCGAAAGGCCAAAACTAACCATACCAACCAATATTCTTGAGTTAAGAATCTTTCCAGTTGAGGCTTTCTATATAGCTCAAAATCTCAGAAGAAATGTTTTCCATGAGCTTCTTTCAACAGGATTTTCCTTGATTCAGGTCTAATTCAGTAGCAGATAGTATTTGACTCTATACTTACTGAGGAATAAAAAGTTATTTCTAACTTTTTGATCTCAAGTATGAGGGTATTGTATACAACAGACTGCTTCCAGATTTGAAATAACAAGACTCTGAGACAGGTTCTTTTAACTTTGGTGCTATTGATAATTTGGGCTGGAAAATTCTGTGTTGTGGAGGTTGTCCTACACATTGTAGGGTGTTTTGAAGGATCTGTGGCCTCCCCCTACTAGATACCAGTAGCACCTCCCACCAAGATATAATGGCTAAATATGTTACCAAACACAGCTAAATACTCCTGGTTGAAAGGCATCTTCCTTATTTGAAAACCATTATTTTAAGAAGAACTTAAGGCATTAATATACTTTGAAAAATAAGGAATCTGCCTGTAGTTTGCATATGAGATCCATAATCCATGATTAAATTCCAGCAGTGATTTGATATGGCCACATTCTATAACATACTAGAAGGAAGTTGTTGTAGCTATGTATACATATATTCATTTTTATAATGGCTCCAAGTATTTTATGTCTCCAGTTTATAATGTGTCCAAATACTTATAATTTTTGAACACTGTATTTATAATATCTTCCTGGTTATATTAGTCACATATATTTGTTATATGAAATGCAGAAAGAACTCAAGGAAGATAAAGATGATCTGTAATTTTACCCTACAAATCTAGCTATTATTTGTGGTTGAGGTTTATCATTATTTCTCCGTACCTATTTACCTATGTAATTTAAATATAAAGCTATATTATGTAAATAGATCTGGTATGCAAAATATTTTGTGTTGTTTGGATAATTATATAATGTACATGACCACATTTCTTTAATCTATTTTCCCATACATTTTTCTTTTTTAAAAAATATTTTGAAGCAAATCATGGACATTATCTTATTATTATCCATAAATAATTAAAATAAATTCCTAAAGGCTAAATGTTTAAAAACTTTCCACCTTACCATTTATCATACCAAAACAATAATTTTTTAAATTATAAAATTGCCAGTTAGTGTTGAAGGAAAATGACAAGGTGAATTCAGTTAGTGAATTAAAATTTATTGAATCTAAATTTTGGGGCTTCGCTGTATTTTATTGGCAGAATGACTTTTGGCAACTATAGTACTATTATTTGAACAAAGATTCTACTTTCTGAAAGGCAATATATTTAAAGTCCTTTTTAAATTTTTCAATTAATGTTGATATACAATATTATATTAGTTTTAGGTGTATATTGCAGTGATTAGACATTATATAACTTACTAAAAAATCATCCTTATAAATCTTGTTCCCATCTGACATTATATAATTATTAGAATATTATTGATCATATCCCCCATGCTATACTTTATATCCCCATGACTATTCTATAACTACCAGTTAGAACTTCTTAATACCTTTACCTTTTCATTCATCCTCCCAATGACCCTCCCATCTGTCAATCATCTAAATGTTCTCTGTATCTATGAGTCTGTTTCTTTTCTGCTTGTTCATTAATTTTGTTGTTTTTAGATTCAATTGCTAATAGATGTGTATTCATTGTCATTTTATTGTTTTTTTTAATCTTTTTTTTCTTATAGAGAACACTTTAACATTTCATGTAATACTGGTTTGGTGGTGATGAACTCCTTTAGCTTTTTCTTGTCTGGGAAGCTCTTTATATGCCTTTAATTCTAAGTGATAGCTTTGCTGGGTAGAGTAATCTTGGTTGTAGGTTCTTGCTTTTCATGGCTTTGAGTATTTTTTGCCAATTTCTTCTGACCTAAAATGTTTATGTTAAGAAATAGCTGATGGTCTTATGGGAGCGCTCTTGTAGGTAAATAACTGCTTTTCTTTTGTTGCTTTTAAATCCTCCCTTTGTTTTTAAACTTTTGCATTTTAATTATGATGTGTCTTGATGTGGACCTTTTGGGGTTCATCTTTTTTGGGATTCTCTATGCTTCCTGGACTTGCATATTTCTTTACTAGGTTAGGAAAGTATTCCATCATTATTTTTTTAAAATAGGTTTTCAGTTTCTTGCTCTTTCTCTTCTCCTCTGGTACCTCCATAATCCGAATGTTGGTACACTATCTTTTTTTTTTTTCTTTTTGGCTGGTCTGATTGGATGTTTTTTTTTGCTTCCTTATATTCCAAATCACTGTTTTGATTCTCAGCTTATCTGCTCTCTTCTTGACCCTTTGTAAATTATTCTTCATTTCAGTTGGTATATCCTTCATTTCTGACTAGTTCTTTTTTATGGTTTTCATGTCTTTTTTTATGCCATTGAAGTTCTCTCTAATTTCATCTACTTTTCCTTAAGTTCATTGAGCTTCCTTAGAACCAGTGTTTTGTACTCTACATCTAGTAGATTGCTCATCTCCATTTTATTTAGTTCTTTTCTGGAATTCTGTTCTTTCATTTGGGACGTGTTTCTTTATCTCTTTATTTTGGTAGCCTTCCCTGTGCTTGTTTTTATTTATTAGGTAGAGCTGCTATGTCTCCCTGGTTTGGTACAATGGCCTAATGTAGTAGGTAATCTGTAGGGTCAGTGGCATAGTTTCCTTGTTTACCCAGCCTGGGCATTCCAATTGCCCCCCTTCAACTGTGTGGGTCAGGTATACCTTCCTGTTGTAGTTGAACCTTGATTGCTCTTGGCACATAAATGGGAAAGGTTTACCCCCCAGGCCAAACGGCTACAAGGACTAGCTGTGACCATGATGGAGCAAAGATAAGGTGTTTAGGGGCCCACCCCATGAAGTGGGATCTACTTCAGTGGAGCTCTCATGTCTGCTGAGTCCACCCCTTAGGTGTGTCACCTATGGAGGTGGTTGGGTGGTGCTTCCACATAGTTTGAAGCTGTCCACAGAGTGTGCTGGCTTGGGGGCCTTCCAGGAGGTGCAGGCTAAGGTCAGCCACCACATGTTCTGTCCAGGGCCACCTGACATAAGTTACAAAGCAAATTACATATGGATGCTACTTGTGCTAGGCTTAGAGTTACCCAGGACAGGACAGGCCTAGGGCCACTTAGTGACAGGTACAAGGAACACTGAGGCCAGATGCTGCTTGTTTGAGATATTTTAGGAAAGTCTGAAGTTTGAGCCAAGACAGGCCATATGTAAAAACCATTGGAAACAGCTTTGGTGGGTCTGCAAGTTGGTGGGACAGGGTCTCGGGGAATCACTAGGGCAGGGAGGGCAGCACTGGGCAAGTTGATGGAGACTCAGATATAGTACCTGCCTGCCAGCTCTTTGGGCTCAGGAAAGGGACAGTGGCCTCTGCTATCACTTCTGCCTAGGAGAAAGCTGCCTTTCCACCTCTCACCCTGATTCTAGACAGTTCAGTTCCACCCCTTATGTCTCTAGTGCCTTTTGAGGTGCTGTCCCATCACTACCTCAGAAGGAGTGGGCCTGAGTCAGTGTGTGTGCAGGCTCTTTAAGAGGAACTTCCTGGGACTCCAGAGCACTCTGTGTCACTATGCCATAATCCTTGCTGGTTTTTACAGCCAGAAGTTATGGATACTTTTCTTCCCAGCACTGGAACCTTGGGTGGGGAGCCTATAGTGGGGCTAGGACCCCTCTTTACTTGGTTGGGGTCCCTCTACAGCCAAGATATCTCTCCCAATTTTTATTTGCCACACTTGGGAGTGGAACAAACCTGCTCTGTGTTTCTGACTCTCCTATCAGTCTTGACTGTGGCTTATAGTCTTAGTTGTAGGATGTCCATTCAGCTAGATTTCCAGTGGCTCTGAATGATTGTTGGTATGTAATTTAGTTGTAATTTTGATGTGGTTGTGGGTGGATGAGAGTACTGTATTTCCCTACATCACCATCTTGACCAAAAGCCATGACAATATTTTTATATTCTAATTAATTGGCATAATTGTTTTTTTGACAGAATGGGGGTATATTTTAGGCAGAAGTTACTTCTGGGTTTGCTAATTCTCTTGGTGGCCCCCTGGTGGTCAGACAGACTTTGAATGTGTTCCTTGGCTGAGTGTTTAAAAAGTGTGTGCGTGTGTGTATGTGTGTGTAATATTGCCAGAAGAGGAGGGGAGAAACTCTAAGAGGTGCGATAGAACAAATGCTAATGTATTTCTTTCCACATAGATAGAAATACTCTGAGGTCCACTGATAGCTGTTATATTAGCTACCATCCAGGCTGCAGTGAAGCCAGGGATCTTAATCACATGCAGCCCAGTACAGAAACCAGAAGACCATGGCCTGAGCCCTCAATAGTCAATTCTCTAGATCAATTTGCATTTTAATTTTCTGTTTTATAAACCTAGAAATTATAATAAATGAAATGTCAGGCCTCTTAGAATCCTCCTGACTATATAGTTATATAAAATAGAAACTGAAATGACAATAGCTTCCTCAGAAAGCAAATATTTACATAAGTATTCCAGTTAAATTATGCTGAATTTAAAATGCTTGGAGAAAAAATAAGCACGTTCTTTTCTCTTCAGATGAAATACTTGCAGTACTTAAAAAAATTAAATTTATAAATATTTATTTGTTCAAAAAATGTTACTGAGAGCCTACAGAAGGCAATCTGTTCTACTAGATATTGTGGTAAGGATGAGAAGAGGAGGTAAGAAAAGAAAAAAAGCACATGTAATTGTCTTAAAAGAGTTCATAATTTATAGATGAAAAAATTAAAGTTACTGACTTCAAAAATAAACTCAAACTTGAAAAATGAGGACATTATAAAATAATTATTGGAACAGTAACAGCAAGTGGGGGAATCATTCTTTCATAGGGTTAACCTGTGTAAAACAGCCAATTACATGCACACACACACACATGCATAATCATTGTATCAGAGCTCTTTACCCATTGTGAGTACAAATTAACTGTAACAGTTATATTAACTAAGCTAGGTACTTTAGATGTATTATCTCATTTAATCATTACATAATACTATGAAAGAAGCATTATTATCTCTATTTTACATCAGAGTAAATGAAGGTACCCCAATCCCAGGTAATTCCCTCAAAGGAAAGCCAGAAAGAGATGAGACTGGAATTTGCCTACTTAGCCTCAGCTCTTAATCTTTTGATTATGTAGGATTTTACTTTTGGTATACCTCCTAGTTGAGCTATTGTGATACTTAGGTCAATAATCATTGTTATTGAGGCAGATTTTCCTCAGAGAAGACTACATTTTGACTGTCTTAAGTCCCAGGTTAATGAAGCATCAAGGCACTAAGAGTGTTGCTGTTCCTTCAAGATTTTTAGTAAAGACAGTGCTAAATGTGAGATGCACAAATCATCAGGACTAGCGGTAAAGTATTGATAATAATTATTTTTATTTTGATAAAAACATGAAATCTACTCTCTTAAATTTTTAAGTGTACAGTGAATTAGTACAGTAAATCTCTAGAAATATTTTATCTTGCTTGACTGAAATTCTATACTTATTTGAACAACAACTCCCCATTTCTTCCTCCTCAGCCCCTGGTTACTACCTATCCATTTTGTGTTTTTATGACTTTGATTACTTTATATATCTCAAATAAATGAAATCATGCAGTATTTGTCCTTCTGTGATTGGCTTATATCACTTAATATAATGTCTTCAAGTTTATCATGTAGCATATGCCAAGAGTTCCTTCTTTTTTTTTAAAGCTGAGTAATACTCCATTGTATGTGTATACTACCTTTCCTTTATCCATTCATTTGTCAATGGGTATTTGGATAATCTCCATTTCTTGGCTATTGGAATGAACGCTGCAATGAACATTGGAGTGCAAATATCTCTTGGAGATTTTGTTTCCATTTTTAAAAATAAATAACCAGAAGAGGAATAGCTTAATGATATGATAGTTCTATTTTTTTTTTTATTTAGATCCTCATCTGAGGACATGTTTATTGATTTTAGGAGAGAGGAAGAGTGTGTGAAGGAGAGAGGAAAGAAAAAAAAGGTTGATGTGAGAGAGAAATATCTGTCAGTTGCCTCCCATACATGCCCAATGGAGGATCGAACCTGCAAATTTTTTGGTGTAAGAAAGGATGCTCCAACCAACTGAGCCACATGGCCAGGGCTGAAAGTTCTATTTTTAACTTTTAAGAAACCTCCACACTGTTTTCCATAGTGGTTTCCCCATTTTACATTTCTTCAAACAGTGCACAAGATTCTAATTTCTCCACATCCTTTCTGACACTTTTTTTTTCTTTTTCTTTTCTTTTTTTTAATGATAGCCATTCTAACAGCTATAAGGTGATTTCATTATGGTTTTTATTTGCACTTCCCTGATGATTTGTGATGTTGAAAGTCTTTTTCTATAACTTTTGGTCATTTGCATATTTTTCTTGGAAAAATGTCTATATTAATGATTATCTTCTTTGCCTTTTGAAGCAAAGTTTATTTGTTTTCCATGAATAAAAAAATAATTTAATTCTTTGCAAACATCATACACTGAAGCTACACTAAGCCCAAAAGGATGCACATTTCCGCTTCTTAAAAAGCAGTTTGTATCACAGAAGAGGAGACAAGTGATGCGGGTTTAAACCCTACTCCAAGGCAAAGTCTAAAATTCGTTAACAATGGTACTGGCTACAATGGGAATGCAGCGAGGGAAGGGAAACAGGATTTGTTAACCAAGTAACACCACATACAAATCTGAGTTGCTGAGGATAATCATGGGAGCTATCTGAGGCTCAGAGATAGAGTGTGAGTGTCCTCCATAGTTCTGATCCCTCATTACTGTCATTTGCCCAGTCATCAGCAAGTAGACAACTATAAGTGAAAATTTAAAAAAATTGATCTTAAAAAAGATATTTAAAATGTATTTTGAAAGTATACCTTATATAGTACTAGTACCTAAATGGGATGACACCAATATAGTAGAGTCCAGAAATAGACCCAACTATATATGAACACTCAGTACATTGTGAATGTAGTTTTTAACATGAACCAAAACGGGGACAACTAACTTGCTGGAGAAGTGAAGAAGAAAAAAAAGATAATTACCTTTAAACCAAAATTTAGGTGCATCAAAAATAGAGAAATGGCAACTCAGATTGTACAAGAACTAAAAAAAAAAATGAGGTACTATAGCTTGGGGATAGAAAAGCCCTTATTAAGCACGTCAAAGAAAAAAGATATATCATAAATGAAAAATCAACCTATTTGTCTACCTTGAAATTTACAGTCTTAAATAAGGGGAAAATACACCACTATCAAAGTCAAAGATGAATAACAAAGTGAGGGAATGTCACCCACAAGATAGATAAAGTGAGGCTATCTATAATAAGAAAAAAAATCAGCTCAAGGTAAAAGACATGCACAAATAACACGCCAAAGGCAAAGTGGCTAATCAATATAGAAAGGTGTTTGCCCTCACTGACACATACAGAAATTCAGTTTAGAAAAAGGAAAATCTCATGTTTTGGATATCAGGGAGATAAGTGCTTTGCAAGCCAAATATCTAGTGTTGGGAACATTGTAAAGAAACCACCACTGTCGTTTACTTTTGGAGGGAGTTTACCTGAGAAGAACTCCATAGAGGCAATTTGGCAATTTCTACCCAATTATAAAATGTTCATATCCTTTGACCTAGTACACTGATTTCTAAAAACGTGCCCCTAGAAGCATAGCAAAAGTCCACCAAAAACATATGTACCAGAAAATAAAGGCAAAGCATTGTTTAAAATAAGGAAAAACTGAAAACAACCCAAATGTCCATCAAGAACAGAGTATTTAAATAAATTATGCTTAATGCATCCACTCAACAAAACACAATATGGCTTCTAAAAGAGTTACAGGTCCTTGAATGAAATGATGAATTTGAAATATATTTTCTATGAAAACAATGAGAAAATAGAATGTATAATTTAATCCTATTTATATATTATATAAAATGTTAGTGCGTGCATTGAAACTATCTATAAGAATATTTCCCAACTTGTAATGGCCTTCATGGGAGGGATCAGAACTATGGAGGACGCTCACACTCTACTTTTTTATTTCTCTATTGTTTGGACATTTTCTAGTTGGAATGTGTTGTTTTTGTAATCAGTAAAAATTTTGGAGGAAAAGAAAGGAAACGAAGCTACACTCTCTGAGACAACCTGGGAACTGAAGAGAAAAGGGAGGGCGGGTCTCTGAAGTATTAGAAGCCCCATTCACCTCAGGGTACTGTTTGGTTTACATGGGCCTCCCATTTCAGAGACAGGTTTCTAATTAGTCAATTAAGCAAACCCTTCTTCTGATTGTTCTGACCTGTTTCCGTTTCCTAGGGACCTGAGTCCATCACTTCCACCCAGCAGTAATTACTCTAAAGTGACTTTATCATAACAACAAATTTTTTTTAATCATCAGCTGTTTCCTAATTGTGGAATGCAAATGATAATGCTTTGGTTCAAATGGTGATACTTGGGTCTGCACTGTTATTAGGCAAATCAGGGTTATGATCCAAAAGCAATATCTTTAACATCACCAAAGGCTCAGGGATATGTTGTAATCAAGACTTGGGAGCACTGTAAAGAAACCGTACTTCCCTAAGGGGAGCTGGCCTCGGGTGCTAGAGGAGCCCTGTGGACCCTTGTGGCATTCCTGAGTATTTATTTCCATCTGGAGTCGTTAGCTGAGGTGTGTTTCTCATTAGAGTCAACTGTGGGGATTCAAGAGTTTTATAACGTCTCCATTTATTCTTTGTTAGCCAACAAAGATTTAGAAGCTGCAGAACACTACGAGGGTCAGCATAAAACTGTAATTTGTTCAGTTATAATCAGAAGGGAGAAGCAATCAGTGCTGTGTGGGTACCCTTGGACTCTCTAGCAGGCCACCTAATCTTGCAGAGGGGCTTCAGGATAGCTGAGCTGAGGAAAGCTCTTCTCCTTTTCAGAAACATAGGGAAAAGATGCAGCCCCATGGATGCCGCTGTGGAGATGCCCAACTGTTATCCCTACCTGTTTACTGTCATCTTTTCATAAATTTAATATTACATCAACATATTGTCACCACCTATCTCATAATGAGCTGCTCTTAGAAAAGTACTGTTACATGGTGGGGAGGCCCAGACAAGAGACAGCAGATGTGGTTTGGAATCCTGACCCTGTCACTGGCTGTGTGATTTGGGGTGGGCATTTTACCCCTAGCATCTTAGTGTCTTCATTTGTAACATGGCCATATTAATACATGGATTTTGCAAGCAGTAAATTAGATACATTTTGTGAATGTTTTTATTGTGTTATTTGACAGTTGATATGTCCCTAGTGAATAACGTTTTCCTTTTCTATATGTATAAAAACAAGGGAATTTTGGGTAGTATTTATATATATTGAAGTATAAATTAAAGAATTTTTACCAAGTGAAGAAAGACCAGTACATACTTAAGCAATGTTGAAATATGCACGATGAAATTGGGATTATTGTTTATCAAAGATTTGCAGGCACCTTGTGACCAGACTCATATCAGCTAGGGTCAACAGACTAAAAACAAGTTTGGCAATGTTCCTCAAACTTGTGCTGACACCCAGACGTCTGTGGTTGTCAATCACCTCTTGCCCGTCCCATGTCCTCTTCACCTGATATAAAGGAAACCCGAGTTCTGTACTTTCTCAGTGTGGTTCTTTAGGACACTAGTCTGCCCTCTTCTTGGGCTTGCTGGCTTTCTGAATAAAGTCACTTGTCCTTGCCCCAGTACCTTGTCACATGACTTATTGACTGTCACGTCACAAGTGGTACGAGCCTGGTCTAGCTTTCAATAATATTCTACATATTTGGAATAGCAGTGAATTTTTAAAACTTACTAATGCATTCATTCAGCAAATGTTCTTAGAATTGTCACTATGTTTCTATAACTAAACTGAACTGAAAACTAGGTGGTGATGATGATGAAGGTAATAATATATGACCTAAGAGAAGTGTACAAACAAAGTAAAAATGGGGGTTTTAAGGAAGAAAAAACTAGCAGGATTAGATAGACTTTGTGGAGGAAGAAATAATTTCTAAGCTAGACTTTAAGCACAAATTGAGTTTCAAAGGAAAGATATTAGGGATGAGGGATCTGAGGAAGTCCTGAGAAAGATGGGAGAGTGCCAGGTGTGCAAAGTGCTGGTTTGAGTGGAGGCCAGGCCAGGGTCCATGGACGTGTGACTTGCGCAGTTCCCCAGGGCTTGCTTTGTATCTCTGTTTTTGCTCTCTTTAAATTCTAATAACTCATAAACAGGGAACCCTGCTTTTCATTTTGTACTGGGCCTCTAAAGTTATGTAGCTTATTCTAACCAGAGAAAATGATTAAAATAAGCATCCTGAAGTATTGTAGAATCTTAAATGCCAGTGTTAAAAACCTAACTTCTATTGTGTTGGAGAATGAGGAGACTTTGAGCAAGGGAGTGATATGACTAGGTTTATGTATTTTTCTTAAAAGATTTCATTTATTTTATTTTTAGACAGAGTGGAAGGGAGGGAGAAAGGGAGGGAGAGAAACATCAATGCGTGATTGCCCCTCATGCACCCCCTACTGGGGACCGACCCCGCAACCCACACGTGTGCCCTGACTGGGGAATCGAACTGGTGACACTTTCGTTCACAGGCCGAGGCTCAATCCACTGAGCTACACCAACCAGGATTAGGTTTATGTATTAACCATGCCAACTGTATGCATGCTGGGTAAGAAAAGACAGATGCTAGAGGCAGGGAAATAAGTGGTTTTTGCTGGGATCCCCAGTCCTCCCTGTTTGATTAGAGCTGCCCTGGTTTACTGCATTTATCCCAGTGTAATTATTAATAATGACCTCTTTCACTCAGAAATATCCTAGTCTGGATGATATATTATATGGTCACCCAAGTTATTTTGACATTCAAGGAAAATTAAGTCCTGAATTTAAATAAGAGCAGAGGGTGTTGCAACTAGATTATAGAGAACTAAAAAGAAGTATATATGGCTAGAATCATCAAATGTTGAGTCTGAATTTCCCTTTCAACATCAGTAATTATGCAAATGCCTATGAGCTCGTAGTTGCATTTTGGGTATCTGTTGCTTGGAAAAATCCATGATATCATAAAATTACTCTGATTTTTGTGTACTCTTAGATAAGTAGACATTGTATTAATCCCTAGACATTTAAATATTTGAATTCAAATTCACCCTGTCTAAAGTCACTGCTCACTGTGTTTCTAGATTGGCAGGCCTTTTGCAAAATTACAGTCATCGCTTCATAATAAAGGATCCATAGCCCAAAAGGGCAGAATCACTGATTTGTAGGTAAAGCTCATACTCTTTATCATGACATTCAAGAAATTTACCAGGCTAGAAGAATTTACGAGAACATAGCCGAATGTCGACCATCAGGTAAAAATGGGTGTGTATGGGAGGACTGGGGTGGGGAGTAAAGTGAATATGGCTTTATATTTCTGTATAGCTTCATTTCAATAAAATAAAAATCTGGTTTTATCTCATTTATTCATTGGGCCTCCACATGATATTTTCTTTGAGGTATTTTTGAAATCCCGCAATGTGGTAGAAAAAACATTGTAAAATTTCAGGTTTAGATGCTGGCTCTATAACTTACCGGTCCATGAACTAATCAAGTCCTTGAGGTTTTCTGAACCTCTCTTTCTTCATTTGTAAAATGAGGTTAGCGATGTTACTCCATAGGCTGTCATGAGGAGTAAAGTAGGTGGAGTGTGTGGAATGCTTTAAAAACTCTAAATTAGTGGTTCTCAAACTTTAGCGTATATGAGAAACACTTAGCAGGCTTGTTAAAGCCATAGATTATTGGGCTCTACCTACCAGTGTTTCTGATTTGGTATAATTTGTACTTTAACAAGATTCCATGTGTTATGGACTGAATGTTTGCATCTCCCAGCCTCCCCCTGTCCAAATTCATATGCTGAAATCCTAACCCCCAATATAATTGTGTTAGGAGGGGGGCCATGGGAGGTATTAGGTCATGAAAGTGGAGCCCTCATCAGTGGGATTAGTGCCCTTATGAAAGAACCCCAGAGCTCTCTTCCCCTCTTTCTGCTATTTGAAGGTAAAATGAGAGGTCAGTAGTCTGTAACCCAGGACAGAGCTCTCACTAGAAGTCTGATTATTCTAGTAGTCTGATCTTGGACTTCCAACCTTCAGAATTGTATGAAATAAATATCTGTTTTTTGTATGCCATCCAGTCTGTGGTATTTTGTTGTAATAGTCTAAACTGACTAAGACCCCATGGGATTTTAATGCTGAACCTCTGGGGACCACAGTTTGAAAACCACTGCTCTTAGCAAAGTTAAAAGAATTACTCCCATCTGCCTAGAGGATAGGTTTTTTGGGGGGAGGTTTCACTTTATGAAACAAAGGACACATTGACAAAGAAATGCATGTGATTAGATATTTTACTAGAGAAGGAGTATCTTGGCTATGTAAAGAAAATAATAAAGATTGCAATGAATCATCTATTGGTTTCATGCAAACTAAAACCAAGGATTATCCTTCCAGCTTAATTTCAACTTTATAATGATTTCCTTTAATTACTATGTAGGACCAAACATGAAGATGCAATAGTGTGAAATTAATACTGACAACACTGGGCTTGCCTGGGCTCTGCAGATTAACCAGCATTTTACTGCATCAATAAAGGAATGAGGAAATAAAATTAAAAACTGATAGTGAATAGAATTACTTATTTGAAGTTGGTGATTATGTCAAGCTGTCACTCCCACAGATGGATTAAGCACAAAAAGACAACCAGATAAATTATAAACCACTCCATGAAGCCCGTATCCACCTAGTCCACAATCTCAGTAACAATGGAAATCTGAAATCGACTTGGTCATGGCAGATTTGGGTGGCATGCTTAGCATTTCATAGACTCCTAGCATCTTGACCGGTAGAGAGCAAAAAGACCTTAGAGGTCATGTGAGATTAGATTTCACTTTTTGAGGTATTACACAGAATTATTTAATCTAAAATGGAAAAAAGTATATACATATATAAAGGTTTTCTTTCTTTATTAATCACTGAAATACAATTTAAAGAAAAAGTGCTAAACAGTATAACTAAATCATGTGAAATATAGAAATTACTTTAAAATATAGCACATTTAGTTCTCTGCACTCTGAATATGCTGTGTTTATTCAGGCCAAAGATTTTATTTTATAGTTTTCTTTTTTTCCCCTTAATTCTTTTTCTCTCCCCCATTCCTGTTCTTCTCTTTACCACTATTTCTTTATAATCTAGACTCAGATCACCCCACAGTTTCTTAAAATTGATTAGACCACTGATATCTTATTTACCACCTGATTTCTCGACAAACTGTGTCTGATTATAGAGGATCTTGGCTTTAGCAGAAACGAGGCTGCATTTTCCAGTGGTGGTGAAAGGAATTTTGGTATCATGGAACATCAGGGTTGGGGGCAATCTTAGAAGAGCTTTCCTAATTCTCTGTCAAAGTGTGGCAGGACGTGGTCCTCTCTTGCCTATGCTCTTTATAACCTCACTGTTGCAAAATAGAGAATTTTTTTTTTCTTTAATCATACTCAAGCATTAAGATTTTGCTCGAAGAGACACTCAGGATTAGCAGTGATCCTTTCTGAAGAGTGTAAGGATCTAACATATTACTTTTAGGACAGAACTTTGATTGCAAAGCATTGAAGCAGGATAAAAGCTGGGCCCTGAAGAAAAAGTAGAAAAGGAAAAAATAAAAAGGAGATTATGGGACTCCAAGCATGCAACTGAAGACTGACTGTCCGTGGTCTGAGAGGTAACCTGTGTGGACGTGTTGAGGATCAACATTGCTTTCTTTCAGATAATGGACCAAACCTGACCACCCTTCTAGTCCCGGGGAATGTAATGACTAGATTTTTATCAAATATGATAGAACTTAAAATCTTACTAGATACATTTCTAAACCCATGCCACAGGGGCAGCTATCTCTTTTTGGCTTGGACTCCCCGTGGGAAAAGGAACATGACAACTGGAATTCTTTAAGAATTTACCACCAAATATTTGCATCTATGTGCCAATTTATCCTAGCAGTTCTCTAGCTGTCCCTTCCAACTAGCTCAAAATTTGGGGAAAATCATCAAACTTCCTGTTACAAAGTTTCCCTGGTCATCTACAAACAGCTAAGCTGATTTGGGGTTATCTTTTCATTATATGTGCTAAAGGTATTAATACACTTAGTCTTCATTAAAACCTCTTGGTGATAGAGCTCTGACTGTGTCTTGTTTTTTGCACAGTTTTATGGTTGGAACATTTTTACAAATAAAAAGCCTTCCTTCTACCCCTAAGAAAGGAGACTCGATCCAGGCTCCTCACATTAATTGACTTTTATAAATGCTTTGTATACTTATTCTATACTGCAGCTAATGTTCCTCAGTACTTACTGTTCAAGAACTTTGCACTAAACCTTCACAGAAATGCTAGGTACCCTTACTATACCCACTTTATAGATAAGGAAACCCAATATACGTTATTGCTCAAGTTACTTGGGATTTAAATAGAAGAGATGGTATTTGCAACCAGACGATCTTATTGCCAGAGTCTATGGCCTTAAGCACTAAGCAAAGGACCTTGATCTACTGATGGAAATGCTTTTCTGTGTTCTCTCTATCCTCTGGGTATTTCTATTTTTTCTAATAGAAAAGTGCCACTGGCTCTCCAATTAGACCCAGGACCTTTGATACATACAAACACGCAATCTTAATATTTAGGCATCTTTCTTAATGGCAGTCAGTTAGTTAGTTTTAATACAACTAAATGCATGTCCTAATGGGGTAATGGAGAAATGAAAATCGGTGTGGGACAGACCTGGTAGAACAGGCAGCTTTAAAGCTTAAGAGTGATCCGCTAACAGGTGTTTATTCAATACAATTATAAGAAATTGATCTCAGACGCTGGAGAATGAAACTGCTTATGGAAATCTCAGCCTCATCCATACGAAGCATATATTTTTTGCACTTCTTTCCAGCTGGCCTACCACTTAGTGTCAGAAAAATAAGAAAACATGCAATTGGGAAGAAATATTGTAAGCTCTTTAAAAAGCACCTGTACTCAAGTGAGGGACACAGATTTTTAAAAAAACTTTTAACCTGCACTTTCTGAGTAATCTAATGGTAAACTAAAAAGGCCAAAAATTGCGGATAATCTGCTTTTTGTGGAGAGTTCTCTCTCTTCCGCTGGTATATACTCATTTATATAATTTATGCCTGTTTCTAAAATTCTCAAAATTATTTAAAAGAAGCAATTAGTACAATGCACTAAATATACCATGAAAATGAAAACAGAGGCAACAATAAGATGAAACAATCCAGGCAGTAAATATTAAAAAAAAATAACAACAATTTTTACTCAAAGCTAAAAAAAAATCACAGTGACAAAAGTAACATGAGAACAACTAAAGGTATTTCTTCAAGGGCAAGTAGGTACAAATATTTATAGTAAATAGCTATCTATGTCTTAAACTCAAGAGTTTGTTAAGAAACTAAACAATAAGCAGAAGTGAAATAATTTTTTTTTTCTTTCTTATTCACCAGAAGTCCACTGGTTAAGAGGCAAAAATTACAGGGCATGTTGTAAACACATGGAATTTCCCTAGTAAAGAGTTGTCAATTTAGGTGGAACATTCAACCTTTTATGTCATAGGAGTTACTGTTGGACTTGGTGAAGATGTTTAGAATTACTCTACGGTTTTTTAAAGATTTTATTTATTTTTAAAGAGAGGGGGAAAAAAAGGAGGAAGAGAAACATCAATGTGAGAGGGAAACATCAATCAGTTGCCTCTCCTATGTGCCCTGATCTGGACTGAACCCACAACCCAGGAATGTGCCTTCACTGATGACCTTTCACTTTGGCGAACGATGCCCAACCAACTGAACCACATCTGTCAAGGAGAATTACTTTATATTTTCTGTTCAGTGATAGAATATCTCTCAGACAAAAATCTAAGACACACACACACACACACACACACACACACACACACACACACGCACAATGTAAGACAAAATCTCTAACACTGTAAGACAAATAACACCTCTAAATGTATAATAAAAAAATAGATCATTCCAAATATTAAAAAGAAAAGTATACCTTAGAGTTTAATTGTGAATCATCTAGTAACCTTAGCTGTAAACTCTAGTAAGGATAAAGTATGCTGAGCTGGTGCTGCTTTGTTTGGTTCATTATGGTTAATTAACTATTCATTTGAAGTTAGAGGTTGATAAGTAATGTCTCCATTCGATATAAACATCATATCGGATTCATTAATACTAGGTTTTTCCATGAGATATTTTCCAGAGGGAGGGGGAATAAATGAGAGCCCACAACATGAAATTGAGAAGACATCTGTCACAGTGGCCAAACCTCCAGTAGGCTAGATAATGATTATGAATCTATTACCGTTGATATATTACATAAAGCAGTGGGAATGGAAAGCTATTCAAATTACACGGAGAGTAATCAACAGCCACAACAATAGCCCCATGTTCTCACACCTGCTGTGTACCTCTCATGGGAATATGTGCATCTCCAAGCCTGGAACTATTGGCAAGACAAAGGCATTTTCTTTCACCTTTAGTTCGGCTTTCAAATGATAAAATAAACCGTTGGTTAATCAATTCTATGATAGGGGCGATAGGAACCACTGTTAATAGAGGCATCCTCTGGCCCCTGTCCTCAGTGTCTCCAGGCCAATTACTAAAGCTTGCTCTTTTGTGATCTCTTTCTCTCTATGGTCTCTACTACATAAATCATATATTTTAAGAAAATTCAAAGAAATTTTAAAGTCTCACAATTTACCTCAAGGAAAGGGAGAGGCAGAGGGAGGGAGAGAGAGAGGGAGGGAGGAAGAGGAAGAGGGAGAGAGAATGAAAGAAATGTGGGAAGTTTCTTTGGAATTTTGAATAAAATCTAAGACTTTTTTCTTTAAGAAAGATTTTATATTATTTATTTTTAGAGAGGAGAAGAGAGGGAGAAAGAGAGGGTGAGAAACATCAATGTGTGGTTGCCTCTTGAGCACCACCTACTAGGAACCTGGCCCAAAATCGGGGCATGTGCCCTGACAGGGAATCGAACCAGGGACCTTTGGATTCGCAGGCCAGCACTCAATCCACTGAGACACACCAACCAGGGCCACAGACTTTTTTATTATGAGGCTAGAAATTTAGCTCTTGTGAATCAGACTGAAGGTTTAAAATCTATTTATCCTAAATCATAAGCTACCAAGTGCTGGTTTCTATAGCTGGACAGACAGTTAACTTAGTGGTCTGTATCAGCTGTGGACAAAAGATGAAATGTCCAATTCCATGCCCATTGACATATTGTCCATTCTGGAAAAAGCATAGTTATTAACATTGATTGGAGGTTAAGGTAACTGGTTTTCCTTTATAACCTTTAATCTCATTTGTATCCTACCTACACAAAAATGATAGTTGGTACCACTTTAGCCTACAGAGAAATTTGATGTGAATTTTAAAAAGGTACCCCTTCCTCAAAATATGTATTTATTCTTTGCCATAAATTTGTAAAAAATACATAAATCGATTCTAAATAACATATAAAGTGGCCCATAGACCTGTACGGCATATCCCTCACACAATCAAATGCAACTATTTTGAGAAACTGTGTGTGATCACTTCCCCCCAATTCCAAATGATTTGTTCTTGGCCAACCCACACTCTGCAGTATCCACCTAGTACTTCTTGAGCTTGTATTTTAATCAGACCTGAATATTTCTGACACACCAGTTTGCACATTACATGACAACTTACTTACCAGTAGAATTTGGGGCAGACATCCTGGGCCACACTTACTTATACTTGCACTTTGGTTCTGATCTCATCTACCTCCTGACTACTGACTACATCTCTCCTTTAAATCTTTGTTTACAGCACGTTCTTGATAGTAATCAAGCTGTGTTTCATGTCATACACACACACACACTCTCCACAGACACATGTACAAAAGAGGTCAGTTTTTGATGTAAAACCAGAATTAAAAAATAAGAAAGTCCCTCTGAAAAACTGTGTATGTAAAGAGATGTTTGCAGATATTTTATTGAGAAGCCTAGGAAGCCTCGAATAAGATCACAATTGTATCTTTAAGTCTGAAATGTAACTGAAGCAATTGCTACTTGAGAAAGCAGGCTGTATACCAAAAGAACAAGAATGTTCAGCTTTCATGCAATACTACCGAATGGAAACTACTCCCTTGTCGCAGAGGCCTGTCCTACTTATTTAGACAAAAATGTCCTTCCTTTAGAGAAAGGACAATTCACCTACCAGTGATTATCTGATGTGATTGTGCCTGTTCTTATCAAGCAGCCGATCTATAACGTAGTATCCTGAGAGGTCTTACATCTAGAGTCAGTCGTTAGTCCTCACTGAGGCCTATTTTGCACTGTATTAAATTGGGGCTAAAAGGGTTTTTGCAGTTGCTGCTGCTGCTGTTGTTTTTAGCTGTCCCCCATTTGTTAGTTTTAGGTCACTTCTCTAGGATCTGAAAACCTGTTTAGAAACAACCCCATTATGTTGCTCAATTTGGAATTTTAATTAATAAAATGCTTTCTCTTGTGTTCTTTCTTACCTGTATTAATTATCCTTTGGCTTTAGAGGGAAAAACTCATAAAAATATGTTCTTTGAAGATAATTTTATAGCATACAGCCAGATGTCAATATTTATTTAACAAGTAAAATGGATATAAAGATGAGTATATTTTAAGCATTATTATTACTCAGGTGATTGAGTTATTAAGAAGGCTGACAGAATCCCAGCAGGGATGCTTATATATGCCTTCACTCTGTTCTCTAAAAAGATGATTCTTTGATGCTCATGGACAGTTCTTGTAACTGGCCCACTGAACACTGGAAGCTTATTCAGAAAGTCACATTTTGGGGCAAGACTTCAGTCATAAAGCGCAGATAGATAAAATACAAAGGATTATAAATACTTCAAACTTTGAGCTGTTAATTCAAGGATTTCTGGACTGATTTTCTTAGATGTTGCTTTAACTTTAGAAAGTTCCATTTGGATTTGGAAATGCCATGGGTAAACCTCAAGGGGAGCTAAAGTGGACATGAAGTCGCCACCACCGCCATGAAATCCCGGCATAGGCAAGTGTTAATGAAAAACTTTTTGCTGAAAAGCTTATAGTGGTGCTCCTAGAAACTATTAAAAATTTCACTGAAATAAACATTTGCCTTCCTGATTCACTAACAGAGCTGAGAAGGTCAAGTATTAAATCAAACTTGGGTACTACAACATGATATCAGTAGATTTTATCCCTCATAAATTGTCATTATAGCACTTTTTGGACATTTTCTAGTTAAGGAGTTTCTAAGATTTTAATCTTGTGCTTTACTATCCTAATGCCTTCTTCCTTTCTTACCCTATGGATCCCAGCTCTATCAGATAAAAAATATTTTTATAACAAGTACTTTGTAATATACACTTTAATTTTTTAAAATGAAATTAATGTGACAAAACTGTAAACCATGTCAGTTTAAAAATCAGTGTAATATCCTAGCTTTAATACTTTTAGGAAATAGAAGGAAAAGGATTTTATTAAAATAATACATACAACTAGCCCTGGATGAGTGGCTCAGTTATTTGGAGTGTCGTCCCATACCCCAAAATGGTGGAAGATTCCATCCCCTGTCAGGGCACACACGTAGGTTGTGGTTTTCATCCTCGGGTAGAGGCGCCTGCAGGAGGTAACCCACTGATATTTCTCTCTCTCCCCACCCCTCTCCTCTTTCAAATCAACAAACTTATCCTTGTGTGAGGATTAAAATAAATAAACACATAAACAAACGAATAAAAAATAATATGTAAAACTTAAAATAGAAAATAAATTATTTCGTCTTATGCCTGAACTTGAATGCCTGCAAAGATATTTAAAAGTTGAATATAACTCAGCATTTGCAGAACATCGCTCCCGCTGACCAATGCCTTAGCACACTCATCAGCAAAGTGGCTGACAAATGCGCTCAGTGACATTCCAAAACCCTCCGAGAAACCAGCACTACTTTCATTGTTAACCATTACTCTACCATTTCTAGAAGGACCTGAAACCATAATTCCAAATAACAGCTTAGCTTATAAGAAAACAATTCGGTTATCAAAATTTGTTATATATATTTAACGGTTTACTAATGTTGTATCACTATCATTTAAAATTATATTAATAATTCTCAGCTCTCCAAAATACACAATTATTTCCTTATTGAAGTTATATTTTTTGATTATGCTATTACAGTTGTCCCAATTTTTCCTCCCTTTGCCCCCATCCACCCTGCACCACCCACTCCCTCAGGCAGTCCCCACACCATTGTTCATGTCAGTGTGTCATGCATTTAAGTCCTTTGGCTACTCCGTTTCCTATACTGTACTTTACATCCCCATGGTTAATCTGTAACTACCTATTTGTATTTCTTAATTTCCTCTCTTCTTCACCCATTCACCCACACCATGCTCTTGCCTGGTAACCATCATACTCTCTCCATACCCAGAGATATGATTCTGTCTCTTCTTCTTGTTTGCTTAGTTTGTTTTTTAGATTTAATTGTTACTAGATATATATTTATTGCCATTTTATTGTTCATAGTTTTAATCTTCTTTTTCTTAAATAGTTCCTTTAACATTTCATATAATAATGGTTTGATGATGTAGAAGTCCTTAAGTTTTTCTTGTCTGGGAAGCTCTTTATTTGCCTTTCAATTCTAAATGATAGCTTTGCTGGGGGAATCAATCTTGGCTGTAGGTCCCTGCTTTTCATAACTTTGAATATTTTTTGCCAATCCCGTCTAGCCTACAAAGTTTCTTCTGAGAAATCAACTGACAGTCTTACGGGAACTCCTCTATAGGTAACTAACTGCATTTTTCTTGTTGCTATTAAGATCCTCTCCTTATCTTTAACTTTTGGTATTTTAATTATGATGTATCTTGGAGCGGAACTCTTTGCATCCATCTTGTTTGGGACTCCCTGTGCTTCTTGGACTTGTATGTCTATTTCCTTCACCAAATTAGAGGAAGTTTTCTTTCATTATTTTAATATAAACAGCAATGGTAGTGTAGAGAGGCAGTAACATAACTGATAGAGCATTAATTTTGGACCTAGATTCCTTACTTCCCAGCTGTGCTAACATGGGTAAATTATGTATCTAGTTTGAGCTGCAGTTTCTTTTTGTAAAATGGTACAGTAATAGTATCTTCCTCATAAATGACATGGAACTGTAAGGAGATGCACATGTAAAGTGCCTTAGAGAGTACCTAACACAAAATGAACATTCGGTAAATATTAATTAGTGTTATTAGTGGGCTCTTAAATTCCATCAGTTTTCATTTTTAGAAAAAATCTTGGAGGGGAAAAAGGGATAAGGTCTTAATGTAATACCATTTAGGCCAGCCTGTTACCACTCTGGTTGGAGTACCTACAGTATGATTGTATAACCTATAATTGTCTATTTAAGATTTTGCATCTACATGGCATGTGAGTGTAAAATAGGGTAAAGTGGATATGAAGGGTGGTCTCTCTGTTGGTAAATCTCTTTTCAGAAAACTTAAGCAGTCACTCTACTGATTTGTGATAGGACTAAAGTCTGGAAGGCACTATTGCTGAGAAAGAGGCAGAGACCAAATCTCTGGTCTAAGAGATAATGCTGATCTTCGATATTATGTGGTAAAAATAGCTCTCCTATCCAAGATTTTTTCACATATAGGCTAGGTTTCCTGATTCCCATTCTTATGTTTCATGTAGCTACTTAGAAAACAGCTGCCACCTGAAAAACATGTGCCTGCAAATAAATTATTCTGAAACAAGACAGAGATCAATAGACCAGTTCACACAGGTTCACATAATAAAAGATGAACAACTTTTGGTTTCAGCTACATTAATCCATGTAGTTTTTTTATTTCTGCATACCTTAATATGATAACATTTATAGATTTTATTTGGAAAAATTAACTATTTATTGGTGACCATGGAATTACTTGAAGTTGATATACAAATAAGTAGCAAAAATATTTTACTTTTAAACTTCAACAAATGAGTTTAATTTGCATGCAACCAAAGTACCAAAGACTGTGCATTGAGTGTAGCAGCTTTGCCTGACATCAAAGACACTCTAGAGATCAAAACAAAATCAAGTTCTGAAGAAGGAGTTCTCTTATTCTCCTTGTTAATATGCATGTTTTTGTTTTCTCTGTTGGTGTGGGTCAATTCAAGGCAATATCAAAGTCTGTGGACACCATCGACATTAGAATGACTCCGTCTTAACCTCAGAGGTAAAAACGGTGGTATATGAAAATGTGGCAAGGCTGACATCTGAGGGAGAGCATGCAGCTGGAGTCTGGGAACCTGGGGCTGTGCTGAGAATGAAGGGCCTCTGCATTCTGTCAGTCTCTCTCTTGCACACAAGTGCAATTGCTGCCACAAGTTTGGATTTATGTTGCAACATTTCCCCTTTTCTTCCATTTTTGTCTGCCATCAATGTGACGATCATGGATTGTCCTTGTTAAGCCTACCAACGTGAAAGCACAGTGGCTTTTTCTATGTTCTATCATCCGCAGAGTGGCTTTGTCTCAGTGGTCTTGCTTTGTTTTTCCAGGGAAGAAAAATTTGGAACCAATCAAACTGTAGGATCCTGACTGGGTTAAATCAGGCCAGGGTCACTTAAGCAGTGCTCACACTTTTATAGATCACTTTTGTGACAAAGATTGAAAGGAGTATAGAAAATAGCACAACAGGGTTGAATTCACAGAACAAAAGGAAATTGTACAGAGTTTAATCCATTCCCATTAGTCTCAAGATTGTAATCTCCTTGATGCTGAGCCTACGAGAGGTTTCTTTCCCTACAATATGCATCATCAAGTTGCTTTAGAAGTGGTGCTGTGGGCTGGAGGGAGGCGGCACAAATTATATAACATGCAATTTAAGATAATGGCCTTTGAAAAGGAGAAATTAATATAAACAGACGGGGCCAACAAAGCTTCAGTTGTCTAGAAAGTAGTTTCAATCACCACTGACATTAAACAATATTACCCCCACTGAGTCTACACTATGTTTATTATCATTTAATTTCTCACCCAAATCGGCTTTTTCTTATCATGATGTCTCAGAGATTGCAAGCTCTGTTATGACTACAAGTGGTAGAAAAACGCATTCATCTTAATGAGTTACAAGATAAAGGAACTGAGCTCTCCATCTTAACCTTTGTGGCTTTAAATATTCTACTAAAACATTAGCAAAAATGGAAGCTATAGCATTTCCATAATTATCACAGCTCTGTCTTTGTTCTTATAATGATAGAATCCATACTTTCAATTTGGAGTGCTTAGTAATAGCAGCTGTCTTATCTGTTCAACTGTGGGGTTTTAGGACTTCCATAATTATTCATTTTCACTCACTTGATTGTAAGTGTTTCCTTGAAATATCTCAGGCCACATCAGGAGATAGAATTTTAAAATCCTTTTAAGTGTTCTGCTATACATAACAATATTGAATTATGCATTAATAAACCAACTTTAATTGACTTAGAGGTGCGTAAGCCCTAATTAACACTAAGCCTCAATACTAAAAACTGATTGCCACAAATCATCAGACACACAAATGCAGACACAATGATTGCACCGTTAATGTCTGAAGGTCTGCCGTCTGTTGGTCCCTAAAACCACACGCTTTGCTTTATTTCCCTTGCTCTTTTCTCTCCCTCCTATTCCTGCTCTGGTTTCCCTTCTCTTTATCTCTTATTTTAAAAAACAATTTATTTTGGAATAATTTTATATTTACAGAAGTGTTGCATGGGCACTACAGGGATTCTGCCTTTCGCTTGGGCCTCCTCTTATATTTTTACTGAAACATATTAATGGATAGCTGAGAGATATAGGGAAAACAGAAACCTATCCATAGAAAATGCAAATGGTACTCCATCTCTCTTGTATGCATCAAGCTAATTACGGTAATAAATAAAATATGAATATTGGGAATAAACAGGATAAATCATTTTCCATTATTAAGTCTGAATGAACAGGCTGTTTCATGGTGAGAGATTATAATGTATGTGCAAATGTACTGCCAACATAGCAGTGCGCTTTTTTATGATGGGTGAAAATTATGTTTCTGAGTGTTTACATGTGCTCAGAGAGTGGTTCAAGAGATGAGAAAGGTAGCTTTATAGGCAAGGCTTCGGAGATGCTAGAGAGGATAATTGAGAGAGGGAGGTTTTTATGATATAACAGAGTTCAGACAGAAGGTGATTACATGTGTGTGTGAGTGTGGTGGGGGCAGGGATAGCATGAGTGAGGATGGGCAAGCAGCTATAGGATGCTCTCAGAATATTTATGCTACAATTTGTAAACTCTTTAATTCTCTTTTATATAAAAGGACACGTTTCAGGGAGAATGCAGAGCTTAGGCCTCACATTGTACATTATATGCTAAATTTAGTCTAAAAAATTCATCCTAATTAAAAAAAAATTATACTTTGTACAATTATAAAATAATGCACAATTTTATTTTATAATTAAAATAAATAAAATAAAATTTATTAAAATTTGTAAGTTTTTGCCATTATATAACATTTTAAAAATTTATATCAGTGAGAAGAAATAACCTATCTTAGAGAGCCACTGTGAATAATTTTATGCATTTTATTTTCAATATATTTTATTTAATTTTTTTCTAAATTATACCCTATAATTGTTCTAAATTCTGTTTGGCTGTTTCTGTTTATTTTCCTTTTTAGTCAATTTGATTTTCACATTAAATTGGGGCTCTGGGTAACCTACATAGGCTGCCATACATTTCTCTAAACCATATAAAAATATTGTAGAAAATGCCTCTCACTGTGCAGAGACGAACATGTGGATATAACCACTAGAAAACATTGATGAAGCAGTTCCTAAGACAGAAGGTTTCTACCGACTCCCAAACACATACTCTGTTTTGTCCTTCACTAAGGGACAGGAACTGTTCTATAATTACAATCTAAGAACTCTCGATGCCAGTTGTAACTCCTTTCTTACTCACACCATTTTCACTTACAGCTATAGCTTTTCTTTTCTTCACAATATCTATAGCCATGCTTCTTAGAGATTATCAACCTTAACTCCTTAAGTACAACACCTCGCATCATATTTAGTCAAAATATTTATTGACTAAATAAATTAGTTTCTCTTGTGAGGAGGGTATATTAGTCAGTGTTTTCCACAGAAACAGAACTAATAGGAGGTAGATATAGATAGATAAATAGGTGAGAGATAAGTGATAGATAGATAGATAGATAGATGATAGATAGATATAATAGATATTTAGTAAAAAAAAGATATTATGAGGGACTGGCTCACATGATGATGGAGGTAGGAAAGTCCCATGATCTGCCCTTGACAAGCTGTAGGCCCAGGATAGTCAGTTGTGCAGGTCCCATCTAAGCCCAAAGGATTGTGAACCAGGGGAGTGAATGGTGTGAGTCCTAGTCTGAGTCTGAGGACCCAAGGACCAGAAATGCCAGTGTCCAAGGACAGAAGAAGATGGTTTTCCCAGCTCAAGAAGAGGAAACAAATTCACCTTTCCTCCAACTGTATATTTTGTTCAGGCCCTCAACAGATTGGACAATGCCCATCCACTTTGGCCTAGGTGATCTTCTTTACTCATTCTACCAATTCAAAGGCATACCTATTCTGTAAACACCCTCACAGTCACATCCAGAAATAATGTTTTACCAGCATTCTGGGTACCCCTTAGCCTAGTCAAGGTGATAAGTAAAATTAACCAGGGCCAGAGATTCGGTATTAAGCGTTGAGCAGAGAAACTAAAGCACTGTTTGAGGCTGCCAGGGTTGCCGAACTATTCCAAGAACGAAGGCTGGTCAGAACATCAGCCATGATCCCACTCTGTAGTCATGCCTCTAAAACAGTTAAGAAACATCGGTTAATCCAGTTATGCTGCATGCTTCTTACAGCTATGTCTTCAGGGAGTCACTCCTTAGGATATAACAAAACCTACTTTTCTGGATTTTAGGAACCAGCCTCAAGACAATTAGATGCTCGGAAGGAAGCATTACAGTGCACATCTTAGTAGTCTGACAGTAGTTATAGTGCATACCATGTCCATGCAAATTTATTTATATGCATATGTGAAATAAACATCACGTGTCATTTTCAGGGAGCGAAGAGCATGCCATGAAATCACATTGGCTAGAACAGAGTGTTGCGACACCCAAAGTCTGGAAACCTCTGGTTTAACTGGTTAAACTATGCTATGACTTCAAGATAGGAACAGATTTAAATTAAATTAAAGAAGACAAAGTAAAACAAAAAGATACAAGTAAGTAAAATAAGGCAAAATAAAATAAAATAATACAATTTATATGACCTAATGTAACTCAGGTCAAAAACACAACAATTTACTGAGAATCAGTGATTCTCTTAGCCTAAAAGTCCCAGGAATATTTTAGAGAAATATTCAACCAATGGTTCAAAATACTCATTTAAATTTTAATAAATGTCTATTTAGCACTTATGATGTGCCAGGAACCATGTGAGATGCTGGAGTTAAAATATTGAGTAAGACAACAAGTCTATGGAGCTTATCATCCCACAGGAAAGCAAGAGCATCGAACAAACAGTCAGAAAGAAAGGTGGTTTTATGACGGAAGCCAGCTATGATGGAAGTACTGGATTAGGTGGAGAAACATCACAGGTGTATATATTTGGGATATTAGGGAAAACTTCCTGAGCAAAGTGAGAGCTAAGCTGTGACGTAGGCTGTGGGTAAGGTTTATTAAAGCTGGGACAGCAGTTTGAGAGAGGGGACAAAAAAAAAATCTAGGTAAAAAAGCAGCCTGTATAAAAACTGTGGAGTTGAGAGATGTGTATCTTTGACCTATATTTTCGGATCCATAATGGTAACAGATGAGACTGGAGGGCTAATTGGGCCTTATTTTCCATGTATTCTGTGGGAACTTCATAGGTGGCATAAAAAATAGTCAAATAAATTTAGCAAATGTGGGTCATCCCACAGGACTTCTCGGAGCCTTTGCCATGTTCATGAAACAATCAAATAGGATTTAGGTAGCAGTATATAATTTCTCGGTATATGCCCACTGAATTGTGCCTATAGTGGCTTTTTTTTAAGTAAAAAAAACTCTACGCAAAGTTCACAGTAGACAGGAACCATCTACCTTCCATAATGATTTTTACTTCATTCCTAAAGGAGTGTTTTGCCATATTCGGTGTACATTTTAAAGGTTGTAATGTATTCTTCTACTCCAGAAGCTTATTTCACTTGGCAGCAAAAGCTACCCCACCACAAAATAAATGCATGAGTAAATAAATATATAAATAAATGAGAACACAGGCAGCATACTCTGAGGGCTGTACATCATCTTGACAGAAAATCAATTTACAGTGGGTCTGGAAATTTTTGTTTACTTTCCAGATAATTCCAGTTTCTGTTGTCATCTGGATGGTGAAAAGAGAGCTGTCCCACTTCCCCATCTCAGAAAACCCTCATGGGTCATGACAAGCTATTTGCCATTACATTCATTCGAATTCTAATTCTGCCCAAATACAGTCGACAGACAGGCTGCAGACAGGTAAGTGATAGGAATGATACAAATAAATTCAGTATATAATTATTTATTGATCTGCAAAGCACATTCTATTTCGATCAGTACTAGAACAAAGACATGAACATGTTGCAAGCTCATAATAATCGAGAGCAGTAGGGCCAAGAACAGCTCCCTAGCATGTGTCGACTATAAATGTTATTGCTAGAAGAGTAAGACTTTTTTTGTTTGAATTTCTTTTCAAACATGAGTGTTTAAAAGTTACTGGTTTCTGTTTTTATGCCCAAATACATATTCAAGAGGTTCCTTTAAAAATATTTCTTACCACTTCAGCCACTGTACAGCTACTTCATTATTGGTGTTTAGAATTTATAAAGTAAGATTAAAAACATATACTCACTTAAAAATGAAAAATTAATGGCTTCTTTTAAAAATTAGGAAAATGTCCATGACAATGAAAACCCCTTCAATTATCCCTTTCATTTTGAAAGTAGAGTTCTACCTTTTGTTTTAAGCAATGTTGTCCTTGGATGGTTGTTGAAATACAACCCATCTGCCCAGGGCACATGGCTGAATGGTGCCATTATGGTCCAGCCTGGTAAGCAGAACTCCAGCAGTGTCCCATAGTTCTCATACATAGGTACACTACCCTACCCTTATGTCTATAAGAATAAATCAAAATAATCTATGTGCCCTTACTTACCGTTAGATCAGTCCCAAACATGAAAGTGTCCAATAAGACTTCTTTGGCAAACTTATTGTGGGTCCCCATACCTAAATATTCTTTTCTAATAAGTCTGAATTAGGTTCCAAGACTTTTTATTTCTAGTAGCATTTTACGTGGTTCTAAAGCAAATGCTTCTTCAGCTTAGAGATTTTTCATCTGTGTAATATGTGGCACATATTGGATGCTTAAAAATCATCTTTTAAACTAAGCTGAATGAAAATAAACTAAAATTTGGTTGTGCATGGACATGGCTGTGTTAGCCTAAACAGGCTGGATTATGCAGCAGGAAAAAACACCACTGAAGTCTCAGTTGTTAACACAGGACTATTTTTCATTCTTATGGTCCTGGCCACTCTCCAAGGGCAGCTAGTGTCCGTGAAGAACACTCAGAAATCCAGGCTGAAAAAAGTATTAGCATTATACAACTTCACCTTTTAGCTGCATACTCTAGCTATAACATGACTTTTGGATTCACCATAGAAGGGAAAATGCATATTGGAAGGGTTTCCCCCTATCAAGTGAGGGTTCTGCCTTGGAATTAATGCAATCAGTTTATGCCTAGTCCGCTGGCCAGAACTAGCACGCTACCCACCTACACTGAAAGGTGGCTGGAGTGTATGACACACTGGTATCCCCAGAAGGGGAAGAGAATTGATAGTGCTGAACATCTGGCAAGAGCCTATAAACATCTTTATGTATTTTTATGACTTTTTAAGTAATGCCCAAATACTCTTCATGGACTCCTCTACTTCAGCACACCTGGCATGGTCCCCAAATGCAACACAACATATGCATTGTATTTATAGAAGAGTCAATGAATGACAAGCTCACAAAATGAGAATAATATCTTTATAGATGTCCCCACATGATATAAAATATTGAGGCCTGAGTTCTAGTGGGTTAAAAAATGTATTCAGAAAATTGAACACATAGCAGAAAAGGTCTCCAAGAGCATGTGACTAGAGTTAGATACTTACAAAACACTTGTAGGTTTAACCCAACTAACTTTTTTAAACAAGATTTTATTTATTTATTTTTAGGGGGGGGAGAAAAAGAGTGAGAGAAACATCAATGTGTGGTTGCCTCTCATGCGCCCCCAACTGAGGACATGGTCTGCAACCCAGGCATATGCCCTGACTGGGAATTGAACTGGTGACCCTTTGCCTCATAGGCTGGCACTCAATCCATTAAGCCACACCAGTCAGGGCCCAAATAACTATTCTTGATGACTGAGGTTAGTATTTTGTAGATTGGAAAACTATTGGATATGTCTGCAATATATCCAAAGAAAAGGGAGAAGAAGGAGATTCCTGTGTAATCACTGCTACATTGGAGTAGAATAGAGTTCCAGTAGACAGTTTAAAAATTGTCTTAAATACAAAACAGGAAAGAGTAGGTGGAGATGGAGGTAAATACGCTTCACTTCCTCACACAACCACAGAAAGAATTACAACTAAATCTCAAAACAAATAATACCCAGAATAGTCAGAAAATTGAGCCGTACAGAAGTATGAAAACCAAGGATTTAAAGAAAACACATTCATCCAGATGGGTAGGACGGATGGAGTCATGGAGACGGGCAGAGACCCAGAGTGGTGCAGAGAGGTGGCAGTGGTGGAATGGGCGGTCACACATTCACATGTGGTAGATAAAAACTGGGAGACATTCCTTGGTAGTGAACAATCCCAACCCTAGGTAAGACTGCACAGCTCAGGGTTCTAGCACCAGGAAGATAAATCCCCATAACTTCTGGCTGTAAAACCCAGTAGAGGTTGAGGCAGAGGAAGAAACTGCTTGATTTTCAGGAGATGCCATTTAAACGGTCCACACTTAAAACATATGTAGACCTACCACCTCTGGGATTCAGCATGAGGGAAAGACCTGGACGGGCACCAATCACACAGGGCAGGTGCTGGACAAGCCTCCAGAAGCCAGGCAGTAACGTTGTCCCTTCACCCAGCACACCCCCAACACAGAACCACAAAGTGGTAAAGCAAGTGGGCCCACCCTGGTGATTACCTAAGGCTCTGCCCCATGTAATTTATAGTGACTTTTCTACAGTAGACCACACTACTAAGACAGGGAGTCAGAGCATCTCTACCTAATATAGAGAAAGAAACACAAGGAGGCTGCCAAAATGAGGAGACAAAGAAATATGGCCCAAATAAAAGAACAGAACAAAACCCCAGAAAAAGACCTAATGAAATGGACATAGGAAACCTGTCAGATGCAGAGTTCAAAACACTGGTGATCAGGATGCTCAAAGAACTCACTGAATATGGCAACAAAATAAAAAAGACCCAGGAAGAAATGTAGGTTACACTAAGTGAAATAAAGAAAACTTAACAGGGAGGCAACAGTGGGGGGGATGAAGCAAGGATTCAAATCAATGATGTGGAACATAGGGAAGAAATAAGCATTCAACCAGAACAGCAAGAAGAAAGAAGGAATTTAAAAAAAAAATGAGGAGTGTATAATGTGCCTCTGGGACATCTCCAAATGTACCAACATCCAAATCATAGGGGTGCCAGAAGGAGAAGAAGAAGAACAAGCAATTGAAAACTTATTTGGAAAAACAAGGAAAGAAAAGTTCACTAATTTGGTGAAGTAAATAGACACACGAGTCCAAGAAGCACAGAGAAGTCCAAACAAGATGTACACAAAGAGGACCACACCAATTTAATCATAATTAAAATGCCAAAGTTTAAAGATAAAGAGAGAATCGTAAAAGCAGCAAGAGAAAAGAAGAGAATTACCTACAAATGAGTTCCCATAAGACTCTCAGCTGATTTCGCCAAAGAAACCTTGCAGCCAAGAAGGGGCTGGCAAGAAGCCTTCAAAGTGATGAAAAAGCAGGGACCTACAATGAAGCGTTACTCATATCTAGCAGAACTATTTAGAATGGAAGGGCAGATAAAGTGCTTCCCAGACAAGGTAAAGCTATAGGAGCTCATCATCACCAAGCCCTTATTATGCAAAATGCTAAAGGGACTTATTTAAGAAAAAGAAGATCAAAACTGTGAACATTAAGATGACAACAAACTCACAACTGTCAACAACTGATTCTAAAAGCAAAAACAAACTAAGCAAACAACCGGAAGAGGAACAGAATCATAGATATAGAGATCATTTGGAGGGTTTTCAGTTGGGTAGAGGAAGGGGGAGAAGGTGCAGGGATTAAGAAGCATAATTGGTAGGTACAAAATAGACAGGGGGTTGTTAGAAGCCAAAGAACTTACATGCACAGTCCATGAATATGAACTAAGGGAGGAGAGATCACTGGGGCGAATGGGAGTGCTGGGCAGAGGAGGGGCAAAGGGGGAAACACAGGGACAAACTGTGATAACATAATCAATAAAATACATTTAAAAATAAAAATTAAAAAATACAAAACAATAGTCAAACTGGTTGTTAAAGATCAGTCAGAAGACTGAATGTAGGAGGTGGGGGTGGGAAGGGCAGCGGAGAGTAATGGGAGAAAAATGGGGACAACTGTAATTGAACAACAATAAAAAGAAAACAACTAAAAACCCTAAAAAATACCTAGAGAGGAGATCCAAGATAGTGGCAGAGCAGGTGGATGATAAACTCACCTCTTCCCAATACCAAATAAAATTACAACTCAAATATAGACCAAGCAACCTCAATAACCAAAGGAAGGCAAGCTGAAGGGACGTCTCATTGCCAAGGACATACAGAAGAAGACATATCGAGGCTGTAGGAAGGGTGGAGATGCAGAAAGGGCTGGTCCCACTCTCATTGGTGGCAACTGAGATTCCAGAGTGTTATCTCAACTACTGGGGTTTCCCTTAGAAGTGTGGGGTCTCGATCCTAATCCAGGCCCCTCAGGCCAGAGCACCAGACCAGGGAGGAGGTGCCCCAATAACATTCTGACCACCAAGGGGAGATAGGAGTCTGCTAGAGATATTGATGCCATCTTAAAGGGCCAATGTACAAAATCTCATTTGCAGCCACTCATCCTGGACTCTGATGGAAGGGAGGCAGAGCTGACTAGAGCCTCATGAGGAGAGACTGGGGTTTGTGGCTCTAAGGATAGAGCTAAAGGGACAGCCACCAGGATCCCTGTGCTGAATCATTCTCCCACACCACAGACACCATCTTTCTTAGATAGAGGACTCCCTTCCATATGGCATCGTCCTGGAGGAAAGCAATAGCGCCCCCCCTGCAGAACTTGGGTGCTGCTGAGGTGTCATCTGTCTGGGCTGGAGTGTAAAGGTCTGGGAAAACTCAGGGAGTGTCAGTGACTGAGTTGTGTGGCTTTGGGGCAGGAACCAATCGCTTCACTTTCCCATGAACCTGAGTAGTGACTTCCCCTCACAGGATATCCACTACCTCTTCCTCCAGGCTCCCAGCAGCCTCACCCTACCAACTCCTGGTGGTGCCACCCTGATGAGGTCTGGGCAAAATCTAGGACAGATTGAGTTTTGTGGCCCTGGGGCAAATGCCACTTCCCCTATGTTCCCCCAAACCTTTTGGGCTTCTCCCCCTCACAAGAAATCTACTAGCCCCATCTTCCCATTCCAGGTGACCCTGCCTTGCGGAGACTGAACTCCTGTCAGAATGTGGGACTGACTGAGTTGGTTGGCTCTAGGCCAAGAGCCATTTTTTCCTCACACACCTGACCAGTTCAGAGTCTTCCTTTCACACAGCTAAATTTTGGTCGTTTGGGCCTGAAAAACTCTGCTGACCTCTCTCTGAAGACTCCCTGTCCCCCACAAAGGTATACAAGCACCCAGGGGGTGGCAGCTAGGCTTGGTATGCTCTGGGACTTTGGCAGAGTGGCCTCAGACCCAGCACTGGCACACAGTTTGAACCTGCGTCAGTCTGGCGAGCGCCACTCACCCCTACCTGATGACTCATTGAGAACCTACCTCATACAACTCGTGTACCGCCAGAGACTCTTTCAGTGACTGAGCCTAATAGGCAGCCAGCAGGCGGAAGTTGGCAGAGTAAGACCCTGGGCTGCCTTGGGACTTGTGCTGACCCGCCCCCAAGCCTGGGGTTGGTAAAAGCCAGCTTTGTCCTGCACACACAAAACCAGGCTCAGAAGATGCAGCCTCAAAGTACAGATCACTTTGTAGGTCCAAGCAGGTTGCTCAGGGCCAGTCAAAGGTAGCGTCCGACCAGAGTCCCTCCCAAGAAGCCACAGCACCAACATACCCATTGGCTAACTTCAGACAACAGTAGAGAAGGATCCCATTAGCTTTGCAAGCCGCACATCCAAAGGGAGAGCTTGGCAGGCACCAGGCCCTGCCAAGGAGAATACCACTTCATGTGGTCAGCACCGGCCCAACAGTTCACACTGTGGTCAGAGTTCATCCTCACAGTCAGCCAGCCTGAGAGCCAATCACACGCATGAATGGGCCAATAGAAATAAAAAATCGGTTACAACAAGAGGGCACACAAAACCCACACAAAGTTCATTCCAGGTGAACAAGGGGTCTGCAGCCCGGGGCCCCACAGGATACCTACTACATAAGACCACACTACCAAGACTGGGGATTATAGCAGATCTATCTAACATATAGAAATAAACACAAAGAGTCGGTCAAAATGAGGAGACAAGGAAACATACCCAAATGAAGAACAGGAGAAATCTCCAGAAAAGGAGCTAAATAAAATGGAGGCAAGCAATTTATCAGTTTGTTTGTTACTATATGAGCACTGTAAGAACTAGTTACTCACTCAGCTTAAAGCAATATGTCCCTCCCACCGGAGTTTTAGGTGAATGATTAAAAATATTTAAGTATTACAAAAACAAATATGTTCTTAAAGTTCAAACAAATTAAAGATAATTTTAGACCACAAATAAACAAGGACAATTGAAAATCTCTTCTCGCTTCCTCCTTTCCAAATCCCAGATATTGAAATCTTGTTTCTTCATTTATATCCTTCCAAACTTTTGGTATATTCATGCAAATATATACCTACAAGCAAGTACCCACTTGCTTATAGGTTAACTTATATTGTTACCTGTATATTATATATAAATACATATTGGTTACATCAAATAAAATGAAAATAGAGGAGGGTCAGTATTTCCTCACTTTTATCTCTGGTACCAAAGTCTAAAACAACATAGACATTTATTTGATCACCAGATAAACATAAGACTCTTAACAAATACACCTTAGACAGTTCTCCATGTAAGTTTCACCACTTTTAATGGCAGTAGAGTGTTCGATAATGCAAATATGTTACAATATTTCAAATTATTTTCTATTGATGGATATTTTAATTCTTTCTATTACAAACAATTGAGAAATATTCTTATACATTGTTTGTTCACTCGGGTGAATGTCTATGGAGGATAGATTCATGGAAAAGGAATGTTTAACTCATAGTCATGAACATTTTAAATTTTGGTAGATACAAGTGAAATGGTTCTTTACCTTTTGGGGAGAAATTACAGGACCATTTAACAATCTGATGAAAGTCAGTATATCAGCTCCCAGTAAATTATACAAATGTCCGAATAATTGCAGAAGTGTCTAGGCATGATTCCTATGTTAAGAACGCCTGCTTTCAAGTGTTACATTAACTACTGAGGTTGATTTTTTTTGGTCATAAATAATCTACAGTTTTAGTTGCAACATGATCTGCCAACTTTCCTTCAGAAAACAGATGGCCTTTGAAAGGAGAATTACATCTAATTTGTGTCATGCAAACTTTAAGCTCGGTTTACCCAATTTCAAAGGGAAATATTTCAGTTTCAACACAGAATTATGACCATAAGAACTCCCACACTCTGTCATATTAAAACCCCAAGGTAAGCCATAATTTTCTTATTTCTGCCCTTAAATTTCCCAAATTGCTCCAGTCACAATGATATTACCCATATTTTTAAGAAAAGGAGAATATAGTCTGTTCTCAGTGAGATTGCATTATGTTGGATTAAGTAAAAACAAATTTTGCCCAATCCGCTCAGGAGTGTTTCACTGAGTCATAAAGGAGAACCCCAAGTGAAGATAGTCACTGACAGTGAGGAGGATGCTTGGTCAGCAATCAGGCAGAACCCAGTCTCCCAGGGACCAATGGGGAACTCAGAAAACCTGTTTTGTAATTCTGAGTCAAAACAAGAAATGGTGAGGTTCCTGGGATACCAACATCAGCCCCTCTCCTCCACACGCACACCCTAGTTCTTCTGTTCTCTAAGCTAGCTCATTTTTCTTAAAGGGACAAAGAAAAATTGGATTAATTAGTCCTTTCTGAATTTCAGAGAAAACAAGACCGAGTTAGAGAGTAAGAGTAAGTTTCAGGGGTCTTCAGGAAGAAAGATGCATTTCATTAAAGGACTGTGACAGATTTACATAAGAAGAAAGTGCTCTTGGTTTACTCAGTTATATGTGACAGAAGCCTTTCCTCCTTCACTTCTGAAAGAGGAACATTTGGGTATTGCAGAGAACCAGACACTGACATCTTTACATAGTGGAATCTCTTGGCTGGGCTCATTTCCTGGCTCCTGTGTTTGCATAGCACAGTTTCAAAGACAGTGTGAAGCCAACACGCTTAAAATTCTTGGTCTCTATCGAAACAAATCTGCCATTTCCTGCTTGTCTTTCAGTGAGGATCAATTACAGTCGTGACTTTGAACGTCATTAGAGAATAAAACCTACACCTGTCTATAGATCATTCCTAAAAACTAAGCACTAACAATAGTAAATGCTATAGTATAAAAACTTGAAATCCATAATTAATATTATTGAGTAAAAATGTTACCAGACTTCAGTTTTATACTAAACAGAAAATGTGTGTAATTTCCCTCTTCACTGCCCTTTAAGAAGTCAAATTGAAGTTCAACTCAGGAGAAAACAGGTCAATGCTAATACAATTTTTTACCTAGACCCTTATTATGCAAACGATGTTTTTGGCAAAAATAGCATCAGCATCACTTGGGAGCTAAGTAGAAATGCAGAATCTAGAACCCTATTTGAGATCTACCCAGTGTTGATTTACATTTTGAGAAGATTCCCAGGTAATGTGTACATACATTAAAACTGAAGAAACGCTGATCCAGACCACCATTGTGAAGCTACCTAGAGATGAATAATGTTTCATCCCTATAATATGCCATCGTGTGACGAATGCCAGCTACCATTGGGTGTATATAGTCCTCAGAATTATAGCTCTCCAAGTGAATTCTCTGAACAGGACAGGTAGGGAAGAAATGTCCTTAAGGAAATCTAATCAAAATGTCAAACACACAACCAAGCTCTTGGTAGCTGTGTTAAGATACGTGTGCAGAAAACATTACTACGTAATGACCAAATAAGGGCAAGAGTAGGATTCAACTCAAACCGGAAGTTTTAGATGCAAAAAAAAAAAAAAAAAGTTAAGGGCTCAAAATAATAAATAAAAACAGGCTCATTTTTTTCCTCTTAATATATTTATATTGTTAATTTAGTTTATTTTAATTACAAATAATCTTTAATAATTTTTATAAATTTAGTCCCAAACTAATACAATAGTTTTGTTGTCATTTTTCTTTCTAAATAGAGGCTCTAAAAAGCAATACTAAAACTTTATTCATATACTCAATAAATATTATTAAATGTCAGTTAACTGCTTTTAGGTATTTGAAATATACACAGTGTCAAAAAGAAAGTCTACCTTTATGGAGCTTACGTTCTTGTGTGTAAACATGGCAATAAATATCAAAAATAATAGTAGCTGTATAGCAGGTGGGAAGCGGTAAATACCTTAGAGAACAGGTTTGGGAGTGAATGGAGGTTTGCAATTTTAAATAGAACTATCTGTTGTGAAGGTACCAGCTGAACAACACTTGAAAGAAGTGAGAAAAGCAGGGGAAAGTAAAAACGCGCCCATCTTTTTGGCCAGCGTATGATAAATGTCAATTGCTTCCATGCATTTACTATTTTTCTACACTTAAGAAAGAGTAGGAGAGGAAAGCATTGTTTTCCTAACTTGCAATGTGGTCGATGATCCTCTCCTCTAGCCATAGAGAACCTCACTCTATGATTTTGTATGTCATTCTTTCTGGTGAGTCATATAATCAGTCGGTTGCCTCTAATGCACAAATGCGAGGTTTTTATTTTAAATGTATTTACATCTAGAAATTGAAAACGTGACAATAACTTTATTATGTGCTTACAATGTATAAAACTTTTCTAATCTAGGAAGGGGATAAGAAAATGCAGGGTATGAGGAGTCAAGCCCTCGGTGAGGGAGCTGTGCCAGTGATTCAGGCAAGAATTGAAGCCAGAGTCACAACTTTTTATGAAGCCACTCCCACAATTTGTGCTCAATGCATTATGTCGGACACCTGTAATCTCTCATTTCTGTACAAGTTTGTGTATAGAAGGAACAGTGCTAATTTATTACTACAGCCTTCATACAGGATCAACAGACACGAAACAATACACCACACAGAGAGCCAAGCAACCATTTTATGACAGCTTAATAGCTAAACCAAAATAAAACTTTAAGGTACTAAAATAATTATATTTATAATAAATTTTTATCAGTTTTTTTAATCTACAGCTGCTATCATGTCCCAGGCATGTAATTGTTTTCATGGGTTGAGTTCTTCCTATTAGTTAGAGAGAGAATACTATGTATTCCAAATATATGGTTGCATTTTACCTTCATTTTAGAGATGAAAATTTAGACCTGGAGGGGTTAAGCAAGATCTGTGTCCTTAAGTCCCACAAAGAATGGTATGTCTTAACCCCTTGTTGAGAGCCCTAGAAACTTCTAAGGAACTTTTTCTGAGGAATTTATAAACTTTTTAAGGAACTACTTAAGTTACTCAGTGCAGGGAAGTTAAGAAATGGCCCAACAGAACACAGTAAGTCTGAGGGGTGGGCAAGGAGTGACTCTCTTGGACTATGAGAACTGGGAAGCCAGAACAGTACCAATACCGCCCCTAGAAAGAGGATTCAGAGACGAGCCACATTGCTGGTAAATACGTGTCTGCCATTTCTGCCTGCCTAGCCCCCAGCAAAGACCTGGACTGTCGAGGTGACATCTATATAATCCATCCTCGCTGAGAGGTGGTGGCAAACACTTCCTCTCTCAGGGTCTGAAATGAATCTTAATGTCCCTGGTCATCATAAGCAGCTGGCAAACTGAGGAGAAAAAGGAGACTAAAAAATCAAACAAGTACTGTGTGTAGTTCTAAGTACAATAAGCTATTGCTAACGGAGAACCTGAGTCATCAAGAATACATTTAAGGAACTAGAGTTGTGTGCAGTGTATGAGAAAGCTCTTCATTTAAATTGTTAAACTAGCAGTCTAGGCACTTGATCTGGCATGTTCTGTGAGCCCTTTGGAGAATGCACTTTATGTGGAATTCTCATTTCCTGACAACCCCGGACAGATCAGGCATAGCTGGGATAACGTGCATCTCTGTGCATTACAATGAGGCTGCCATGGTAACTCTAAAAGTCAATTTAAAAATGTGCAATTTTAGAAGTTCATTTCTTACAAAAAGATTAGCACAGCTGTAATGCTCTTGATAATCTAATGAGACTTGAAAAGAACACTTGGGCAAAAAATATATACAGACGTGCTCAGGTTTCACAATTGCCCAGTTCTGAGAATGACGTGATCTACCCATGACTTCCCTAATCGATGGGACAAGGGGGGCATTAGGTCAGAAACTTAATTAAATTTTGATGTGTATAACCCAGCAGTAGAACTCATTCAGCTCCTACTTAGCTCAGGATGCTTGCTAAGTAAATCACAAAAGCACTTGCATAGAAAATTTTATGTACTTGTCATTTTCATAATTTAAGGAGCTAGGTATAATAAATGTCCTAGCATTAGTTATTTAGGAAAGGTTGACTATACCTTTTATGTCTGGTCACAGAAATTCCGATTGAAAAGGAAACAAATGTGACACATGGGAATTGGGTATATTTCCAAAGTAAAACCCTCCGTCCTCAGCCCCACCCACCTCCAGCTTTATGAGAGGAAAAAACATAAATCAATGCTCAAGGTCTCTGTACCTTGTTATGGAAAACATTTGTCTTTTTTCGTAAGGGACAGTGTAACTTTTTTAAGTTAATTGTTTTGGGGAGACTAAGTCATGTGTGACTCATGCAGAGAGATGCCATGCTCAGGAAGCTCTTGCTATCATGGGACCTCATGAGAACCAGAAGCATGCACTCCTGGAGGCGTGACCTGATGAATTCTTGAAGTGGCATGTTTAATTGGAATGTATTTTTCAGCATTTTCCTTGAAGGCTTACAATTTAGGATTGAGGCCCTGGCTACAAATTCAAATAAGTCAAATTTAATAAATCTTTATTAAAGAAGGCTTTTATGGCCATCTGCTAATAAAAAAAGGAAACTTAATCTACGTGTAGCATTCCACATTGCTCAGAAAACAGTCTTACAAAATTAAGGTAGTTATTAAACTCACAACTGCTGTTTAAAAATCTAAGCTATGTGGTCCAGGAGTCACAGAATTTCATCAACCTTGCTTTACAAAACACCCAACAGTGATTTGATCATCAGTTTTACCATTTTGGTTAAAGAAAAGGACAATGAAACTCTTAAACTGATATCACCCACCCATTCACACACACAACACACACACACAATTCTTGCTTTAGTCCGTTGAACTAGTTGAACATCTTGTGGGGAAACCAATAGAAATATTTTAAGGCCTCTGCTTCCACTTCATGTCGAACCAACCTTGCCATCAAAACATTATTTTGTCCCTTTCAACAATTTTGAGACAGGCTGGTAGCAGTGGAAGCAATTTCCTTGAAGCTGATTATGCAGCACATAGTAAAAGTAAAGTTGAAAATCAAATTAGACCGGTCAGTCTGTTCGATAGACTTACAGATACATTTGATTATCAAAGAACTAAGAAATGCTAGTTCAGGCTCCTACCCTGACAACAGGGGCAGGATTCGTTCTACCTCACACTTGCACGACGAATCTCTTACAGGCATGGCACTAGTTTCCTGGTGTGCTTCGTGACTTCCGCAATGTGAGCACTGACTGAGTGGAAAGATCTGTTTAGCAGGTGAGAGCAAGAACCAGTGAAGTTAGAGTCACCACCATTTCTGTACCCCATTTAACCCATAATTTGATACTGTTGGGGAAACTCCATCCCAAGATTTTATTATTAGCAACAATTACCTGGTCCTAGATTGTGTGTTAAGCGCTGGGCCACAGGGGTGAAAGAGACAGACTTCCTACTTTGTGAGAGCTAACCTGTTAAGTGAACAGATCACTGTTAAAGTGGTAGAAACAGACCCTCTTTTTACTCAGCTATTCACATTCATCCATCACCTGGCACCTCACTTTCCAGTCAGTCTGAAGCTTTTCCAAATTTTACATGTATTTACCTTCAACCAAACCATTGCTTAATCAATTTTATCAAGCGATCTTACAACTTACTTTATCCACTAAAAGAAAATAGACATGCAAATCATGGATTTCCTTAACTTCTGTCTCCTCTACCTCAAAATTTATATCTTAGACTAACTTGACTCTGTTCCTCTCCTTTGATGCTATCCTTATCCCTTGTAAGACTACTCATTTTTATAATATTCTCCCTCATGCTTCTGATCCAGACTCTTTGTAATCCACGGACACAGCTGGCTGTCTCATACTTCAGTGCCACTCTGCACTCCCCCACTCAGCCTAGAACATTCTTTCACATTTGCCCTACAGGAACCCTATTGGTCAAATTTACACATCCACCTTCTGCTCCTTCTACATCCTTCCCCCTCTCTTATCTTTTCTTTCTTGTATCTTTGGTTTTTCTTTCTCCACTGAGTCTTAGCCTTCAAATCGGTGTAAGCTATCCTAATGAAAAAAGTGAAAAAAAAACAAACCCCAAACTTTCCTTTAATGTCACTTACTCATCAAATTGCTACAATTTTCTCTTCCCTTCATATCTTTGAAAGATGTGCATGCATTAGCTTCACTTTCTTTAAAACCATATCACTTAGCTCTCCCTGGCTGGTGTAGCTCAATGGATTGAGCGTCAACCTCCTAACAAATGAGTGGTTGGTTCGGTTCCCCAGTCAGGGCACATGCACTGGGTGGCCAACCACGTCCTCAGTAGGGGGCGTGCAAGAGGTGACCAGGCATTGATGTTGCTTTCCCACTCTTTCTCCCTCCCTTCCCCTCTGTCTAAAAAGAAAATAAATAAAAATCTTAGAAAAAAAAAATCCTATCACTTCAATCTTTTTAATTACAAAATGAACATAGAAATGTTGGGGAAATGCTTAGAAGTTATAAGAAAAGAAATAAAAACCACTCATAATCCTACCACCTAGAGAAAAAATGCTGAGATCATAGAAAGTGGTACATTATGGGCTGAAGTTAGCCTCCAGAGTTAGACTCAAGATTTAAATCCTAGTTCCATCGTACATCAGGCAGGTGTGCGACATTGACCAGGTAACTTTGCCTCTCTGTGTCTTCATTTCTTTTTTGTGTAAAATATATAACCCCAGCCCTTCAGGGAACTGCTGTGAAAATTAATGCAAGTACATATAAGAAACATAATAATTTGCTCTAGTAAATAAAGCCATAAATGTTAGCCCTCTTTAATAGTTGATGTGTATGTGGCTAGTCTTTTCACTGCACATATCCTTAACTAGATTTTTATTCAGGGTCTTGCCATTCACATCATTTACCAACTTGATTTTTTCACTGACAGTATTGTGTGTCCCAGCTTCTTAAGTCTTTATTTACTGCTGCATAGGCACCGATGCTACAAGGCAGACACTTGGTCAAAGACAAACAATGATCTCTAATAATGTTCTGAGCTTACCCCCAGTTCTCATCATCCCTGATGTTTTTAACACTACATACCTTCCCTTACTGGAATTCCTTTCTAACCTCTACTGACACTATTCTCTTATTGTACATTTCTAAATGTCTTCATGTCCTATGAGATGTGCGCCTTCTGCTGTGAAAACGCTAAACACTCTCGGTCCTTCTCCAGGGCACCAAAGGCATGTTTCCTGCTTCACACTCCACTTCTTCCCTTACATATATCACATGCCCTTCAAACTTAAGATTTGCAAAACTGATCTTGTTTTCTTAAAAAAAATATTATTCCATTATTTATCCAATCAGTTAATGTCATTACAACCTACACGGCCATCTAAGTCATTTTAAAACTTTTTCATTTCCCTTGAGGATATCCTCATTCAAAGTACTTTACTTTGTGTGAAACTTATCCACACCCTCCACACTTGAGAACCCATGTCTCAAATCTGTTCTTACTCACATAGTTCTTATCTCAACCAATACCGAAATCTACCTGGCTTCCCCAGCCAGAAATATTGGGATTGTCCCCAGTTCCTAGCACCACTTCTTCCACATCTGCAACCACGACTCCCTGTCACTGTGACCTCCTTCCTGCCTGGCTTTGTCTCCAGCCTGCCACTCCCCTGCCTGTGTTATTGCAATGGCCCTTGGTCCTAGTTTGAATAATGTTTTACACAAAATCATGTCCACTTGGAACCTCAGGATTTGCCTTTATTTGGAAATGGGGTGTTTGCAAATGTTCAAGAGTAAGAATTGACATGAGGTCAGACTACTGGATTAGGGTGTAAGTGTCTAATAAGAGAAAGAAAAAGACACACAAAGATACAAACAAGAAAGAAGTCCATGTGAAATGGAGGCAGAGATGAGAGTGAGGCTGCCACAAGCAAAGAAATGCCAGGGGCCACCAGACCCTAGAAGAGGCGAGGGGGGACCCTGCTCCAGAGCCGTCAGAGGAATGTGGCCCTATTGGCACCTTGGTTAATTCTCTTAAGCCATAAAGTTTTTATCATTTGTTATGGCAATACTGGAAAACTAATAGATCTCCCAAGTAGTGTTCTCATAAATCCATCCGCTGTGCTTCTGCCAGAGCGATCAGGCCCGTACTATGTCCCTGATTAAAGTTTTTCAACAAAATGCAAACAAGATTCTTCCCAACCTGGTTTTTCTTCTTTGATTTGTACTCTTGACCACCTGTGACCCCTGAACACAAGTTCTGTCCACATCTCAGTACCCTTATGAATTCTGCCTCTCTGCATGGGCTATCCTTACCAACCTTTCTTCCTCATGCTGTTATTCATCCATTGTGACCTAGGCTAGGCATTACCTCCTCTGTGTGGCCCTTCTTAACTCTCCTCTGTCATATTCATGGCTTGCATTTTCTTCTGTTTCACCGCAACTGTTTGTTTATATCTTCTTATTCACTTTATAGTCTCTCTCTCTTTTTTCTTTTTTTGGCAGAGGACCAAACACATAGTAGGTCTCAATATATGTTTGCCAAATGAAAGGATGCCTTCTCCCTAATAAATTGTACATAATTAAATATACATCAGTTTTAATACAGAAAAATAATTTTTGAGTTTTTCTTCCTACTTTGCTTCCCAATCTTGCTTTTTTTTAAAAATAAGATTTTATTAATGTATTCTTAGAGAGAGGGGAAGGGAGGGAGAGAAACAGAGGAACATCAATGTGTGGTTGCCTCTCATGGGCCCCCTGCTGGAGACCTGGCCCACAACCCAGGCATGTGTCCTGACCAGGAATCAAACCGGTGACCCTTTGGTTCTCAGGCCGGCACTCAAGCCACTGAGCCACACCAGCCAGGACCCAATCTTGCTTTTTTTCTTTTTTGGTTCAAAAGTTAAACCTTTTCTCCTGAATGGTTTTCCTGCCTCCATTGCCCTGTATTTCTATTTTGGTTCTCCTTTTGCCATTAATCAAATCTTTCTAAAACGCATCAATGATCACTTCTTTATTTCTTCAGGTGGACATGTCAACAAGTTCCCATTAGCTTCAGGAAAGCCCAAACATTATACTGGGACTTATAAAGTTGTTATAATATCTCTCCATCATAAATGTAGTACCCCAATTTCACTAGATTTCGTATAAATCCTTAAACCCTTATCTATGTTTGTGTTTTCATATATTTATTCTTCAGCTTTCTCCTCCTGGTGAACTCCTCTTCCTCTTCAATGGGGCTCAAGCACTCTTTCATCTTTGAGATTATCCTCAGCCCCTGGGATGGCCATGAGCTAGAACCTTACTCTTTTTCTTATCTTCCTTCAGAACTCTACGCCAACCACATTAATACTCAGCACAGGGTAACAGAGTTGATTGTGTATGCTGTGTGTTTCTACCTCTCTCCTTGACCTACCCCTGCTCAGATAAGGGGAACCTTGAACACTGGAACTTTATTAATAGTCCCAGTATGTAGCATTGTCTAATAAGGAACCAGGTGCTTAGTAGTGTTGTTTCACAGTTAGCTAACTATTTTTTCCTATTAAAGAGTTTTCTAATTTGTTTTCATACATATAAATATACAAACCTATAAATGGTATAGGTGCGATGGTTGATTTTATGTGTCAACTTGGCAAGGCCATAGTACCCAGATATCTGGTCAAAATTATTCTAGATGTCTCTGTGAAGGTATTTCCAAAATGAGATTAACATTTAAATCAGTAGACTTTCAGTAAAGCAAGTTATTCTTTATAATGTGGGTGGGCCTCATTCAGTCCGTTGAAGGGTTCACTAGGACAAAGATTGGCCTCCCCTGAGGAAGGGGAGATTCCACTAAGGATAAAGTCTCTGGACGTGGACCACACCTCTTCCCCGAATCCCCATTGTGCTGACCTACTCAGAAGACTTCGGCAATCTCCACGGCCTCATGAACCAATAAATCTTGTTCCATATGGAACCAATTCCTATTGGTTCTTAGTCTCTGGAGATCCCTGACAAATATAATAGTCAATATGTACGTTTCACCTGAGATGTTTCTTTGGTTCTCTCCACACAAAAATTTCTAAAATAGAATAACACATACAAAAAAGTTATAGAGGACATCCATGAATTCAGATTTGGGAATGTGTGAGTGGGTGTACGTGTGGCTGAGGGGCCCTGGAATCACCCTGATTCTGAGTTTGACTTCTGACTCTAGCAACTGGGAGGCTATGGTCAAATTACTTAGCCTTTTGACTTTCTGTGATTTCGTTTTAGAGTGAGGTTAACCTCGACGTTATATGATTGGCTTTGTGATAATGACATAAATAAAAACATGTGATGTGCTTAAAACAGTGCCTGGTAAGTGCTCAAAGAATGTTAACTGTCATGATATGAAGTTTCTGTCAGACCGATTGCTTTATTTCACTCACTTCCCCTCGTTAATTTACTACTGAGAAAGAAATATGGGTTATGTTTGTCTTCTGCTCTTGCAGCCCCCAAATTGATACACAATAATGTATTCACTGCTATCAAATTCAACTGTTAATGTTTTGGATGGCTTATGTTGCTTGATGTAGTGTCATGATACATGTATTTCCAGGGTGGTAGTTTTTGGTTGCTTATTGTTTAGACAACGCTGTCCACTTTGATTTTAGGATATAAGAAATGTGGAAAGTTCAAAAATACTGGTAAAAATAAAATACATTTTTATTTACTAAAGCTATAGTCAAGACAGATGCATTAATTATTACTTAAGGGAATAAAAATGCTGTTTTTGAGTTTGCTAACTATTCTCCCTGCCTGCCAAGAGGCTATTAGAGTTCTGTGTTGAGGTGTAACATATGCAAATACATACGCAATTAAAGCCAACTCTGGGTTTTCTTACTTATGAAAGAAAACAGTAATTCAAAAAAAATTTCAAATAAATTTTGTTTGGTCTAGAATGGTGCCACATGTTTTAGGAGAGATTTAGCACGCTCCTGTTTTTTATTAAGAAGTTATCTCATGATAATGTTAATAAGATAATGTTGTCAGTCAGGAAAAAGAATGTGTGTTGTGTGTGTTTTCACACAGGAATCCCATAAGACATTGCTTTTACCTTGTTACTTTCTGTTTTCCACCTATCGTATGCCATTTCTCGATAAAGCATCATGTCACTAAGGCATATACTAGTGCTGAGAGAAAACACTCCTTTGTCTCCCCTTGAATGTGTGAAAGATTGATGACGGAGGTGCTTTCCATCTTCTGTCATGCAGTTCTCTCTTTAGATCATTACTAATAACCTGGCGATCAAATGCACTTGAAAGATGTAGATGAAAAAATCTTCATTCTTTTTATCAGTGGCAAAAGAATTTCTGATTTACAAGTGGCTCAAGAAACATACAAATGCTTGATTTAAATTTATTAATAACTATATAAAAGACATATAAGTGATAAAATGAACATAAAGTAACATAAACTAGAAGGGGACATATTCCTGAAGTCATTTAAGCCATCTACTGTCTTCCAATCAGGCTTCATTAAATCAATACAGATTGATTAGTGTTTATCTCCTTCTTGCAGATTTCCAGGAAGGAAGATGCCTCATTTAAGGAGTAATCATTACATGTGTGTGTATGTCTGTACATGTGTGTGTGTGTGTATATGAAAGTTCAAATTAAGTTTTAACTTGATTTGACATTCTGTTGAATCTTTGCGTCTTTTTGACTTCTCAAAGCACAACCTCACTATCATCCTGTGAAATCAGAATTGTTATCCACATTTTATAGAAAAAAAAAGTGAGTCACAGACTTGCCTACATCTCATAGATATTTAAACTGTCCTCCCCTCCAAAAGTTTTACTTTCGGTTTTACTTAATGCCAGGGTGCTTCTGTCAATCCAAGTTTTTGTTTGTTTGTTTGCTTTTTAAGTGTAAAATCATTTCTTACAAAACTATTACGAAAAAAGGAAAACCCTCATGTGCCATAATTTCTCTCTTACACACCTTATCTTTTCCACCAAAATTTCTTTAATATATATTTTTTTCTTTTAACTGCTTGTAATCATACTCCCCCTAATGTAGTGTAGTAACCAGGGATTAATTTAGGACTTCATTGTCAGCATTTCTGTATGTTTGCAATTGCCCTTGGATACTAGGCTTGCTAACGTAGATTCACCTGGTGAATTTTCACAGCTTCTGAAGGATTCGAGAAAGAAATGCACAAAGCCTTTGAAAGCCTAGCCCTCTCAGTCCTGAGATAGTTGTCTGATATCTGTAGTCAGCTTAGCTTGGTCACTCTCCAGAGCCTGGAGCGGGCTCCCTGATAGTTCCATCAAGCACTTCTTATAAGTGACTCATGTCTTAGCATTCACTAGATTTTTCATCCTTCATTATCCTTGCTTTTTATCTTCACCGCCCCCCCCACCCCGCCCCAACTCTCTGTCTTTTCTTCTGATCTAATATTAATACTTTGGGGTCTGAAATGGCATACTTTTATTAAACCCATTTCCCTTGGACTGGTAAGTAGACCCCTACTTAGTCTCTTAATGTCCACTTCTCAAGCAGGACTTTCCCTCTAATCTTCTTAAGCTTTACTTTTTCCTTCAGTGCAAAAGGAGTTTCCCTTAATGTATTCAACAGATGCTTCTTCCCAATGCCATCTTCGCAGAGTCCCCAAAAGTGCTATCTATTGTGGAGCCTAGTGTGCATGCTTGACTGTACAAACACAGCGATACCTCTTTTCTTTATTGGCTTGCACTGAAATCTGTGCCTCTATTAAATAAGACACTTCCCCATCCCAGTTTTAGGCAGCCCATGTGCTAAGACATTTGTGTCTCCTTTAAATGCATCAGAACTTCCTAAGTCTCCCTCCAACAGTGTTTTCACAGATACCACGCTGCCAAAACCCGATCAAACGCTTTCCAGATCTTCTTGACAGCATTATTGATGACAGATGGTTAGCCTCCACATTTCACCAAACTGTAGGGCAGTATTAGAAATAACATTGCCTCTATATGATTATGTAGGAGGACAGCATATGTAATTCCTGTTCCACTCTTGACCCAAACAAGAACATAAACATTTAGAAGAGTTCCAAAATACCAGAAGAGCTATAATTGCACATGGATTTATCAGAACTGTTTACTTACCGGTTCCTTAGCCGAAGGGGAATTATTTATTTGTTTTTCTTTTCATAGGATTCATAAGTGTCAGTCTACTATATTTATAATGTTCATTCTCAGAGGTTACCAAGAAAGGCAGCTAATTTTCCATGAGTGAAAATGCTCTGAAAATAGATGTACTCAGGGATTGAAAAAGCAATTTCTCAGAAGTCTGTTGTTGTTTCCAGTTAGGAATTTTTTAACCAGAAATGAAATAATATGTTGTGTTTCCTAATTACTGTTTGGTTCTCTGTGGCTGTTAACCCTTGGTCTGTAAGTATTGTAAAAGCAATTAATATTGCACAAAATGTGTTTTTAGTATAGCTACTTATGCAAAAATTTTAAAATTTGTATGGAAGTTATAAATTGGAATAAATCTCTCAGGCATCAAAATATACTGTCATGATAAATAGCTTAACCATGATGCTTGGAATGACTGTCCTTTTCCTAGCTTCCTAAGTACCTCCAAATATTACCCTCCAAGATATAAACTCTCTGAAGGCAAAGAGTATGTTTGTCCTGTTCACTCTTGAGTCCCTAATTGACAAACATAGAATCTGTTACCATAATACAATAAATGTCAGTAAATGTATGATGACTCTGGATGAATAAAAAGATGGATAAACAGATGGATGGATTTATCTAGTGCTAAAGCATATTCCGATGTTTAACTTTTTAAAAAGAATAACAGTGAAAGTTAGCACACATTATGAGTAAAGTTCTGGCTTTAGCTCTGATTATACTTATTAGCTTTAAAAAAGTAGAAGGTTTTAAAAATCTAGTGCCTCAATTCCTGCATCTTTAAAATGGAAGTACTGATACTTTCTCCAGCATAAGAACATAGAGGCACTATCGTGGTGGTGCTATGTACTTTGAGTCTGGGGATAGATTTTCTGTATTTGAATCCATGTTCTACGTGTAATAGCTACATGACCTTGCTCAAGTTACAGCACCTAGGACTTAGTAGGTACTGAAAACAAATGCTAGCTATTTTTGTATGTGTGTGTAATACTGAAACCAGAAAAGTCGGCACTCATGCTGCCTATCATGCTTACCAGAACCATTAAGTAGAGCTGAGGATTGAATCTTTATGGGCACTTTATTCAGGTGCTGGTGATCTCAGAAGATGGTGGGTTATATACCCTCAAAAACTGTCTTAACATCTCATGTCAAACTGACCTCCTTATAGAGAGAATAAAAGAGTAGGGAAGTTGTTTGGGAAAAAGTTAGTCAGGTACAGGTGGCAGTCCAGTGGTGATTTTCCTAGTATGTCCTTATCTACATCACAGGCTTCCCTCTCTGGAACACAGTGGCTCAGATGCCACCTCCATTGCTTGAAGACCCCCTGGGGCAACAAGGTTGAATTGCTTGTGAGGTCCCTAGAGTCACACAGGTCATGCATTCCAGTTCCTGGAATACCAGCTTTCCACCTGCATTAATCACTTCAGCCTATCAACTGAAGATAAAATCCTTAACTCTTGGGTTACCCTATTACACTATCAGTACTACTTTTTCTTTCTTGCCCAAATGAGATTTTTGTTTTTGTTGTTGTTTCTTGCTGTAATTAGTTTAAAAAAATCAGCAAGTGTCATTTAAAAACTGTAAAATATGAATTCATCTGTCAAGTTGCAAATGAGAAATAAAGTGCTTTAGGGCTAGGAGTGGCGATGAAAAAATAATCCTTCCATGTAATAAGACTTTACAGAAAAAAGTGTACTTATTTCCTCTTTCCAACTATTCATCTACTTTACTCATTCATTCATTCAACAATATGTACTGAGCCCTGGCTCTCTGACAGGCTCTACTCTAGGTGCAGCAACTATAGATAGCAGTTAGCAAAGAAATGAAAGCCACGACCTTTAGCAGTGGTTAGAGCCATGCGTGTTTTGTGTGTTGCTTGTGCATGTGTGTGGAAAACGATGATAAACAAAGCAAGTACATAGATATACAGCCGATTAAATTCATTTGGTAATTTACATTAAGGAGAAAATAGCTCAGAGAGAGGGCATTTCAAGCTTGGTGGTATAATTTTCCCAGAGTAGACGGGGAATCCTCGGTTATATGGTGGATTTAGAACAAAGGCGTAACATAGGTGAGGGAGTGAATTATGCTGGTTTCTTTGGAAAGGACAGCCAGTGTTGAGAAGCAATCGAAGAAACCTTGACAAGGAACACTAGCTAGTTAGTATATTCCAATAACATCACGGAGGCCAGTCTTTTTGCAAGTAAGCCCCCAAGGAGGAAAGTAGGAAGAGATGAAGTCAGAAAAGTAGGTGGAGTAGATTATATTGTGTAGGGCCTGTAGGTCAATGGAATGGTTTTGCTTTCAATTGTAAATCTGAAGGTTTTTAGCAGGAGAATGAAATAATCTGATCGACATTTTAGCAGTATTATTTTAGTCACTGTTTTGAGAATATATAACAGGGAGGGCAGAGGTAACAACAAAGTCAGGAGACTTTTGATGTAATCCAATTAAGAGATGGTCTGCCCTTGGACCAAAATATTACAGTGAAGATTGTCAAAAGTAAACAAATCCTGAAGCTATTTTGAAACTAAAGTCGAGAAGATTTATTGACAAATTAGATAGAGGAAGGAAAGCGCAGAGAACCACTTTTAAAAATCTAGAGCCATCTGGGAAGGCTGACGGAGGTAAAGAAGAACTAAGGGGCCTGTTTTAGAGTAGTGGGAACATTGGGCAGGCAACTAGATCTATGTTCAGGGTAGAAACCTGGTTTGGAGATCTCAACTGGAAGTCACCGCTCTACTGAGAACTTGAAAATGTACAATAAAAATAGTTTTAAAAACACCTCTTTGCATAAAGAAACTCAATAAGCAAAATGCAATTATTAATGACAAATTGGAAAAATATCTTGTATAACACACAGTTTCCTAAAAATGAGAAAAATACTAATAACCAATAACTTGACAAAAATAATGAAAATAGCTCCAAACATGAGCAAGATGCTTAAATTCACTCACAATGACAGATTTGCAAGTGAAAACCCCAGTGAGATAAAATATCAAGGACTTTGACTATAAACATTTTGGCAAGGCATTGGGGGAACAGGTATTTTCATTTATTGGTGGCAAACATGCAAAATGTGGCCCTAAGGGAATCTTCAAAAATACAAAATAGTGTATGTGTAAGGATCTCGATTCTGACGGTATTTAAAACAGCAAAAATCCAGGAACAACCTATATGTCCATCCATAGTGAACTGGTTCAACAAATTATGTTTACATAATAAAGTACCAATCCTTTATAAAATGTAACGAAGAAGATTTCTGTATACTGGCATGATGTGACTCTGCAATATTTGGCAAGTTAAAAAAAAATGAGGAAAATTCTCCCTCTCTTATAAGCAGGGAGAGAGAAGAAAAGGGTTGAGGAATCAGGATGGAAACAACACTCCTCTGAATATATGAGTATATTGCATTATGTTTTTATTTTGAAATTGTTTAATATTTTACAAAATTTAAAAAATATAATTTAAAAAATCACTAAAAATTGAATAAATATTAAACAAAAATTTAAACTTTATACAGTGTGTAGAATAACTATACAGAAAATAAAAATGACTATTTTATGTGATTTAAAATGGAGTATTTTAAATCTATAACTCTAATAAAATGAATTCTAAAGATAAACACCTATTTTTAAAATATTTGACCCAATTCACTAGACTTGTCCTTAGTTCTATTTTTATTGTTATTTTGAACATAGTATTAATTTTGTAGAAATCAATATTTTTATACATGAAAAAATTATAAAGTTAAAGAAATTAATTTAAAACCTGTAATTTGAAATGTGATCTGGCAAACACTATAAAATCATCATTAATCCTCATTTTTCTAATATGTTTGAATATTTATACTTATTAAATATATCTATTTTATATATATTTATATTTTTATATATGTTTGTTTAGTTCTGTCCACTAAGAAGCCCTGGGAGCAACGACTACAACTACTGTGGCCACCCAACACCAGACTGTAGTCTCTAAATAATATTTTTTTAAAAAGCAAGTTATTAAAAAGATTAACCCTCATGTGTTATGTAAATTGCAAATTATTTTCATTTTATTTACCTTTGTCTTTGCACTGATATGTTTGTTATGAGATTTTATTATTCTTACATATTTAAATTTATTTTTTCTATGAAGATTTCCGTTTTTTATTTATAATTAAATAGGGTTTTTTCCTCCTAGATTTATAAAGACATTTATTTATTCATGTTTTAGTCTAGTACTTCTATGGTATTACTTCTGCTATTCTAATTTTACACATTTAGAGAATACTCCAGTGTATGATTAGAGGTATGTGTCCAGTTTTGCCCTTTTTTTTCCCCAAATGGCTGCCCAGTTGTCTCAATACCATGTACTTTTAATCCCTCTATTTGAAAATGCTATCACTTTATCAAGTGGTAAAGTTCTAGTTCTAGGCCTAGATATTTGGATCCAGTTCTGGATTTTATATTCTGTTCTTATTATTCTATTAGTGAATTTATTATTTCATTATAAAAGCTTTGTAATATGATTTAATATCTGCTAGGATTAGTACCAATAATTTATCTGTCATTTTTTCATGGTTTTCTAAAATATTTCTACTTTTTAAGTTTTCTAGCCCTGGTTGGTGTGACTCAGTGGACTGAGCACTGGCCTGTGAACCAAAGTACCCTGGTTCGATTCCCCAGTCAGGGCACATGCCTGGGTTGCAGGCCAGGTCCCCAGTAGGGGGTATGTGAGAGGCAACCACACATTGATGTTTCTCTCCTTCTTTCTCCCTCCCTTCCCTTCTGTCTAAAAATAAATAAATAAATAGTCATCCAAAAAAAGTAAATTTTCTAAAATATACTTTACAATGACCTTTCTGAGTTCCAAAACAAACAAATCAAAGCAGTGACAAACAAACCCCCCACCCCAATTAAAACACCCTAAAACAGAAGAAGAGTGAATGGTCATTTTCTTTGTCAAGTACACTTTGTGTCAAGTAAGCTTTTGTTCTAAAATTTTTCTCACAAAAGATCTGAGTATTTCTTATTAAGGATTTCTAAGTTATAAATGCTGCAAAACCACCCAAACTTAGTGGTGGAAAACCACTTTGTTATGCTCTTAGATTCTGTGGTCAGGAATTTAGAAAGGAAAGAATGGCGTAGGTCTCTGTCTTTTCCATGATGTCAGTTGAAAAGACTTGAAGACCAAAGGTGAATCAAAAGCTGGGATATCTTTATAAAATGGCCAGGGGCAGGAATTATCTGGCAGTAATCTTCATACATATGTCTAGCAGTTGATGCTAACTATTGTCAAGAATCTCAGCTGGGGCTGTCACCTAAAAATTTCTATGTGGCCTTGCTGTGTCACCTGGTGGTCTTGGACATCTTACATGGTACTTAGGACATCAAAAGAACTAGATGGTAGCTGTATCAGTTTTGACATCCAAGCTTCATAAGTCACCCAACACCACTTCCACCACAGTCACAAACCCACCCAGTTTCAAGAGGAGAAACATGGATCTCACCTCTTGACAGGTGTGTCCAAGTCACATTTTAAGAATATGTAGAATAGAAGATATTAATGAAGTCATTTTTAGAAAAAACAATGTGCCAAAGTATTTTTCTTCGACTTTTTTTGTTGCCTTTATAAATTGGTCTTTTATTTTATATACCAAATGGTTAATATTTCATGATTATTTCTGATTTTTGTATATTACTTCTACACCATACAAGTGTGATAGATTGAACCCCTCTTAAACAGATGGGCATGCTCTTCAGTTATTATTATTATTATTTTGAGCTTCTCCTAGATAAACTTAAATTTTCTCTCAGGCATTCCCCTAAGAGTTCTGCTCTGCACATGTGCTGGTCATACCAGCTCACTGTGGGGAATCTGGGAAGCAAAGAATTCTACTTGACACCTGCATGCAGAACCCAGCCTTGTATAAGCCAGACCCAGGCAGCAGTTCCAGGAGCCAATTCTTCATTAGTGTATGCTGTCCTGATGCATCTAGCTCTCTCTCCATTTTTCCCTTCCCTTCACTTTGTTTTCAATGAACCCTTCTTTTGAATGTTTTCTATCTTGAAGAGGGGGACAACCCCTTTGCCAGTGATACAACCTTATTGAATTCTGTCACTTTATTTTTTTCCATGTTTGATTCTCTTGGGTTAGCAATTATACAATCAGACAATCAGAAGGAAAAAAAAAAAGACTTTTACCTCTTTCATTTTAATTTTTGAGTTTTTTTACTCTAACTTCAAACTCTTGCACAGTTTTGCTGGCTACAAGCCTTAGTATAATGTGAAATGTAATGGGACTGTGCATACCCTTGCCTATCTCTTGACTGTAGGAGAAAACCTCTGTATTTTCATTAATTAATTAAAATTGTGCAATTGAAATGAGAATATATTCTCTATGGTCTCCCCTTTTTAAGGTTGCACTATGGAATTTAGTATAGAATCATTACTATTATATTTTCATTATTTATTGCAATCTTAACTACTATAAAATGGCTATCTTTCCTTCCTTCCTTCCTTCCTTTCTTCATCCCTCCCTCCCTTACTTCCTTTTTTCCCTTTCTTCATTTCTGTCTTCTTTCTGTTTTTCTTAATACTTTTTAAAATCTAATTTCTACATAATGGGATATTAAGATTACCAAACCTGGTTTTCTTTTATGGCTTAGACTTTCTTCCCTTAAACATCATGTAGGTGTTTCTCCATTGTCTTCTGGCATTAAAAGATGCTATAGGTAAAGTCATTACTCTTCAAGCCTGTCCAGGCTGCTGTAACAAAATGCCAGAGACTGGGTAGCTTATAGACAACAGAAATTTACTACTCGCAGTTCTGGAGACTAGAAATCTAAAATCAGGTTGGCAGCATGGCAGGGTAAGGCCCTCTTCTGCATTTCAGGCTTCCTTGTTTTATGCTCACAGGGCGAAGGGGCTAGGGATTTCTCCAGAGCCACTTTTTAAAATAATTTTCAATTAATTAATTTTAATCCTCACCTAAGGATATGTTTATTGATTTTAGAGAGAAAGGAAGGAAAGAGAGAGAGAGAGAGAGAAACATCAACTGGTTGCCTCACATACATGCCCTAAAAATTGATTGAACCTGCAATGCTTTGTTGTACAGGATGATGTCTGTTTTATAAGAGCATATATTCCATTAGTGAGGGCTCCACGTTCATGGCCTAATCATTTCCCAAAGTTTCCACCTCCTAATATCACCATGTTGAATGTTAGAATTTAATATATGAATTTGGAGAGGAGGACACAAACATTGAGCCCATAGAAGATACTAACCTTATATTTTTCCCCAAAAGAATATTGATGTTTTTGCTTACCCAGTGAATTTTTCTTTTATGCTCAATAATTTTATTAGGACATGAGTTGGGGCCAATTTGTCTTGGTATACAAATTCAGTATATAGATTCGCATCTTGTAGTTCAAATAATTTTTAAATGACATTTTAAGATATTAATTCTCTTCCATTGTTTCTCTTTCTTGGAACCCTCAGTTTTGCATATGCTAATTGTACTTTACCTGTATTCTATATAAATCATTTAATATGTTTTTGTTTCCATCTCCTTTGTTGTTTCTTTTTCTTGTATTTGTCAGAAATTTTACTACAGTTTCTATGCCATCCTTCTCTTTCATTTTTGAAGTAATTTTGTTCTCAACCCCACCCCAAGTTTTGCCAGTTTCTTTTTATCTTTCCCAGTTTTCTTGCCATCACATCTTACTGTCTGATTATTTTATCCAGTACTCTTGTATTTCTGCTTTGTGATCTTCCTTTTTTAAATTTGTTTCAATATTATTTTGCATCCACATGCAATATTATTTTGTATCCACATGTAGAACATAGTGGTTAGACAATCATATACTTTATAAAGTGTCCCCCCAATAATTCCAGCACCCGCACCCCGGCACCATTACACAGTTACTGCAGTAAGATTGATTACATTCCGCATGCTACTCTTTATATCCCCGTGACTATTTTGTAACTGCCAGTTTGTACTTAATCCTTTCATCTCTTTCAGCCAGCTCCCCAACCCCCCATTTGCTCTCTGTGCCTGTCAATATCAATTTTGTTTATTTATTTTGTTCTTTAGTTTCCACATAAGTGAAATCATATGGTATTTGTCTTTCTCTGTTTGACTCTCTAGTTCCATTCATGCTGTCTCAAATGATAAGATTTCATTCCTTTGTATGGTCAAGAAATATATACATATACCCAAAACACTAATTTGAAAGAATATATGCACCCCTATTTTTATTGCAACATTATTTATAATAGCCAAGAAATGGAAGCAGCCAAGTGCCCATCAATAGATGAATGGATAAAACCAAAAGACTATGGTATATATATATATATATATATATATATATATATATATATATATATATATATATATACAATGTGATCTTCCCTTATAGCTGCAAATAATTCACCTATTTAAAAAATTTTCATTGGAATATTGGATTATAATTTTTATCTGCTATATGGTATGATAATTTTGGTGAGCATTCCTTTCTCTATAATTTTTCACATTTTTCTCTTAGAGTATTTTTGGTCCTCCCCTTTCCCTTTCTTGGTTCTCATACATAAACGAAAGCAAATTGTTCCTGGAAGTGAGCTCGAGGTGAAGTAGGATGGGCAGGAATATCTTCCCCGATTCACAACTTAAGCTCATGTGGTATGGCCACTGGTACGGCAACAGACCAATTCAGAACAGTTATCTCAGCCAAACATTGAAGAGCTAGAGAAAAAAAGAAAAATATTCAGAAATGAGCTTCTGTTGCCAGTCAACCCTAGGCTCAAACATCTTCCTACGTAGTGTGGCATTCCATGTAGGCGTTCTTCCCTTGCCTCTCAAAACCTAACTTGGCTCTGCAGGCCTTTCCCTTCTAGCCCCATATTTCCGCTGCTCAGTCTGCTGGCTACTACTACCCAGGGACACAAGGCTTGCTTTCCAAAATGACCCACTTACTGTTAGACAGTGAATCTTTCCTGACTTTTTTTTTTTTTAAATTCTCAGCAAAGGATATGCTTTATTGACTTTAGAGTGAGGAAGGGAGAGAGAGAGGTTGGTTGCCTCCTGTATGCACCCTGGCTGGGGATTGGAACCCACAACCTAGGTATGCGCCCTGACCAGGGATCACACCCACAACATTTTGGTGTATGGGACCATACTCCAACCCACTGAGCCACCCAGGCAGAGCTTTACTGATATTTTAAAAATATATTCTCCTCTGTTCTTGTTTGGGCACTTCTGAAGTTTTCTGTCCCCAGTTTTTATGCCCGATTGTCTTTCGATGCTGTTCAAAGCAGCTAGCCCAGAGTGTGGGACCCTCACCTATTGGAAACTGGATGCTCATTTTGCTGTTGGTTTCTGGGACTGGCCCTGCAGTGCCGGCCCGCCCCAGTGCCCCTGCCACTGCGTCACGGCTGCTCCGGGACCTTCCTGCCTGGCTGTACTGGTCTAGTTGTTTTTGGCAGCATAAATATACATAGTAGTTTGAAGTTTGTGTGGTTTTCTTTGTTTCCTGTTTTAAATACAAATGGGGTTTGTGATTTGTGTTCTTTTCCTTTTCGTTATCGTGTTGCTCTATTTCTAGAAAAAGCAGAAAGAGTCAGAATTAAGCTGCCACCATGTTCTTCCAGAATTACAATTAATATACTTTTTTTTTGTCATAGTGAAAATATGAAAGATCGTCCCACTTAAGTCAGATAAATAAAGAATGGATTTTTCATGTGGAAATATGAGACTCTCTGAAATGGATCCCAAAGCAGAGTATATTTATTTCCCACTGGTGAGTTTTCAAGATGTGCTCTTGAAAAGAACATAATTGCGAGAGGGCAGCTCAATAAACTTGTTAGACAAGCAAATCTGTGCAGAGAGTCTGTCACTCCCCCATAAATGAAACTGGGTAGAGGAAAAAAATCAGATTTACATGTTACAAAAATGATGTTCTTTATTTTAATCGACAGAATTGGATTAGACCCCAGCATCAGCATGCATTTGCCATTGTTTTCTTTTTATATTAACTACAGGAGACTCATTAGAATTTCATGGATGTAATTGTTTCTGGGTTACATCCTCAATTAATGACTATAATTGAAAGAGATCGGATAGGACTGGGATGACGTGACTGTAATTTAAGCATAAAATGTCTGGGCCTCTATTTACAGTGCATTTGTTATTTTTTTCCTCTACCGCGGAGGAGTATTTACAAGAGGCAGAAATAAATGCATTTCAAACAACAATGTCTCAATCAAAACAATGTGCATATTGTGTGTTGGGTGTTGTTTTTCTGGGGCCTGTTTTGTAACTCTGCAGCCCTCAGGAGGCTACATGTGCATAAAAGAGTTTCTGCTCAGATCTTCTGGGAGGCTTGGGGAAGGAGAACATGCTTTAACAAAGGGGGAGTGGAAAAGGTGGCTATCTCTGTCCTCCTTTATGTCCTGTGTTATAATAACTTTTCAAAATCCAGCATCCCAGCCGGCACTTGCCAAGGAGTCCCTAATCAGTTTTAGATTATGTCATGGGGAAAGAAAAAAGGACCCCCTCAACCCCCTAATTATGGCTTCTCTCTGCTTTCCTCTCATTATATTTTCCCCCCAAAGTGGATATTAACCTTATTAGCTTTTTGAGCAGTGCATCACTGATTATCTACACACTGGCTTTGACAGCAGCTGTGAGGGGCAGCTCAACAATTATCTGGAGTTTACCAGATTTGCTCCAGACTCTGGGAACATAGGGGCCTGTAGATTGGAGCTGGTGGTTTCAGGGACGTCTGCTATTTCTGCATCCAAGGTCAGATGCAGACTGTGTAGCTAGTATGTGCCTGTTTCAATAGTAATGACCTTCCTCTTGTGGGTCTATTAATCTGGAGGGAATGACAAAGACAGACACAGGGTGTAAGGAGTAATACATGGGCTACATGGGCTGGAGAAGCTAAGAGGTATGGCTGGCCAAACCACCACAGAAAGAAAAGAGAAAGTGGAACGATACGCAAGTAGGAATAGAAAGTCAGAAGGCAGAGAGGAAAGGAAGGGAAGGGCCACTGATTCATTAGTGACTTCACAATAAGAATAACTTGACAAATATGTACATCTTTTCATAACTCTTGTGCTGAGCTGAGGAGTATTTTCTGTGTCACCTCCGATTCAGAAACACAAGAGTGCTTGCTAGAATAAAAATTATCTGAGCTCACCACAGACCTACAGAAATCAAAATTTCTGGGCATGGTCCCAGGTAGCTGCATTTTCCCAAGATCCAAGGTGATTCTGGAAGACAGAGTTTGAGAACAATGAGGATGGAGGCAGTGGAAAGTAGAAAAAATGCAATGGTTATGACAGGCCAGAGAAGGTGAATGGGAGACAGTGTACTGAGGTCAGATTCAACAGGCAGGTATCCAGCACTCACAGATAAGGGGACTGTGAATGAGACAAGTTCAGTTTCTTTCTATAAATTATGCTTCTAATAAGTGACAGAGTCATGATTTATAGTTCTAAGTCCAAGACTCTTTGTGACATGCTTAAATCAAAAGAGGAAAGTCTTAGGATTTGGATGGCAGATTACAGGTAACAGGCAAGATGTCTTGGGACCTAGGTTTTGAATTTGTTACATGTTTCGAGAAGGACACCTTTCAGAAAAATGGTGTGGAAGGCAAAACATGTTCCATTTTTTTAACCTCACATTCTGAACTCATCTTTTGTTTGTGTCCTGCATGAATATTTTTATACATAGTTGTATATTAACTATAAAATGATATGCTCAACTATTTTTCTTATGTTGACACATTTAAGAAATTTATAGTTGTTATCACATATCATGAAACCATCATCTTGATATTCTAAGGCATTCCGGCACACATTAACAAACACTCAACTAATATTTCTTAAGAAATCTATCTGTATGCTACTTAAAATTAATTCTGCCAATGATACTATACATACCGAACTTTGGATATGTGCTCTTAACAATTTTATCTTCTCCAGATTGATGACTCTTTCCATTGCAACCCTGCAAACTGTTGTCTGAGACCTTGATGCATAATCTCAAGCCATCATGTTTCCTGGGCTGGTTTGCTCAGCATTGCTTTCCTCAGTGACATAGACTTGATCATCCTCTCTCTTCAGTATCCACTTGTCCCCCTGTCCATTTTGCTGTTGAGCTTCTCCTTATTTCTGGCTGCATTTATCCCGGGGATTTGGACCTCTGCCTTGAGTGGTCCTAACAAACTCCCTTCCCTCTTCACCTACTGAATGTGAGCCCCTAATGAAGAGCCTTCAATCCCAATGCCCCTTATTAACATGGTGTCAGTACAATGTTTGATTGCTAAATAAAATAATAAATGATTTGGTACCACTGAGTAATATACTTTAGGCAGCTTTTTAAAATGACAGGCATTAAAAATGAACAAATAACTATGATATTGATACTGATTTCTTCTACAAAGAAAATAAAACAGAATAAAACATTGGAGAGGGAGCATCCAGAAGGTTCTTGCTCTCCATGTGGAATGGATAGAGAAGATCCTTGAGAGAGAAAGAGTTGAATAATGAGGAGGAGTCATCGAGGAGATGATATAAGAGTGTACCATGGAAAAGTGTGGAAAGACCCAAAATGGAGAAGCATTCAAAGCTCTATGGGAAACAGGAAACAAGCCCCAAAGAGGAAAGTGGTAGGAGGAGAGAGGAAGGAGGTTAGCAAGGGAAGTGTCTATTCCTCTTACAGGTCACTGCAAGTAGTGTGAAGCATACTGTAACTGCAAAGGAAGTGCTGGAGGGGGCACCAAAGTGAGGACGCTGATTCAGCCTCTCCATCCAGATTCAGAGGAGGCCGATCCCACTGTCGATCTCCTTACTTCACGCGCCTCAGTCGCCTTTGGATGTGACGTTCTTCTGTCTGGATTTCTCTTTCTAACTCCCCCAGATTTTCTAGTCCATCTTGTTCCTTTTGGACTCTGGGCTCCTATGGTAAAGAAACATGATTAATTTTGTTTAGTTTCACATTTCTCAAACTTATTTGCCCACAAACTTTTTATATGAAATGTCTCTTACCCACTATGGGAAAACATTCTAGACCTTTAAGGTACCCTAGTCCTTCTCTCTACAGTTGTAAAGTAGATGTAGTCATTTTCTGTTGCTTACCTTTTGTATTAGAGTTCTCTAAAGAAAAAAAATATATATATATACACACACACATGCACACACACTCATTGTTCTATGTATATTATATACACACTGTTTTTTATATATATATATATATTTGCATATATTTTCTAATATATGTATATATTCTTTCACACACAAACACAAGGTCTCTCAGGTCTCTCATTACTTTCCAGCCATGTAATATGAAAAACAGAGACATTTATTGAAGAAGATACAAGATACAAGAAACATTGTACATAGAACAATGACACTTCAGTCCCCTTCAAAGTAGGTACCTTGGGACCTCATGCAGTTCTCCCAATCGCCATCAGCTGCTTTGTTGTATTTTCCTGAATCTCATCAATGGTCTGAAATCTCTTTCCTTTCCAAGGTGATCTTAGTTTTGGGAAAAGCCAGATGTCACAAGGCACCAAATCTGGGCTATAGGGGTGCCAAGTCACCTGGGTGATTTGATGTTTTGCAAAAATGTCTGCACGAGACAGGATGCATGAGTGGGAGTGTTGTCATGATGAAGCTGCCCATTGCTGTGGCCTTCTGAATCATCCAAATGGTTTCTGAGGAGGAATGTTCCAACTTAACGCAAAATTTGATGCAGATTTGATTGCTCTACTCGCTCAGTCATTTTGAATGTGATGGCCACACAGTACACATGCTCACTCAACAGGGCCTCTCACCCCCTGCTGACTAGTACAGTGAGGTTGTTATTGTTCACACGTGCACATTCCAGTCCACCCTCCTTGGCTGCCAGATTATATGGATGTTGCGCAAACCATTCCTGTTATATTAACAGCGGTTGGACTTTTTCCAGACTCTCGTATATATTCTATTTTACATACATACGTACATACATACATATATATACAAGAGAATATATACATATGTTTTTTATTTTAAATAATTGGCTCAGGTTATTATGGCGGCTCAGAAGTCTAAAATCTATAGGCTAGCAACCCACAGAGTAACCAATGTTGCAGTTCAGGTCCAAAGGTCTTCTGTTGCAGAATTCCCTCTTGTTCTGGGGAGATCAGTCTTTTCTTCTATTCAGGCCCTCAGCTGATTGAATGAGTTCCACCCACATTAGGAAGAGCAATTGACTTTACTGAAAGTTCACTGGTTTAAATGTTAATATCATTCGAAACATCCTCACAGAAATATCTAAATAACATTTGACTACATATTTGAGCACCGTGACCTGGACAAGTTGACTCATAAAATTAACCATCATAGTTTTCCTATAAGACATGACAAAAATAGAAAGTAAATTTTCCCATTTTAAGAACTAATTCTGTATTTATTTCATCACAGTTTAATTTGGAGATATGGACTTTTAGTGCTGACAGTAAAACAACCATGGGATCAATAATATCCTCCTAATAATGGCCATATTTTTTAAGAGCCTTCCTGAAACAAATGTTAGAAGTGTGGTAATCAGACTGGAAGAGTGAAGTGAGCTAGATTAGACCAAGTGTAAGAATGAAGTCTAGGTCAGTATAAGAAGAATGGAAAGGAAAAGATTGATAGGAATTCACTGATGAGATTCCTCAGTAAAAGGGAGTAGAGACAGCTAGTAGTAACCAAAGCTCTGTTGATGGAGGATGATATGATGGTTTTGCTTTTTTTGTGAGACCGTTTGTTCAGAGAAGCTTTAATTGATCAGCACCTCATGCAAATGGGTAGTGTAGGTGCATCTCATGAGCATACTGCAAGCCTACAATTATTCAAATGACATAAAGTCAAAATATGTGGAAATCAAAATAACAGAGAAAGCCATTAATTCCTATTCTGTCTCCCAGCATTCTAGGGTTTTGCTCACATTTGTGATAGAAAGGCACTTCGACCTTGAAATTAAACAGAGAACATAGTATAGTAATTTAGTCACACATTCATCATTTAATTGTTTTAAAGATGATCTAGGCAAATGTACAACATTGAAGCATGCACATTTTCAATATGCAGTCCAATTCTATTCATGTATTGCATGATAGATTCAGAATTCCAGATCATTCTATTTAATAGAAAATGTATTAAAGCCAGTTTCATAGTGGTGTTTTGGAGAATTAAAAATAAAATATTTAATCTGAGCACCACCTTTCCATTCTGAAAAGCTAGAGTGCTTGGAGAGTGAATACAAAGGACACAAAATAGCTCCTGCACTGGATTTCTGGGTTTCCTGAGTTTGAATCCATCTGTCAATCCACAGAGGACCCTTTCCTCTTCTCTCTCCCAGCCTTCTCCTGCCTCAGCATACACCTGTGACATCAATAGCTGAAGACAGTGGCTGCCAGCCAGAGTCCTGGAGCATCGCTGGGGAAAGCCACCCTTGAGAATATTGGCTCCTCACTCAATCGGAGGAGAAATTCACAGCAGAAGGGGCCATCTGCTACTTCCCATTGAGCCAAGTCCCAGTTATAATGTGGCCACACAGAAACTTTCTATGTGTCCCAACAATGTCTAATTTAAAGATGTCAGGGAAATGGCCTAATGGGAAATTATGTCTTGAAAGAAATATAAAGGTAAGAGAATCTGATGGCCTAGAATATCTACTGCCACCTGTATGATCTAGGGCAAGATATTAATCCTTCTGCGCTTATATTCTTTCATCTGTAAAACTGATACAGCTATCATTTGTTGAGGTTGTACTATGTGCTATATATTTTTCATACTTTACCTTTCTTGATCTTCACAATAATATTATGAAGTAGGTATAATTATATACCCTCTCATTTCTTAGAGAAGAGATAACTGATGCTTAAAGGTTTCCAATCTTGCCTGGATCTCATAAGCACAAAGGCACAATTTGAATGCAAAGCGTCCATAATGCTTGGCCTTCATTACAGCACTGATCCTCAATATTCTAATTAGCATCTACCTCACAGGTTGTTCCTGGGCTAAATTTATATAATGCCTGCAAAACACATAGCACAAATACCTGAAAATAAATGCTAGCTTTAGCACCTGGATACATCGGCAGCAACAACAAAGTCTTCTTAGGTAAACTTTTTATTAATTCCATTCCATCATTCCTCTCACCCTCCTTGAGTGTTAATGAACTTAGTCAGTAACACGTAATGGGTATCCATCCATGTAGTCGAAACCTTTTAATTGTTTCCATTCATTCCATGAATGAGTTTGTTGTCTCCACAGTTTCAGCTGTTTTATGCAGGGAGAGCCAAGATGCAATAGGCTCTTGGGTGGAAGCTCAGAGTAGATTCTTAGCTCTTCCCCTGGACTTCGAGGGGAACACGTCAGAAGTTCCATTTTCTAATCTGAAAAGGAATAATGAAGAAGACTTAGAGACAGAGATTTTAATATAAGAAGTCTTTTTGGGAGTACTCTTGGGTTTGATGTCTGTGGGGAAGGATGAGAAAGCAGGATTAAGCAGAGGGGAAGGTGGTCTGAATCAGTCTGAGGAAAAGTCTTAGCTGATCCTGTGGGTAACTGTAAAGTGATGTGAACCTTCAGAGTTGTTTCAAGTCAAGGAAAGGGGACTGAGTCTTTGAAACCCTACAACAGCCAATCTTGAATGCAGGCTGCCCCTGGAATAAGACAGGGTTTTAAGTGAGCTGTCTTTTTTTTTTTTAATCCTCACCCAAGGATATGTTTTTATTGATTTCAGGGAGAGAGAGGGGGAGAGAGAAAGAGAATGAATCATCAATGTGAGAGAGAAACATTGGTCAGTTGCCTCCCATACGTGCCCCAACCAAGGATCAAACCTGGAACCTAGGTATGTACTCTGATTGAGGATCAAACCTGCAACCTTTTGGTGTACAGGACAAGGCTCCAACCAACTGAGCCATCGGCAAGGGCAAGTTAGCTTTCTTTAGACAAGAACAAATTCCAGAATGGACTGACAACCAGAACTACTTGCAGCCACTGGGGAGTTATGACTCTCAGTCCTTAAAGGGGTCTTGGGCAGTGTATTACAGTATCCACTGTAGATAGTGATGGGCATGTTTTACCCAATCTATTTATGAATCTTATCTACAGTCTCTTGATTAATGATCATGCAGACTCCGGCAAGTCATTACCTCATGAGTATCTATTGACGTTCAGACAGAAATTACTCATTATATTATGTTGAACTTTGTATTAAGCTGAAATCTGGCTCCAACTTCCTCAATCCTTGCAAAGAGAACTTTCTGAGGAAACTGCTTAAAGAGCTCAACCTGGAATTGGAACAAAGTGAGAAGCACAAGACTTGGAAATTATAAATGTTTTCTGGAGGAATAAATTGTTGAGTGAAATGCAGAATTCATGTAGCTAATGGCTATAGATAGCACCAGTCTTTACTCACAGTCATAGTTTTCAATCCCTGAGTAAGAATAATGCAAGTATTTATTGAATATTTACTCCATGCTGGACACTGTTCTAAGCATGTCATATTAAGTTAACTATTTTAATATCACAACAAGTCTATAGAATGGGCTTTATAACCACATTATAAAACACATTTCATAAATGAGAAAACAGGCTCAGAGAGATTAAAATGTACACCTAAAGTCACATGCTTAGCAAATAATAAAAACTAGAACACTCCCCTACATCTCAGAATGGAAATGAAAGTAAAGGAAATTAGTATGTAACATTTTAATCCTTACTCATCTCCCTAACCTTTTCTTTTTCCTTTTGTCATATTTATTAGTTTCAAAGGGCTTCTCTAATAAAATATCACAAACTGAGTGACTTAAAACAACAGAAGTTTATTCTCTCACTGCTCTGGAGCCCAGAAGTCTAAAATCAAGGTGTTAGCAAGGTAGGTTCTTCCTGGAAAGCTCTGAGGGAGAGTGTGTTCCATGCTTTTCTATTAACTTCTAGTGTTGCCAGCTACCCTTGGCTTGTAGACTCATCATTACAATCTGCTTTTATTGTCATGTGGTGTTTTCCTTGTCTGTCTGTTTCTATGTCTTTTCTCTTCTTACAAGGACACTATTCAGGATTAAGACCTACCTTAATAGAATGATCTCATTTTAACTTGATTACATCTGTGAAGATCTTTTTACCAAATAAGGTCACATTCATAGGTGAGAATTAGGAATTCAATATATCCTACTGGGGAATGCAGTTCAACCCACATCACCGCATAATTTTCAAGAAGATTACTTCTCAGGGGAAACACTAATTCTATCAAACGTATATTTCTATGTATCTAAAATGTGTCTAGTGTTGTGCTAACCACTGGAGGTAGAGTGGTTAAAAGACAAACTCTTTAGCAGGCAGTCGAAATATTTATTAAGCATCTACCATTTATTAGGCAAGGTACAAGAACTGAGAATCCAGTAATGGGAAGAATGAAGTGTCTGTTCTCAAGGAGTTTACCTTTAGGTGGAATGACATAGACAATAAACACATAACAAATATGATCACTTCTAATACCAAAATATGCTATGAAATAAATTAAGTGAGGACATAATGAGAAAGAGGGGAAGGATGAGCAACTTTATCTAAAGTGTCAGGCAAGTTCTACCCTGGAGGGTGACATTTGAGATGACACTGAGGGACTAGAAGGGAGCAGTCATACAAAGATCTTGGAGCAAAGAATCTAAGTAGGAGGGCAGCCAAGGGCACACACCCTGATTGGGAATATCTGTAGAATGTTCAGAGAATAGAATGAAAGTCATTTTCTTTAAACACATGAACTAAGAGAAAAATAAAAAGAAACATTTAGAGAAGTAAGTGGGTAAGGAGTTTGGCTTTTATCATTCTTTCTATTGGAAGTTACTTAAGGAGTTTTCTAAGGACAATGATTTGAATATGAGTCCTAGAAACATCCTTCTGGCTTCATGCTGTCTGGTGGACTATAGAGGGATAGAACAAAACAGGGAAGACCACTTAGGCAGTTACTTACCGTATGAATTCAAACAAAAGATGATGAGAACTTGGAGGAGGATTTTAGTGGTGAAGTTGGTGAAAAGGAGTTGGAACAGAGATATATTTTAGAAAGAGAGAGTATGGAACTTTCTCATGAATGGAAATGAAGTCAAGTGTGATACTTCTCCAACATTACAGTCACAGTGTAATGGGAAGGGTCACAGAAAGAGATAGTTCTAATTCATTGTAATAAGTGCTAATACAAGTTCAGATGGATTTTCCAAAACTATTTGGGAAAACGTGAAAGGAGGTTAGAGATCTTTCAAGATTGGTGAGCTTGTGTCTTCCATAGCTGTTAGTTTGTCCTATTCCAATTTCAAAGGCCAGCATGCCTGTGAGAAACAGGTTACACATGGTTTTTGCACACTGAGAACCTACCTCAAAATACTGTATGTTTTGATGAAAACTTCTGTTTCACATCTCCTGAAATACAGTGAGTATATATTAGAGTTTTTTGAACTATTTAATGAATGGAGGGTGGGTTAGAACCAGAACATGAGATTGACCCTGATATTCTTCCCTCTCTGATTCTAGAGGAATAAAACTTGAGGCACTAGGGTGTTGGTCTTTAAAGAAACCTCATGTGAGAACATAACAGGCAGACACAGTTTGCCTAGGACCAGCCTCTCAAGATACTGTGTCCTAAAGAACCCTGGGTTTCTAATGAGCCAACAAAAGTTCTCTCAAAATGTGACATACGCTCCCTTGGGGAGAACAAAAACTCAGGATGGAATTTGCATGACTTCCTGACCAAATCACCTGTATCAGTATATAACAAACTATTAATAGCATAGCCTTTATAATTATAATTGCACTGTATTAATCATTATTAAGAGAGAAACACTATTGCCAAATCAGGCACAAAGCTTCCTATAATACCTAAGCAGATTGTTACTTTACATATATCCTGCCTTGTGCTTAGCTCATATTAGCTCTCCAGTAGTAGAGGTTTTACCTTGACCTAGAATATTAGCTTATTTTGCTGCTATTTTGGGCTTCTGACCACTCATTCATGGGTTGTTTTCTCTTAAGGAACTTGCTCTTTTATAATTTCTTTCCTAGCATTGGTGTCCTGCTGGGACTGTATTTATTTCATTGCATCTATAGGCTAGTCTAACATATATACATTTTGTGGATATCTGATTTAGGGGTTAGTTTCTGTGATATATCTGTATGAAAATATATTAAGCCTTTCAAACAAGCCATGACCTCTTGGAACTCTGCCTGGAAAACAAACTGTTATTATCATTTGGGAGAGTGCGGTAACTTCACTATTCATCTGCCTAGTCATAAGTTAGGAAGCAAGAAACAAGTCAATGTTTTTATAATCAAGGGTGCTTTTCTGTAAAGTAAAACTTCAATATAAAATATTCAGTATAAATGTTGACGAGATTAAGCTGAAAAGGGGAGATCTAGGAAAAAAAGGTAAAATGGAGCAAGATTTAAGCAATTACAATTGGATAGGCAGAGGTTAGTTCATTTACTCTCAACCATGTATCTGTCCAGGCAGTATCTAGCCATGTAATATGAACAATAGAGACATTTATTAAAGATACAAGATACAAAGAACATTGTATATAGGACAATGATGCCTGGGTCTCCTTCCAAAGTAGGCACCTTGGGATCTCACACAGTTCTCCCGATTGCCATCAGCTGGCCTGTTGTATTTTCCTGAATTTCACTGATGGTCTGAAATCTTTCCTTTCCAAGGTGATTTTAGTTTTGAGAAAAGCCAGAAGTTGCAGGGCACCAAAACTGGGCTGTAGAGTGGTTAAGTCACCTGGCTGATTTGATTTTTCCCCAAAAAACCCTGCATGAGATGTGATGTATGAGCAAGTGAGATGAAGCTGCCAATCACCAGTTTCCCATAGCTGCAGCCTTCCGAATCCTCCAAACAGGTTCCACAGAGGAATGTTCAAGCTTAACATAAAATCTGATACAGATTCATTGCTCTATACTCTCAGTCATTTTGAATGTGGCAGCCACACAGTGCATATGCTCACTCAATGATGTCTATGGCCCCCACTGATGAAGACAGTGAAGTCGTCATTGTTCACACATGCGCATTCCAGTCCACTCTTCTTAGTTGCCTGATTACATGGATGTCCCATAAACCATTCTCATTATAGTAGCAATGGTTGGATTTTTTTCTGGACAGACATCTTATGTATATGGTATATGCATATATACAGGATGGGCAAAAGTAGGTCACAGTTGTTTGTGTGGAAAATAATACAATAATTAATAAATAATTATATAAGAATAAACTCTGTGTTTTGCTTACTCATGACTCTAAACCTACTTTTGCCACACCCTATACATATAAACATATATAAACATACACACATATATATGATCATACATGTATATGTAGATATATAAAATTAAACTTCTGATAATTATCTTAGAATTTATTTCCATATCATGACTTTTACTCTTCAAGTTCATAAATCTTTCGGTATTGTGCTCAGAATCTAGTAGTATTAAAAAGCTTAATGCATATCTATTTTGGGGTGACCTTTATGTAGGTACTCAACCCTAATTGTGTGAACAGTAGTTAGCAGTTTTATGATCTCAGGTTTCCTATTAAACCATCAAATACCTACCTATGGCCACCATATTTTCACCTGATAAGGGAAAGGGAAACAGAAACAAATCTCTTTGTGTCATTTTCTCTTAAGGGGTGTTGAGAAAAGGAAATTAATGTATGCCAATTCTCCTTCTTTACACTGATTTAAGAAAACTTTGTGAATTCCATGTATTTTCTCACTTTATTGATTTGCGTTTTTACTATTTCTGAAAAATGGTCACTAATTTTTCTATAACTGCTTAAACTGGTGCTTAAAACACTGCTACTTAATTTCAAAGATACTAAATTCTACTGTCATGAAAGTTTTAACACATCCTAAGGAAATCTTAGAGCAATTATTTTAAGTGAAACCATAGGATGCCTTCCCCCAAAACAGTAACTACGTTTCCCAGTGGACGTAATTATTCCTTTTAGTACAGTTCAGAATAAAAAGTAAGACCATCAGTTTAGAGCATAAATAATAATATAGGTTGTCCTCAGTTTTGGTGAGTACAAGGAGAAATACAAACAAAATCAAGTAAAAAGAAATTATGGGTAATATGAATTTTAAATATGACCTGAAAACCTACTCTTGAGACTCTACAATTTCTAAAAGTGGAAGAAATTCCAGAAAAGCACGTACAGGAATGAAAAAAAAAGTTTGAATATTCAAGATTTACTTCTAGTGAAACAGCTACTGATTTACAGAATCTTGGCGGTGACCATAGCCACTCAGAACAACCAGATTTTCCTAGAATATCAGACTGCAACATAATGCATAGTTACATTCAAATGTAGACATCAGCCCTCATACCCCACACCTCTTCTTAAAAGCAAAAGACATAAGCTAGAAGAATGATGACATTGGTACTATGGGGAGATCATCTAAAGAAATCATAACTAAGTAAGCAACCACCATTAAAAAGAAATTATTCTTTTCTTGCAACTGTGCACTACCCTGTTAAATTATCTCCTATACATTCTATCATTTTTAATCTTTTCCAGCTGGTGCTGGTGCTTGATGTTTTTTGATAGTAAATGAGAGAAAGTAAATTTTGGTAGTAAGAAGAAATGACACTGTGTGTTATAAGTGATCTGATAAAACCTTGAAGAAGGACACCATGTGAGAAATGTTTATTGCCACATTGCTGTGCCCTCTTGTCCACTCCTATGTATTAACTGCTCGGTAGTACTGTGATTTTGTGATTTATAAGAAAAACATATATTTGGTCATTCAGATAACCAAAATGCATTTCTCATGTATATGTGTTCTTAGTTCAAGTTTCCGGGCTCATAGCTCACAAATCCCCTGACTTCCTAAGTGTTAAGAGTAATAACAGTGCCTCTTGTTAACAAGGTGATTTTTTGATTCCACCTAGGGAAGGGTCAGTTGTCAGGAGAGCCTACCATGTGAATAGAGGGTTGGAAATTTCCATCCCCCCTACTCCAGGGAGGAGTGAGGGGCTGGAGGTTGAATCAATTTCCAGTGACTAAAGTTTTAATCAATCATGCCTGTATAATGAAGGCTCCATAAAAATCCAAAAGGACTAGGTTCAGTGAGCTTCCAGGCTTATGACCATGTGGAGATTCAGGCAGAATGGTGCACCTGGAGAAAGCGTATTAGCTCTACACCCTTTCTCCAACACTTGCCCCTACACATCTCTTTCATCTGGTTGTTCCTGCGTTATATCCTTTATAATAAACCAGTAATATAGTCAGTAAATAGGTTCCCTGAAGTCTGTAAGCCGCTCTAGTAATCTAACCTGAGGAGAGGGTTTTGGTAAACTTAGTCAGAAGTACAGGTATCTGTCTGGACTTGGGATTGGCAGACTAAGGTGGAGGGGTTGTTGGGGCCACCAACTTGTACCCAGTTGTCAGAAGCACGTTAACAGCCTGCGCTTGTGACTGGTATCTGAAGTGAAGGGCGGTCTTGGGAACTGAGCCCATCACCTGTGGACTCTGATGCTATCTCTGGGTAGATCTGTCAGCATTGAGCTGAATTTTTGAACTCAGCTGAGAGTTGCTTCTTGGTGTGGGGATGTCTCCTCACACAAGTTGAAATTGGGTCCAGGGACCCATTTTAAACACATAAAATAAAACATCAATATTGTAAATGTGTTTCATATTCATGGTAAATAGTAAGGATTAGTATAGTTTTTTTATATTGTTTTAAATAGTAGGTCTGTATGTATCAGTGTATAATGGCATCATTCAGAAAGTTGAGAAAAATACAGCAAATTTATATAAATTAAAATACTTTTTTCTGAAAGAAGTCACTTTCAAGTAATTCAATGTTCCTGATTGCTGGGTGACATTATCTTTTCAATAATAATTAGATAAAAATCCCATCATTGTAATTGTGTCATGGAAAAATTTGTTATAATTTGCATTTATTATTTTTTAATAAGGTAAGCATGATAGCTCTTGACACTTCTTCTTTTTAAGTACATTTTTTTTAGATTTTGTTTATTTATTTTTAGAGAGGGGCAAGGAGGGAGGGAGAAAGAAAGCGAGAGAAATATCAATTTGTGGTTGCCTCTTGCGCGCCCCCTACTGGGGACCTGACCAACAACCCAGGCATGTGCCCTGACCAGGAATTGAATCGGCAATCCTTCAGTTCACAGGCCAGCACTCAATCCACTGAGCCACACCAGCCAGGGTTGTAGTTTGCATTTAGAATGAGTTTCCTCTGTTGCAAGCCTTATCTTTCCTTTGGAATTACTCTGACCTAAACCATTATAAATAATTTTAAGAGACAATTAAAATTGTGTTTTCTTCTGATATTCAGGGGCATTAAATATCACTACTTGGTTCTTTTGATGTTTTTTGGAATTTGCATTCATTTCAATGCTTAGGTAGCTTCATTTATTTACATGACTAGGTAACAGTGTGCATCTTATATGTCATAGAACACTGATAGAAAAGGTGAGAAGTATAGCTCATCATGATGATACTAGAATATGAAGAAATGTTAGATAAATTGTACAATAATTAAGGAAAAGAGTTATGTGTTCTCCCAGTCATATGAATTTAAAAAATAGCTTTATTTTTTAACATTGTAAAAAATAAATTTTCATAACTATTTTCTTTCTTATATTTGTCTGTGTTATACATCAGTGTATGCATGCATTTATTGAAATATATGTGGGATTTATTTTGCAAATCAAGAAAACAGAAGCAGTTTTGTTGGAGTAAAGAAGAAAATGAATGGAGGGGAATAGCATAGCTTTTTTTTCCTTCAAACTTTTTGCTTTTATTATTATTTTGATCATTTACTATTAGAGAAGCTATTTTGATGAAAGACTGGAAATTTGTGTATAGCACATTTTGTTTTGGTGCCTAGATACCAACAATTAGCAAAAAAAAAAATAAAAGGAAAAGGCAGTTTTCACCACCTATGCTGAGAAATCAATAACATTGTGGCTTTAATAACATTGAGAGGGCACCCTCTTTGTGCAAATGTTGTTATCAGGGGTAGCAGCAAGGAGCAGGCTCTTTAAGTGACTTGTTGGGCATCATTCTCCAAAAGGGAGATCTAGAGCAGAAGCTGAATGTGACGGGTACCACCCGTATATTGTGGCTGAAAATCTGGGTTGCAATCACACTTGTAGTATTCCTTGTGGGATGTTACAAAGAACCCGGGAGCTCTGAATATATAAGTGAGAGCAATGATAGTAGTATTGGTTTATTGATTTAATTGTAGGTTTATTTGTTGCCAACAGATGATATGGCCTGATTTTTGGAGTTGTACATTTTAGCCTCTCTTAGCAGGTTTGGTTTGTTTGTTTTTTATCCTTGCCCAAGGACATTTTCCTCTTTCATTGTGATAGAGATAGATAGATAGATAGATAGATAGATAGATAGATAGATAGACACTGATATGAGAGAAATGTTGATTGGTTGCCTTCTTGTATGTCAGCTGGGACTGAACCCACAACCTGGGTACTGCCCTGACCAGGAACCTAACTCATGACCTTTTGGTTCACTGGTTGATGTTCCAACTAACTAAGCCACACCAGGCAGGTCTAGCCTATCTTAGTTTTAACTGAGGACTCTGAACATTGTCAGAATAAAACCTAAATCCCAAAATATTGTGTTAGGATACTTGGTGTTAGCTGTCTCAGTGATGTGGCATGAAAAGGTTTGTTTCTCATTCAGGTGAAGTTTAATGTAGGTCAGATGTCTTCCATTTTGAGTTTTGCAATGTGGAGGTCATGGCTTTTCTGTTTATTGCAGCAGAAGGAGAAAGAAGAAGAAAGGGATAGAGGAGGTACCCCACTCCTTTATCAAAATCTGTATTAGTTAGGGTTCTCTGTGAAACAGAATCAATACAATATAGGTAGATCAATGTATACATAATCTATCTATCTATCTATCATCTATCTATCTATCTATCTATCTATCATCTATCTATCTATAATTTAAAAGGAGTTTATTGTAAAGAATTGGCTCATGTGATTATGGAGGTGAGAAAGTCCATAAATCTACAGAGTCAGCAAGCTGGAACCCAGGAAAGCCAATAGTTTAATTACAGCCCAAAGGTAGGAGAACATAGAAGTCCTAGTTTGAAGGTAGTCAGGCAGGAAGACTTTTTCCTTACTTGGGGTAGGGGTGGGGAGGTTAGCTTTTTTGTTCCATTTAAGCCTTCAACTGATTGGATGAGGCCCACTCACATTAGGAAGAGCAATCTGCTTTACTCAGTCTACCTACCAATTCAATGTTAATCTCATCTAACACACTCTTCCAGAATAATGTTTGACCAAATATCTGGGCACCTCATGGCCCAGTTAAGTTGACCCATAAAATCAACCATCACAATTTTACCCCTTGTCATTGGGATCCCATACATGTCTCCTTAATCTATACTTAATCATCAAACAAAGACAATACCAAGGTCATCATTTGACCTACCATGATAACAACTATCCTGCATAGAAATGCACTATTTTCCCAGAAGAAGAGTTAAAATCCTCGGGTGATGTTTATTCTTCTTCTTAGTATCCTATAACTTAGTAATATGACATAAAGTTGTCAATACTTGAATAATACTTTATAAAATCAATCATTGTCATATGTTACATGATAAGGAACTAAGAGAGAGAACAAAGTAAAAATATTTTCTTAAAATTATATACACACAAACATATTTCCAACAAAATAAAGAGAAAATATTCATGACAATCACAGTCCTTGTTTCTGTAACAGGTCACATGGTGGTAGCTAATACTTATAACTACCTTCTTCTGTTCCTCAGTCTGTATCTCCTTTGGCTTCAGCAAACACCTTAGCAGGTCATGGCGGGGTGATTCAAATCCTCCTTTCTGAAGGAGTGGCAGGAGGGGCTAAGAAATAGCACCTCCTGTAGGGAGGAACATTTATTTGGTGATCCCTAAACATCTTCGGATGGTAGCTGAACTTTGAAAAGTGAAAAACAGATGTGAATGCCCTGGCTGGTGTGGCTCAGTGGATTGAGCACCAACCTGTGGACTGAAAAGGTCGCCAGTTCGATTCCTGGTCAGAGCACATGTCTGCGTTGCAGGCTAGGTCCCCAGTTGGCAACCTATCTATGTTTCTCACTTGTTTCTCTCCCTCTCTTTCTCTCTCCTTTCCCCTCTCTCTAAAAAAATAAATAAAATTAAAAATAAGAAAAATGGATATGAAAATCGATTTACCAAATCTGGAAAACAAACCAGACACTTGTACTTTTGGACCATATTTGGGGATTACTGTTCTTTACCTAAGTAAAAACAAAAAAACAAAAACAAACAACAACAACAACAAAAGTCCTATTGTTTTTATGCCTCAGTTCTGGATGACTCTCCTATTGATTTTTGGCCCCCACGCTGATGACCAATACACATTGGTTATTTTCTTAAGGATTCTTGGCATTGTCACAATAAAGTCTGTAGTAACTATGAAGTGATCCAGGCTATTTATTAAGCAAACCAAAAGTCCACAGTAGGCTCAGCCATCATGTAGTCATCTCTGAAGTAGAGCCGAACCTCTTTACCAAACAGTCCTCTTCTAGTAAAAGCATTGTTTGGAATTAGATAAACAAAAAAATGTACTGCATGGACTTATTCTATTATTTATCCACAGAATCTGGTGATGCTATGTTTTCTTCCTATTCAAAACAGCTATCATACAGAAATAAAATTATAGAAAACAGGTACATTTCTATCTTTAAAGGCTGTTCCTTTCATGAGTCTTGCGCTCTTTCTGAGACTAAGCCAAATACTAGGTAAACTTAAAGATGTTTTATCTTCCTCCATCATCATCATCATCATACAGTTTTCTGAAAAGCTGCTGCTGGGAGGGAATGAGTGGGAATCCCAGAAGAAAGGAAGAAAGGAAGAGAGTTAGGAAGCAGGTCGACAAACACACTGCTGCTTAAGTGACAAAAATTAAGGGGAGGGTTTTATCATCAATTACTCATGTGGTTTCCTAGGTCTTTCTTTACTTTTCTATTCCCTAGCCCTTTGACCATAGCAGTTAACTTCCAGATCAGAGCTCTTTACATGATGTTAAAATTAACAGCTTTAATCAACTAATGAGAAGATTAAATTTATGTTTGTCATCATGTGACTAAAACAGCAGACATTCTCTGGCCTCACATTCTTTCTACTAAGTTTTCCTAAGACCAAGGGCACACAGCTTGATCCAATGAATGCACAGAATGAGGCTCCCTCCATCAGCAATTATTCCAATAGAATGTGTCCAGTGGGTGGTATTAAGTGAGCTGCCTGGTTCTTAATCATTTCATATTTTTAAATAAGCAAACCCAGGGTCTGTAAATTTATTTTAAAGATTTATTTTGCATATGGGAGGATGTACCAGGTATGAATATATGTGTACGTGTTGGCTTCTATGTTAGTATGTCTGAAGTCTAATGCAAAATGCTATTTAAAATTTATTTGAGATTAGACACAATCAAATCATCAATTCAGCTTTTTCTTTGTTTCTTTAGTTTTCCTGTTCAGTTCATTTTGTCTTGACTCACAGCCTTACCTTTAAGCTTTGTTCTGGAAAAAATTTGGTTGATATCACTACTTTGTGATAATACAAATTTTTGGTCAATATGTTTGTTGTATGAACATTTCGTTTCATACTGTATTTATCTGCTTTGATGTTCCTGTCTCTTAGAAAGGATTTCTTGTGTTATTTTCTTCTCTCAGATCAAAGAAATGTCACAAAGCACAGAGACTTTATAGCTTAGTGTACAAAAAATTCAAGGGCATGAAGTTTAGGAAAATTTAAAAGAAACATCCAAGTAATGCAACATTGCATAGCCAGGGGTTTCTTGCAGACTTATGTTATTACATAGAGATAATGTGAGACCAGGTTCAGAGGTCACAAAACATTTCCTTGGTATAAAATACAGTTTACAAAGAACGTTCATACAGGGTGTGGCAAAAGTAAGTTTACAGTTGTAAGAATGCAAAATATAGAGTTTATTATTGTATTATTTTCCATATGAACAAATGTAAACCCATTTTTCCCCACCCTGTATATATCACCTCATATTATAGTCATAGCAACTCTAAAAGCAGGTGACACAGATATTAACCTAATTTTATCAAACATAAAATCAGGAGACAGAGTTTAAATAATAAGTATTTTAGCAGTTTATATATGATTAGACAGCATTTAATTTAGTGTGTTTCAAACAGTGCTAGCCCAGGGTTATACAGCTGGTAATGAGTTCTTGAGTAAGAATTGAGTTTCAAAAATTAGAGAAATCAGATATGAAGACGAGATCCAAAGGCCTAGAGTAAGATCATGCACGCATAATAAAGCCAGGGGTCAGAGCAATCTAGTAATGAGATGAGAATGGTTCAGAAGCAGAAGAATCCTGGCTCTTGGAGAAATGTTAAGAAGCTACGACCTGGGAGTGTGCGAAGTCAATGAATCACGTTGGTATAAAGGTATAGCGTCAAAAGAGGCAAAGTTGTCTGTCTACATGCAATTTCTGGACTTTGAAAGAACTTGGTCATCAGGTTCCCTTGACAAATCAACATTTGACCTAGAACTGACTCCCAGAACTCTAAAAGATAAAAGTTTGGAAAAGAGTAATAATTGTGATTCAGGGAAGGAATTTGCATAGAGTCACAGACACTGCTGAATCATATACAATTTAATACCAAGATGGTGACAGGCACTGGCAGAGGGCTGGGTCAATGGTCACTCAGGTGCAACCTTGGAGAGTTGACTGATGTAGGAAGATTCTCAGCTAAATAAAGAATGTTGGACTAGGGAGGGCATTAATAAAGTACTTTGAGTTGTAAAGTCTTTTTTTCAAAGGATAGCACACATGGTTACCCAGTCTGTAAAAGAGATAGATGTGGACTTGATTCGGTTGAAGCTTGGTAGGGCGCCCAGGCTCCTACCCTCTCCCATTCACCCCCACGGTTGTCCCTGAGGCACGTTTCAGAATCCTGCATGCTTTACAAATCATTGTTAAAAAACCACTAGAGTAGATGATTTCTAATCATACATCCTCTGTGAAAAAGTACTAGGAGACTGTGGTTCCAGATGCAGGTTTTTGCACTTGCTAATGAGGGTAGATGGGGCATGCCATTGCTCTAGTGTATGATGCTTGTCAATGGCTTCTTATAGAGCTCTTTTACAGGGACGAAGATCCCAGCCCCCATCTGGCTTTTACTCAGCTGCTCTTAAGTTTGGGGATATAAAAAATAAATGAGAATTAGACAGGAAAAAGTATATGTCAATGCTATAATTCCCTCTTGGGGGTCAGGGGATTCATTGTCTTCCAGGGAGGCTCAACAGTGTCCTCCAGACATCCTGAGGAACTGGACATTAGCAGCATAAGCTGTGTCTGCTGTCACATCAAGTATGGTTTCCTGGAGGTGGGGAAGCAGAGTTGAGTGTCCAGTACAGCTGCATTTTGTTCCCAGTTTAGCTATTTCCTGACTGCAGGATCTTGATTGTATCATTTGACATAGCAGTTAGCATGGCATTTAGCATGCCCCTGGAAGAGTCAGGAGACCTAGATTTGTAGCCCCAGTTTGCTAATTCTTAGGTCTTTGACCTTGGGCATGTTAGGGTGGTTGGAGGAATAAACGAGGCAAGCGGCAGCCCTAATCGCATTAACAAATTATGTAAATGATAGGTACTGCACCATCGGCACCAATAGTACTAATACAATTTCTTCTCTGCAAATAGTCTTTTCAGCTGCAAAATTTGGTTAATAAACCTTTTTCTGGGGGTGAAACATCTTTTATTTCTCCCCAGAAGGCTTTGGGATCTCTCTAGAGGTAGAGACATATTCCAGAGGGGATGTAGCAGTAGAGTCTCATGGGTTTTCTTAGGCTCAATCTCAAAGGGCTCTGTAGGAGTTACTTTGTCGCCTACTTTTGTGTAGGTGAAGTAGAGGGGATGAAGGTAGGATTACTTGCTTTACGCTTTTGGGGCAGGCATGGGATCATACTCCCTAACATTCTTGAAGACAAAACTCTCTTACCTGAGATAAAAATACTTATTATCAGAAAAGTGTAGTGATTTTTTTTTTTTGCTACTGATCTAATGGGCCACAACATCAGACCACAGAGGGCGCACATTTTCCTGGCTCATCACTATTCCCTTGATTTTGCTGTTACTGACAGGAATTATGTAATTGACCTTTCCTCACTCATGGAGCCTTATCATTTGCATGATTTCAGATTTCATTAATAAGATATTTGATTGAGAGAGGAAAACTACACTTTGAGAAAACCACACAATGTGCCACCCATACATTGTATGGAATCTTAGGATATCTTCTGGCGAAATATGATGGGGGCCTTCTAAATAAGTTCCAGTGGAGTCTGGGACATGGAGGTTGATTGGACTATTTGTTTTGTGATGGTCCCCAGGGTTATTTTGTTGAGAGTTTGCCATTAAATTGTCTAATTGTGTCAGTGGATGGGGTCTTTTCGATTTGCATAATTTCCTCAAGGGACTGCAGCTGCTAATTTGGTGATTAATTATCCATATTACACATTGTTTATTTGACCATGCCTAGATTAATTTCTTTTCCCAGCAAATCACATTTAGATATGAATTTGCATATCTTGATTATATTTTAATACCTTGGCTATCATTGTCTCTTCCCTGGACAGCTCATCAGATTACAGAAGAGTGCTCAAGCAGAGAATGATGGAATGTCTTAAATGACATTGCACATCAGTGGACAGATAATGCACATGACTTCTTTTTAATGAAGAATGGATTCTTTCTTAATCAAGTGAGTTATGATATTTAATGTAAAAAGTATTTTGTGTCTTTACCATTTCCATCTTATCAACAAATTTTAAAAAATAGCCTTCATTAATATTTCAAATGTCCCTATTGTACATCTCTCTCTTTATATGTCAAAATATTTTATTTCTATTTACCTGTAATTTTGTATGTTGTCGTCAAATACTTTCAAGCAGGATTAGTATTTAAGGTCTCTACTTAGTTAATCTCTCATCCAATTTTTTCCAGCCTTGTGAACCACTAGGTTTCTAATGGCACCATAGTTTCCTTGTAGTCAGGGACTGAGTCACAATTTATCTCTTATTTAACATATCTAATGAAGTGGCTTTACTATTGTTACTATTATTGCAAAAGTAGATGATAATTAATATTCATAGGTATACTTTATTGATCACTAAACAGGTGCCAGATAGTGTTAAGAATTTCCTTGTGTCATCTCCTTTAGCCATTAAAATATCTTATTAAAAAAAAGTATTATTTTTCCCTGGCTTTACAGTGAGACAATGAGTTTGAGAGACAGACAGAAAGAAATTTGTTCAAGGTAAGATAACTAGGAAATAGTGTAGACAAAATTAGAAACCGAAGCCTATGCTTTTAACCAACTGATGGATATAGAATGCTCAGTGATAAATGCTCTTCACCAAAATGAATAAATGCTCTTAATCAATAATGAATGAATGATTTTAATTAACTGAATGGGTAGAGAACATGAATGTATTAATGTTCTTAATCAGCAATGAATGAAGGCTCTCCCCTAACTGCATGGATATAAAAAACTGAGTGAAAGAATGAATAAATAAATTAATGAATGATAGAATAGTGTTATCCTATACCAGAGATGCAACTGTATAAAGACATTCAATTTCAACCCTTCATCCGAATACCAAGGCAGGAACCCACAGGGTCAGGCCCAAGGCTCCCCAAGGTTGGCCGGCTTGACGTAATGAGGAGGCTGTGGTGAGACTGCTGGAGCGGAGCATAGGTATAGTTTACCTGTTCCCCAGGGCTGCTCTTCCCATACCCCAGCCCTGGGTGGAACACAGAAACTTGCTGCTCAAGAAGTCTGCATTTTTATTTTCAAACTTACAAGTGAAGAATAGCCACCACTAAAGAACTCTGCTGGTCCATGTGGGGAGGAACTTTTTGATACACTGGACTACTGCCCTCTTGTTTCCCCAGGTGGCATGCTCCAGGCACTTGCAGGCTGTTCCCCAGGTGCTGGTCCCAGACAGGACGGTGTGAGGCCCGCATGAGTGCAACCTCAGAGCCTGTACACTTCACCACTTTACCAGGGCAGTTTGCACCGCGTCCCAGCCATGCTGGGGTACTGTGGCACACTATCTTCTCTGTACTTCAGTTTCCTCCATATAGAAGATGAAAGTACTAATATTAAAAATGTATTTTAAGATAGTCAACATATTAATTATATAATTATTAGATTATACACTGTCATATAAAATTAATATTTGCATACATTAAAATAATAAAAATAGTTTAATATATTGATGATAATATCTTAGAATTATTCTAACAAAAAAATTGTAACTGCTTAGCAGCTATTTGGGCCTTTGCCAAGTACTAAAAATGTTAGATATTATTATTGTCATCAAAACTCTTTTGTTTTTGTTGAGTACTTGTGCTACCCTGGAGCTCTCCCATTTTGTACTCCAGTAGCCAGTTTAAAATTTTCATTTTCACCACCTTTACTTCCTTCTCTTTATGGAATTCATTACTCCTTTCTGCCAAATACAAAATAATTCTGGAGTTGATCTAGTCATTAATCAAAGCCTCCCTGAAAAAAAAAGTGGGCTTATCTATCAAACACATTTTAACCATTCTGAGGCTGCATCTGGTTAGCCGCCCAAGCACTCTCATCATTTATCATGACTTCTACTCACTCTACAGGCTCCAGGCAGACTCAGCTTCCCTACGTCGACTTCGTTCATCCCCCTTACCTTCCGGCACCCAGGGCTGGTCAGCACAGGTGCAGGTTGCCACAAGATTCTGACGTATCCTCTACATTTTTCTTACTTTGTAACATTACTGAAGCTTCATAGCTACTTAGCAATTTCCATACACTTCTGATGCAAAAGTCCAAGTGACTATTCTAATTATCTTTTAAGTGATTTACGGCATTTGCATGACATTTAGTATATACTGCTTTATGCAGGGTGTGTGTGTGTGTGTGTGTGTAGTTCTTGACTTTATACCTTAGAGATCAGTCCTAAGTTTTAACAAATTTCTGTGACCCCTACCATATCTAATAAATTTAGATTCTTTTATTTAACAAATATTTATTGAATAAACTATTTTTTAAAGATTCCATTTATTTATTTTTAAAGGGAGGAGAAAAGAGGGAGAAAGAAAGGGAGAGAAGCATGGATGTGTGAGAGAAACATTGATGGGATGACTCTCGCAGGCCCCCAACTGGAGACCTGGCCAGCAACCCAGGCATGTGTCCTGACCAGGAATCAAACTAGCAGCCTGTCTGCGTGCGGGAGGGACTGAGCCACACCATTCAGGGCTTATTGAATACATTCTATGTGTTAGACACATTCTGAGCGTAGGAAATTCAGAAGTACCCAAAATGAGCATGCTTACTTCTCTCGTGGAATTTACAGTCTATCGAGGGACAGACAAAAATACATAAACAGATAAATAACCAAGATTATCACAGATAGTAACTAAGTTACTTCTTCCCTTATGACTGAGGTTTCTTCTCTGAGAAATGGTGAAAATTAGATCTTTTCTGTTTGTCTTTTGGAGTTGTTTAGGGATGATATGGATATATCTGGCAATGCTTATGTGCCCCACCATACTACTATCTTTAATGACAATAAAAGTGAAAGGAATCCTAGATTAGATGTCAGGAGACCTTCATTCTAGCCGCAGTTTAGACATAAACTAGGTTGTATCAATTATTCTCCCTCACCCTCTCTCTCACTTGTAAAATGAAGGAGCCAGCCTGGGTGGTTATAAGGGCTCCCTTTCGCTTAGTACAGTATTTTTCTAAGATCTTTGATGTTGCTGTTCATATCTAGAGGCCGCAATTGATCCGTCAAAGTGTGCAGAATATCTTTGAAAAGACACTGTAGAAGTCTTCTGGGAAGAGTTTATTTTAGTAACTATTAGGACAACAGGAACACTGTGTTTTTTATTAAGTTTGTCTGTTTGCTGGTGATGATAGTATCTTCTGAATATAAATTGCACAATATAGTATAATAAAGCACAGTTTAGAATTGTTTTCTTAACAGCACATGCCATAGTACTTGGCCATAAAATAAGAATGGAAAAGTACATCCTGTTCTGTAAACTCATAATTTTCAGCTGTCTAAAAAGGAAATTAATAAGAGAAGCATTTCACAGCATGTATGTGCAGCTTAAAAAAAATTCTGTTCTTTGTAGGAAAAATAAAGCAGGGATGTCATTCTTCTGGAATTTGATAACCTAGAAAATACTTGTACTTTTAAAATTTTGATTTTTGCTGATAATTACCACTCTCACATTTACTTATTCATTCACTTTTTTTTTAATTCTCTTAAGGAATATTTGGCTAGCAGTCAACATATACTCAGTTCTACTTTCAGATCAGGTGATATATAGATTTATCTCACACACACACACACACACACACACACACACACACACACACACATACACACACATGGCCCTGGAAGATTGGAAGACATTAAAGATAAGTGGATGAATGTCCAGCTAAAGTTGGATACCTTTAATTTGAGTTTTACCGTCTATAGGATTATTTTACAAGTAATTTGTCCTAGTAGCAGTGTTCAATTATTCTTGAGAAATAATTAATTAACAAAGCCATATGATAGATAAAATGGTCCAAACAAGATATAGAATGCTTGTTATGGCAACGTGGTTATATTAATCATCTTTCTTGTCATTGGGATTAAATTCTTGGGTTTGATTTTTCATGAATCTAGATAACATAATAATGGTGTTAATACTATTATCACTTATACACTTACTATATGCCATGGAATTTCTTCTTTCATTATATGACCATCATTTTACCACAATCTTTGAAAAATTAGAAAAGTCATTGTCTTCAAAATGCTCATGCAGAGGCTCACAGCTACACTGGAGCATGATAAACGCTGAGAAGGGCATGTGGGAAAACTGGCTTATAGCTGGTCCAGCCTTAAAAAGGCTAAGTGGACAAGTTTACACAATATGTCTTGAATGCTTAAAATATGTTAAAGTGGACATGACAACCTGCATTATACAGATAAGGAAATTGAAGCCAGAAATGATAAGTGACTACACCAAGGTTGCACAGCTGGAATTTTAACCCCTGGTTCCAAAGCACTTGCTCTATGGCCTATGACAGAGATTTTAATCCCTATCTCTTTCCCAGATGCTTGCTTGCTGGTGGTCATGGGGAAAGAGGATTAAGAGAATGTTAGTAGATCAATGGAAAAAAACAGAGGTACAATGACAACAGCTATATAGAAATGTGCCCACTTGCATGCATGCACATGCATATACACACACACAAATATATGTATATACATATATATACAAATTTACACATATGTATTCACACATACACATACATATTCTACTTCTTTTGAGTCAACGGACTCATCCTTATGCCAGAAGCAGCGTGATATAAGAGGGAAAAAATGGGCTTTGGAAGCCAGATGACAGGATTTAAATAGCATTTCCAATACATGCAAAGTGAAATTGGCCCCCGCCCCCCTTAGAGCCTCTCACTCTGCATCTGTAGAATGACATTAATAATGATAATATTTACTATCTCCACATGGTGAATGTTACATATTCGATAAAGTACTTGTAAGTCACTATAAACATGAAATGTTCTATAAATAGCAGTTTATTTTAACGATGGTGATTTGTATGAAATTGTTGTGTGCCGATGTTACTTTACTAACCTCTACATATAGAGTCCAGTCTAAAGGCATTTGAAGCAGCAGTAGACACAATAAAAAATTAAGTGAATAATTACATTTCTCTTGCTACAGTATTTTTTGAGATTCATTTTATACTAATATGTAGAGTAATATCAATAAAAAGCATTTTTTTTTAATACAAAAGACAAGCCCTATATTGCTAGACTCAATGGTCATGACTCAGGCTTCATCTTACTTATCTAGAGTTTTGACAAAGGGATGATTCCCTGCCAGGAAACATATTTGCCATATTTTCCTACCTTTATAGACACTCTTTCTGAAATCTCTTTCAGTGATTTCTTATTATCTCCCTGTCCTCAGAGCAACAATGTGCCTGGAATCAGGCCTTGGACCTCTTCTCTTCCCAAACTGCATTTGCCTCCTTGTGATTGTGTCTACTCTGATGATTTTCCCATTTAGATCTTGAGCAGTTATTTCTCCAGCGCAGGCTTTTTCCCTCAGCGTGAAACTCGTGTATCTAATGGCTGATTTGGCATCTCCCCTTGTATGTCAAAGAGGCATCTCAAATTTAATGACTCAAACTGACCTAATGATATTACTACTGTTCACTCCTACTTGTCCTTCAGTTTTCCTTCATTTAAAGTAATGAAACAGCATTTCTTTAGTTGTCAGGCCAATAAATTTCGCATAATCCTTGACCCACTTTTTTCCTTTCAAATGAGACGTGATCTCTCACCATAATTGTTTGACTCTACTTTTGTAATTTGACCAGTTCTCAAGTCCAGTGCTGCCATCAAAACTATCCTCACTTAGTATCTAGATTATGCAAGAACCTACCTGCTGTCCTTGCTTCTAACTTGTCCTGTTCTCAACATTGCTGCCTAAGCAATTCTTTTAGAATGTAAGCCAGAGAATGTCATTTGTTTGCTTGAAACTTCCCAATGATTTCACATTCCACTTAAAATGAAAGTCAACATTCTAACAACATTCTACACAACTTGCATGATTTGCAACACTCCTCCCCCGTCTCTCTGATCTCCTTTAAAAAAAAAAATCTCAATTTTCTCTACTCCTGTTCACTGTTCCTTAAAGCTTCAGGAACACTTTTTCGGAACCTTTGAGCTCACTGTTTCTTCTGCCCAGGATGATTTTCCTGGCAATGGTGGCTTGTCCTATGTGTAGTGGAGAACTAGAAAGAGTTTAATACAGCATGAAGATAGGGCATACATGACTTGACGGTGGATTAAATAGGGAATATGAGAGAAGTGAGAAATCACAAATGCCACCTAGGTTTGTGGCATTTACTGAAATAAAAAACACTTGGGGATGGTGAAGTTTCTGGGATGTTGAAATTCCAAGTTCATTTTGGATATGTTTATTTTGACATTAGCTATCCAAAGAGTAATGTTAAATGGGCAGTCGTTAGATGAGAGTAAAGCTCACAGGAAAAAGAGACTGCAGATTAAAAGAACTGAAGATATAACCATACAAAAAGGAGAGAGTTGCTAGGTGTACCTCTCGGGCACCACACCCATCAGGAACACCTAGGGAAGGCAAGAGCAGAAGGTCTGTCAGGCATGGCAGGTTTTTAGGTTGGATACCACCTAATCCTTTTGCAGGTTTATTTCGTGGAGTCTTATCAACCCAGGCACTCAGATATAAAAGGCAGCAGGGAGTATCCAGGTCTAACTCTCAGTACCTCTCAAGGCCTGAGGTCTTTTGCTCAGTACCATTGATTTTTGCTGATAATTAACTGTTGGAGTAAGTTGGATGTCACAGAGTACCATGCACATGGTTGGTGGGGGCACTGTGTATAGTTTGTCATGACTGAATCAATTAATTAATAATAAGGATTTCTCCCCCATACTGAGATTCGATACTATTTCCAAAGTGCTCTGAGTATTTGAAAACATTAAGTCAAATAATAAGGCCTGCAACTTACAACATAGCTGGTTCCTGGTCAGTAAATGCAAATCCAAGTTTGATGACTGAAGGTGTCACCTCTTTTGGTGTTAGCAGCTTATGTCAAAATCTTGTATGATGACAACCAGTTCTCTTTCTTTATGTAAAGTATATTTTATTGATTATACTATTACAGTTGTCCCATTTTTTTCTCCCCTTTATTCCAGTCTTCCCTACAGCCCCTCTCACCAGCAGCACCCCCCTTAGTTCATGTCCATGGGTCATACACATAAGTTCTTTGGCTTCTCCATTTCCTATGCTATTCTTAACCCCCAACCCTGTCTATTTTGTACCTACCATTTATGCTTCTTATTCCTTGTACCTTTTCCCCCATTCTCCATCCTCCACATCCCCACTGATAACCCTCCATGTGATCTCCATTTCTGTGATTCTGTTCCTGTTCTAGTTGTTTTCTTAGTTTGTTTTTGTTTTGTTTTGTTTTTTAGGTTCAGTTGTTGATAGTTGTGAGTTTGTTGTCACTTTACTTTCATAGTTTTGATCTTCCTTCTTGTTCTTAGATGAGTCCCTTTAACATTTCATTTAATAAGGGCTTGGTGATTATGAAATCCTTTAACTTTCCCTTATCTGGGAAGCACTTTATCTGCCCTTCCATTCTAAATGATAGCCTTGCTGGACAGAGTAATCTAGGTTGTAGGTCCTTGCTTTTCATGACTTTGAATACTTCTTTCTGTACCCTTCTTGCCTGCAAGGTTTCTTTTCAGAATCAGCTCATAGTCTCCTGGGAACTTCCTTGTAGGTCACTGTCTCCTTTTCTCTTGCTGCTTTTAAGATTTTCTTCTTATTTTTTACCTTGGGTAATGTAATTATGATGTGCTTTGGTGTGTACTTCCTTGGGTCCAACTTCTTTGGCACTCTCTGAGCTTCCTGGACTTCCTGGAAGTCTATTTCCTTTGCCAGATGGCAAAGTTCTCCTTCATTATTTTTTCAAATAAGTTTTGAATGTTTTACTCTTCTCCTTCTCCTTCTGACACCCCTTTGATTCAGATGTTGGAGCATTTAAAGCGTCCCAGAGGTTCCTTTGCCTCTCCTCATTTTTTTGAATTCTTATTTCTTTATTCTGTTCTGGTTGAATGTTTATTTCTTCCTTCTGCTCCCAATCGTTAATTTGAGTACTGGTTTCCTTCACTTCACTGTTGGTTCCCTGAGTATTTTTCTTTATTTCACTTTGTGTAGCCTACACCTTTTCCCCTATTTTGTGACCATACTCAACCAATTCTGTGAGCCTCCAGATTACCGGTGTTTTGAACCCTGCATCTGATAGGTTGGCTATCCCTTCATTGCTTAGTTGTATTTTTTTCTGGTGTTTGGACCTGTTCTTTCATTTGGGCCTGTTCTCTCATTTGGGCCGTATTTCTTTGTCTCAGCACTCCTGTTACATTGTAAGGGGCGGAGACTTAGGTATTCACCAGAGCAGGGTAACACATGTTGCTTCATTGTGGTGCTGTTTGTGATGGAGGGGTCAGAGAGGGAACAATGCTGCTTGCTCGGCTCTCTGCTGGCTTTCAGTCACTTCCCCTGCTACCCACAAGCAAATTGGTCCCTTCTGTGGCTCATTCTCTGGTGGGTAGTTTGTATATGTTCTAGGAACTGTGGGTCCCTCCAAGGAACTCCCCTGTGAGGCTGGGAGTTTCTCCCGCTGCTGCAACCCCCAAAGGTTTTACAACCAGGGGTTTTGAGGCATTCTTTTCCTGTGCTGGAACTCTGGATTGTGAAGCCTGTCTTGCTCCCCCGTTGTCCCTCCTGATTTTTCCACATGTGGAGGTAGGATTCCCTGGTCCTCCAGCAGCTGCCTTGCCTTGTGTCCTCTCCGCCCTCTCTGCCCATCTCTAGCCCTCCTACCAGCATGGGTGAATGTTTTTCCTTGGTAATTGGACTTCCATACACTTCAATTTTGTGGCAGTTCTGGTTAGTTTTTGTTTTTAATTTGGTTGTTGTCCTTCTTTTGGTTCTGTGAGGAGGCAAAGTGAATCTACCAAGGCTGCCATTTTGGCCGGAAGTTCCATTCTCTTTCTGAAAAGACAAAACACACAAGTCTTGAAAATAGTTTCCTTTGTGTCTCATTGGTCCTTTTCTTCACTATGTAAAATATGTTAACTGGTTCAGATCTACATGGATTCTGTAGGCCTTATTCTGCATTTGTGCAATCAAATTGTTTCCCAGTGTGTGAATCAGCCTTTCTTTTTAAAAAGAATTATATTTTATTAATTATGCTATTACAGGTGTCCTGATTTTTCTACAGAATTAAACTACAGAATTAAAGAAACCACAGCTATCCAGACTGGTAGGAGGGACACAGATGTGGAATAGCCTAGTTACACACCCATGTGCGGTGGACAAATTTTGGGAGGGATATCTTGGGAGTGAGGAGTCCCAGACCCATACCAGGCCCACTAGCCCACGGTTCCAGTACCAGGATGATAAATTCCCACAACTTCTGGCTGTAAAAACCAGCGGGGATTGAGTCGGTGGATGAAACCCCTGGAGCCCCAAGTAGTGCCTCTTAAAGAACCCACACACGGGCTCACTGACTCAGACTCACTCCCTCTGGGTTCTGGTACTGGGTAGGTGGCTTGAGAGACACTAGTAGAGTGCAGGGGGAGGCTGAGGTGCCTGTCATCAAGGCGAGCAGAGGCCACTGTCCCTTTTCTGGGCCCTCCCCACACAGAGCCAGCAGACTGGTGCTGTTTCTGAGATCCCATCAACCTGGCTAACACAGTTTTACCCCCCTGGGAGCTCTGAGAGACTCCACCCCACCCAACTTACAGGCCCACCGAAGCTGCTTTTTCACCTGAATGGCTGGTGTTGGCTCATGCTTCACAACTTCCCAAATCCTCTCCGGTAAGCAACAGCTGGTCTCATTGAGCCCCAGGCTAGCAGCCTAGATTCACAACTTGGCTTTGCCTGGGAATCTCCAAGCCCAGCACAAGTAGCAGCCATCTCGGATTGCCTTATAGCTCTGGTAGGGTGGCCAGGGGCAAAGCACAGGTGGGGGCTGACCTTGGCCTGTACCACCCGGGAAACTGCAGGGCCAGTGCACCCAGTGGACTGCTACAGACCATGTTGGAGCACCACCACCCTGCTCCTGCACAGCTGATCCTCCACAGAGGGCAGAGGTTAGTAGTAAGTGGTCACAGCCAGTTGTTGTAGATGACTGGCCTGGGTCGATCCCTCCCATTGATCTGCCAACAGCAACCAAGGCTCAACTACAGAGGAGGGCATACTCAGCCCACAGGAAGGTGCACCTTGAGTCCCCAGCTTGCGTGATAGGGGAGGCCGTGCCACTGGACCGTACTGGACACCTACCACATTAGACCACACTACCAGGACACAGAGTCAAAGCAGCTCTACCTAATACATAGAAACAAACACAGGGAGGCTGCCAAAACAAGGTGACAAAGAGACATGGCCCAAATGAAAGGACAGATCAAAATGGCAGAAAAAGAGCTAAACAAAATGGAGATAAACAATCTAGCAGATGCAGAGTTCAAAACACTGATTATAGGGATGCTCAAGGAACTCAATGAGGACCTCAGCAGCATAAAAAAACATCCGGTCAGAAACAGAGGATACACTAATTGAAACAAAGAACAATGTTACAGGGAAACGACAGTAGAGTAGACGAGGTCGAGAAAAAACATCAATGATTTGGAATACAAGGAAGAGAAAACCAACCAATCAGAACAATAATAAGAATAAAAGAATCCATAAAAATGAGGATAGTATAAACATCCTCTGAGACAACTTTGAGAGGTCCAACGTTCACCTCCCAGGGGTGCCAGAAGGAGAAGAGAAAGAGCAAGAAATTGCAAATCTACTTGAAAAAATAACGAAAGAAAACTTCCTTAATTTGGTGGAGGAAATAGACATGCAAGTCTAGGAAGCACGGAGAGTCCCAAACTAGATGGATGCAAAGAGACCCACCCTGAGGCACATCATAATTAAAATGCCAAAGGTGAAAGATAAAGAGATGGAGGGTGTATGGGAGAATGTGTGATAGGTGAGGGGATTGAGAAATACAATTAAGTAGTTACAGAATAGCCCCGGGGATGTAGAGTGTGGTGTGGGAAAGGGAGTAGCTAAAGAACTTACACGCATGACCCATGGACATGAACAATGGTGAGGGGATTGCCTGAGGGAGTGGGAGTTGCTAGACTGGGGGGAGAAAAAGGGTAAATCAGGATAACTGTAACAGCATAGTCAATAAAATGTAATTTAAAAAAAGAAAAAATTTTGGAAAAGAAAGAAAAGCAATTCAAAGATTTACAGAAATACAACTTACCACACACCCATGTATATGATTTTTTCCCTATATATTATGTAGATAAAGCATCAGAGAGGGAGCAGAGATATTACAAGAGAATATGAACCATTTCTGCTGATTAAGTTTCAGAAACCGATTGTGAAACTGACATTCTAGAGAAAGGACAAAGATACAAAGAAGCTGTTTCTAAAGGTTTGTCCTTACACTGTAGTGAGGCTTGGAAATGGAACTGACGGTCTGAAGATATGAAGGGCTTGTTTTGAAGCTAAAGACAAAAATTGTGTATGTGAATGGAAGGGTGACTGTATAGCATTATTCTGAAGAAATTCTATTTTGACTGGTAGTATTTTAAAAGAGAGGAGAACTCTTAAATTAAACACAGGTATTCAGTGGTGAAGGGTTAAATCTAATATCATAGTTTGGGAAAAGTAAATTGGTGAGTTGAATATGCAGAAATTGTTTTTATCTTTATTATATTTTTTCCATTACTATTTAGTCCCCTTATATCCCCTCCCCCCAGCAATCACTACACTTGTCCACGTCAATGGGTTATTTTTCCTTTTTGTTCAGTCCCTCCTCCTCTCACCTCCCCCTGCCCCCTACTAGCTGTCATCTGCTCTCCAGCTTTGAGTCTGTCTCTGTTTTCCTTGTTAGTTCAGCTTTTTCATTAGATTCCACATATAAATTAAATCATATGGTATTTCTCTTTCTCTGACTGACTTATTTCACTTAGCATAATGTTCTCCAGGTCCATCCATACTGTTGCAAAGGGTAAAAGTTTCTTCTCTTTTATAGCTGAGTAGTATTCCATTGTGTAAATGTCCCATCGTTGTTTTATCCACTCACCTACTGATGGACATTTGGGCTCCTTCCATATCTTGGTGATTGTAAATAACACTGCAATGAACATAGAGGTGTTTATGTTCTTTCGAATTAGTATTTTCAGTTCCTTTGGATATATTCCCAGAAGTGGGATCACTGGGTCAAAATGCAGAACCATTTTTAATTTTTTGAGATATCTCTATACTGCTTTCCACAGTGGCTGCACCAGTCTGTATTCCCATTAACAGTGCAAAAGGATTCCTCCTTCACCACATCCTCACCAGCACTTGTTGTTTGTTGATTTATTGATGGTAGTCATTCTAACACGTGTGAGATGGTATCTCATTGTGGTTTTAAATTGCTCTGTAGAAATTTCCTAGGAAATGTCTAAAGAGATCTTGATCACTGGACAGAGAAGATAAGTAACCTTACATGTGACTAATACAGAAAATATACAAAGAAAGTGATCCTGAGAAAGAGGAGATTCAGTTTGGGAAGCAAATCCCAAACACTAAGGTCTCCAGAAATGTAAGCAGAATGGAGACTATAAGATTTGCTATTTTATAAGTCCTAATTTCTATTTCAACATTTAGTGAAGTTTATTATGTACTCACTACTTGTTAAGCCAGAAGTATATATAGATGAAAAAGATTATACCTGTCCAGGGCAGACTGCACATAAATAAATAATTTTAATACAATAAGAAGTATGGAATGTACCTTTTGTATCTTCAGAACACATTGAAAAACTGTAAATAATTTAGCTCTAAAACATAGCTTGTCCTGATTCTTTGCTACTTTATAGTACAATACACATACAAACATGTGTAGAGTAAACATACACAATTGTATGTGTATGCATCAATATCAGTATATTATGGTCTCATAATGCCTAGTGGTAATTAAGAAAGACCCTTGGATAATAGCACATTTGTGACTCTTTAACCTGGTTCTAAAACTTATTAATTGTGTGAAATTATAACAAGCTACTTAACTTCCCTGTGTTTTCATTTCTTCACATATGGAAAAGGGGATATTAGCATCTATCCCAGAGCCTTGTAAAGATTTCATAGGAAAATGCTGGGTAAGCGCTGGCCCCATGCCTGACACATGAGGTATGCAAGAAATATTAGCTGTTACTATGGAAGCAACCTAGGTGTTTATCAGTATAGAAATGGATAAAGCAGTGGATGTGTGTGTGTGTATACATGTGCACCCTGGAATGTTACTCAGCCATGAAAAAGAATGAAACCTTGCTATTTGTGACAACTTAGATCAACTTAAAGGGTAATTTTCTAAGCAAGGTAAGTCAGAGAAGAATGAATACACTATCATTTCACATGTGAGTGGAATCTAAAAAACTAAAGAAATGAAAACCAAACAAAACAAACAGATTCGTAGGTACAGAAAAACTGATAACTGTTAGAGGGTTGGGCAGTGGGGGTAGGGCAAAAAGATAAAGAGGAGTAAGAGGTAGAAACATAATATAAATAAATCTTAGAGATGAAAAGTGAAAGCATAGAAGATACAGTCAATATCACAATAACTTTGTACCGTGGCAGATTGTTACTGGACGTTTTGTGGCAATCCCTTTTAAGACATATACGTGTGAACACTCAATATGTTATACATCTGAAACTAATACAATATTGTATGTCAGCTATACTTTAATTAAAAGGAGGTTTACATTCCAGAATAAAAGCTAGATATAAGACAAAAAATATTAGCTATTACTTTTATTTTTGTACTGTTTTTATTCCTCATAGTAGTAGCAGCAGTTTTATAAAATTAACTAACTAAAAGGTAACTTAGTGGCTATTATTCTTTTATCTATCTTAGAGAGTATGTATTGAAAAGATCTTTCCCAAACTTTCATTGAAACATTGCAGTGGCACTTAATAAGTACCAGCAGTGATCTAGTTGTTATAAAAGTATTAATACATTTAATAAGCATAACAATTAGATAGCAATCATTATTATATGGTGTCACATGGGACTAACAGGGACACTTCTGACTATTGCATAGGAGGAAAGTTAATTTCTAGATAATCAGTACTCACAGGATAATTATTTAGTAAATAACTCATTTTTTCTTTCATTGGAAGATGAATTCAGATTATACTACAACTTTCTAACTTTCCTTCTATTAATATATTATAAGCATCTTTTTGCGCTGGCTGGTGTGTCTCAGTGGATTGAGCACTGACCTGCGAGCCAAAAGGTTGCTGGTTTAATTCCCAGTCAGGGCACATACCTGGGTTGTTGGCCAGGTGCCCAGTTAGGGGCAGGAGTGTGAGAGGCAACCAGTTGATGTATCTCTCACACACTGATGTTTCTCTCCCTCTCCTTCTCCCTCCCTTCTCCTCTCCCTAAAAGTGAATAAATAATATCTTTAAAAATGCATCATGGGCATCTTTTTATGTTATTACCTATAAGTCCATTACATTCTTTTCACAGTTTATAGACTTTCAGTTTTGCAAGATGAAGACAGGTGGAGGTGATGCTTGCACAACAATATAAATTCATTTAATACCAGTGAACTGTACACTTAACAATGGTTAAGTAGTAAATTTTGTGCTATGTGTATTTTACTGCAACAAAGAATTGGAAAAAAAATAAAGTTTATAGAATTTCAAGGCTGTACTGGATTTTGTTTAAACTATCCCCATTGAAAGATATTTAGATTATTTCAAAATCTTAAGTTTAATAAGCAATATTGCAATGAATATTACAATAATTTGTTGAACACAATTTTCTGTAGAGTATAATAATAAAATAATAGCTATCACTTTTTGAGCACTACTATATGCCAGACACCATGCTAAGCATTTTATGTAGATAATGTCATTTGAACCCCACGCTAACCCTGTAAAGTTGATACTCCATGCCTACTCTGCTTGAATTATGCAGATTGTTTCTTGCACTGGGGCACCTGCCAAAGTGGCAGCTTAGGGCTCACGTTCAGTTTGAAACTTCTTTTACCAACACTTGGCCTCAATTTTTTTAGCGGAAAGAAGGGGAGATTTATTCTAGGATGCCTAAGGGCACATTCTGATTTTCCAACCTTGTGTCCCTAAGCTGCTTTCATCCAGGGGGAAAAATTGTTCAAATATGTACCAAGGCATTTTATGGACCAGTGGTGGCCCTGAAGGACACTCTGATCAGTAAATTACAGAGCCAGGGTTGAATTCAGGAAGTCTCACATGAGAACTGTACACGGCAATGCAATTGCTAAGTTAAAGGGTAGACACATGACAGCTGTTGAATTTTTTCCCAAAAGACTATTATCTATTTACTCTTCAGCAACAGTTTCTTTTTTAAAATTTTATTTCTTTTTTTATTGTTGTTCAAATACAGTTGTCTACATTTCCCCCCGACCTCTACCCCCTGCCTCTCCCATCCCCACCTCCCACCCTTGATCCTACCACCTTTTGGCTTTGTCTATGTGTCCTTTATACATGTTCCTTGATGACCCTTCCCCTACTTTACCCATTATCCCTCTCCCCATCCCCTCTTGTTACTGTCAGTTTGTTCTTTATTTCAATGTCTCTGATTATATTATGCTTGCTTGTTTGTTTTGTAGTTAAGTTCCACTTATAGGTGAGATCATATGATATTCGATTTTCACCACCTGGCTTATTTTACTTAGCATAACATCCACGCTGTTGTGAAGTGTAGGAGCTCCTTTCTTTCTGCTGCACAGTATTCCACTGTGTAAATGTACCATAGTTTTTTGATCCACTCATTTACTGATGGGCACTTAGGTTTCTTCGAGCACTTGGCTATTGTAAATTGTGCTGCTACGAACATTGAGGTGCATAGGTTCTTTTGAATTGGTGTTTCAGGATTCTTAGGGCATAATCCCAGCAGTGGAATCATTGGCTCAAAAGGCAGTTCAATTTTTAGTTTTTTGAGGAAATTCCATACTGTTTTCCAGAGTGTGTGCACCAGTCTGCACTCACACCAACAGTGTACTAGGGTTCCCTTTTTTCCACATCATCACCAGCACTTGTTTCTTGATTTGTTTATGATGGTCATTCTGACTGGTGTGAAGTGGTATCTCATTGTGGTCCTTTGCCCATTTTAAAATAGGGTTGTTTGTCTTCCTGGATTGGAGTCACGTGAGTTCTTTATGTATTTTGGAGCTCAAACCCTTGTCCGAGGTATCATTGACAAATATATTTTCCCATATGGTTAGTTCCCTTTTCATTTTACTGATATTTTCTTTAGCTGTGCAGAAGCTTTTTATTTTGTAATGTCCCATTTATTTATTCTTTCCCTTATGACTCTTGCTCTAGGGAATATATCAGTGAAAATATTGCTGCATGGAATATCTGAGATCTTCCTGCCTACATTCTCCTCTGGGACTTTTATGGTGTCAGGACTTATGTTTAAGTCTGTCATTCACCTTGAATTTATTTTTGTGTATGGTGTAAGTTGGTGCTCGAGTTTCATTTTTTTGCACGTAGCTGTCCAGGTGCCCCAACACCATTTTTTGAAGAGGCTATTTTTACTCCATTTTATGCTTCTGCCCCCTATGTCGAATATTAATTGACCATAGAGACATGGATTTATTTCTGGGCTCTCTATTCTGTTCCATTGGTCTATGTGTCTATTCTTATGCCAGTACCAGACTGTTTTGATTACAGTGGCCTTGTAATATAGTTTGATATCAGGTATTGTGATCCCTCCTACTTTGTTCTTCTTTCTCAAAATTGCTGCAGCTATTTAGGGTCATTTATGGTTCCATATAAATTTTTTAAATGGTTGTTCTATGTCTGTGAAATATATCATTGATATTTTAATAGGGAATGCATTGAATCTATAAATTTCTTTTGGTACTATGGACATTTTGATGATGTTAATTCTTCCAATCCATGGACATGATATATGCTTCCATTTATTTGTGTCTTCCTTAATTTCTTTCTTCAGTAACGTGTAGTTTTCTGAGTATAGGCCTTTAACCTCCTTGGTTAAGTTTATTCCTAGAAACTTTATTTTTCTTGTTGCTATAGCAAATGGGATTTTTTTCCTGATTTCTGATTCTGATATTTCATTATTTGTGTACAAAAATACCTTTGATTTCTGAATATTGACTTTGTATCCCTCTGTTTTGCCAAATTCACTTATTAGATCGAGTAGTTTTTTGGTGGAGTCTGTGAGGTTTTCTATGTACACTGTCATGTCAGTCATGTCATCTGCAAACAATGACCATTTTACTTCCTCCTCTCTAATTTGGATGCCTTTTATTTCTTTTCTTGTATGATCTCTGTAGCTAGAACTTCCAATACTATATTGAATAGAAGTGGTGAAAGCAGATATCCTTCTCTTATTCCTGATCTTAGTGGGAAAGCTTTTAGTTTTGCCCATTCAGTATGATGTTGGTTGTGTTTCTCATATATGGCCTTTATTATGTTGAGGTATGCTCCCCTCTATTCCCACTTTGCTGTGTGTTCTTATCGTAAATGAGTGCTGTACCTTATCAAATGCTTTTTCTGCATCTATTGATTCAATCATGTGATTTTTGTTTTTCCTGTTGTTTATGATATGTCTTATGTTTGTTGATTTGCAAATATTGCACCATCCTTGCATCCCTGTGATGAATCTCACTTGATCATGGTGGATGATCTTTTCAATATTTTTCTGAATGCGGTTTGCCAATATTTTGTTGAGGATTTAGCGTCTATGTTCATCAGAGATATTGGCCTGTAGTTTTCTTTCTTTGTTGTGTCTTCATCTGGTTTTGGGATTAGGATGATGCTGGCCCCATAAAAAGTGTTTGGGAGTTTTCCCTCTTCTTGGATTTTTTAGAGTAGTCTGAGAACTACAGGGATTAGTTCTTCCTGAAATGTTTTGTAAAATTCTCCTGTGAAATCATTTGGTCCAGGGCTTTTGTGTGCCTGGAGTTTTTTGATTACTGCTTCAGTTTCACCAGCTGTTATTGGTCTGTTCAGGCTTTCTACTTCTTCATTCAATTTTGGAGGATTGTATTTTTCTAGAAATTTGTTCTTTTCACCCTGGTTTTCAAAATTCTTGGCATATAGTTGTTCGTAGTAATTTCTTACAGTCCTTTGTATTTCTCTGCTATCAGTTGTAATCTCTCCTCTTTCATTTCTGATTTTATTTATTTGGTTCCTCTCTCTTTTTTTCTTGATGAGTCAGCTTAAAGGTTTGTTGATGTTGTTTCTCTTTTCAAGGAACCAGTTCTTGGATTTATTGATCCTTCAAATTGTTCTTTTAGTCTCTATGTCATTTAATGCTGCCATGATCTTGGTTGATTCCTTCCTTCTACTAGTTCTGGGCTTTGTTTTTTGTTGTTCCTCCAGTTCTTGTAAATGTAGGGTTAGGTTGTTTATTTGAAATATTTCTATCTTTTTTAGGTAGGCCTGTATTGCTATGAACTTTTCTCCTAGCACTGCCTTTGCTGTTTCCCATAGGTTTTGGACTGTTTTGTGTCCGTTTTCATTTGTTTCCAGAAACTTTTTGATTTCTTCTTTGATCTCATTATTAACTCATTCATTGTTTAATAGCAGGTCCTTCAATCTCCATGAATTTGAGTGTTTTTGAGCTTTTTCCTTGAGATTGGTTTGTAGTTTCAGGTTCTTGTGGTATGAGAAAATGCTTGATGTGATTTAAATTTTCTTGAATTTGTTGAGGCTTGTTTTGTGTCCTATTATGTGGTCTGTCTTTGAAAATGTTCCATGTGGGTTTGAAAAGAATGTGTGTTTTGATTCTTTGGGGTGAAAGATTCTATATATATACCAGTTAAGTCCATTTGATTTAGGGCATTTTTCAATGCTGCAATATCCTTGTTAATATTTTGTTTGGAAGATCTATCCATTGTTGACAGTGGAGTATTAAAATCCCTTACTATAAGTTTATTGCTGTCTATATCTTTCTTGAAGTCCTCTAAGATTTTCCTTATATATTTGGGTGCTCCTATGTTGAGGGCATATATGTTTACAATGTTTATGTCTTCTTAATGGATTCTTCCCTTGAGTATTATGAAGTATCCTTCAGTGTTTTTTCATGGCTTTTGTTTTGAAGTCTATTTTGTCTCATATAAGTATTGCTACCTAACCTTTTTTCTCTTGTCCATTTGCTTGGGATATTTTTTTCCTACCCTTCACTTTCAGTCTGTGTAGGTCTTTTGTTCTGAGGTAGGTCGCTTGCAGGCAGCATATGTACGGGTCATGTTTTCTTATCCATTCAGATACCCTATGTCTTTTGATTGGAGTTTTTAATCCATTAACATTGAAGGTTATTATTGATAGATACTTATTCCCCATTTGTACCTGTGTTCCTCTCTCTCTCACCCTTTTTCTTTTTCTTCTTATAGCAGTCTGTTTAGCATATCTTGCTGTGCTGGTTTGGTGGAGGTGTATTCTTTCAGCCTTCTTTTGTCTGGGAAACTCATTATTTCACCTTCCATTTTAATTGAGAGCCTTGCTGGGTGGAGTAGTCTTGGTTGTAGGCCTTTGCTTTTCATTACTTGAAATATTTCTTACCATTCCCTTCTGGCTTATAGTGTTTCTCATCAACAGTTTCTTAGGGTGACTTTAGCTCTTTCTTCACAGCCTAGGTAATCTTGGATATCACAATTCCTTTTTATATTTGTTAGGTTTATATATAGGGCAAAAAATTACCAGACACTGCTACATGTTTTTTCCCCCTGGAAAAAGTCATTGTTGTTATTTTACTCAATCTGTAATAAATGATACTTTTCTGTTTTTTGACTTTTTGTCCTGAAAATAAAAGAATGCATTTTTAAAATCTTGGAAAATTGATGTTGGGATGGTGTCGATGTTGTTTTGCCTGAGCTATTTGATTTGACATCTGAAAATATCATAGCTCTACTGACGCACTTGATAAAGAGATTTTGTTATACAAAGACAGACTTCTTTTGGATAATATTTTGAAGTTTGTGAGAGAAGATATAGTTACTAAAATGTTTTACTATATTTTAAAAGGTTGTTTGATCCATCACTAAGCCATTTCCCTTGGTATGAACATAATCAATTTTATTAGAATATTTGCCAACCATAAGCTGAATATACAGTGTATGTGCTTAATATTAAATGACTTCAAAGCCTGTGTTAATAGAATCATCAAGGCCTTCCAGTACAAGCATCCTTGTAAATTGCTAGTGTATCCTTTTATCTTTCAAGATATTCTGATGTGGAGAATGGATAAAAGTTTGGAATCATTTTTAAAGACATTTAAAATTTCACACATGAAGGTGCAGATTTTATTTTTATTTCTTTCATTTAAATATGTTTTTATTAGATCAGTCCAAACTTTATCTCTCATTTTAATGTATCCCATGAATTCACATTTTAATTTTGTTTACCATCTTCTGATGCTCAGTAAACATGTGGTTTCAAATAAAGAATTAGATCTCACTCTCAGTTCAACAGAATAATTCAGAAAAGGTAGAAATGTGGAGGTCAGTTGTTTCTACTCTCTTCTAAAACTCTATTCTGGGTACCCCAAAGGAGAACGAAATCTCCTCTTCCCTCCACTCCCGAACTTCTCCTTTTCTTTTTGCCATTTAACTCCAATTAAAATGGAAAGAACAGGATGTCTGATACTTTCCAAAAACATTGTTCACATTGTTAACACAATCACAATTTATAATCATAATTTAAATAATAATTAACACTTATTAAGGGGTACTATTTGCCAGGTACAACACCAAATATTTTTCATGTATTGACCTCTTTTGTCCTCTACATTCTACTTTGCAATGAGAAAACTGAGGCAGAGACAGAATGTTTTGTTTAAAGCCTAAAATCAAACAGATTTGAACCAAGTACCTTGGTCCATTTCTCTTAACCATTATGTTATACTGCAAAGAGAAGAAAGTTTGTTTCAAGTAACACAGGATCCACTTTTGACTATATTTTTAGGAGATAATTGTAATTAAGTGCCATAAGTTTTATTTGCTATACTTCTTTTCCACCGCACTGCTACTAAGCCACTGTTACTGTTTCTGCCTGTGAAGTTTCAGTAAAATGAAGGGAAGCTAATGCATCGATAGACTACACAACTAGGTCTGATTACATTTTGGTAACAAAAAGCACCTTGCAGAGATTGGCTATAATCAATGAATTTTAAATGAAAAGAGATTTTTTTTTTTAGATTGATAAAGAGTGGAAATAAAAAGAACAAAGAAGAATACTCAAGAATTTCACCAGAGTATATCAGATTCTAGCACAAGAATAAAACTTAACAAGTACCTCAGACACACTGAAAGAAGATAAATTCCTTTTAGTGAAGTTCTTCTAACAAACTCCTCACTCACTTTATATAAAGTCTTTCTAGTTCAGGTCTAAACAGTAATAGTCATAATGGTGGTAGAACTAGTTGAGCAGCACCTAAAGCAGAGTATATGCATGGAATTTAAATCAGACAGATGTGACACAAAAAACTATCTTTCACTCACAAGTTTTGTGATCTTAGGGAAGTTAATTTCTTCCAGTCTTAATTTCCTTAACTATAAAATGAACATAATAATATCTATCTCACAAGACAGTTAGGGATAAGTGAGATAATTAATATAATCACCTAGAATGGACCAGACACATAATAAGTCTTTAATATCTGTAATAAATTTTAGTTTCTCCTCCTTTCTTTTCTTCTTATTTTCCTCTCCATGCCACCTTTTTCTTTTCTCTTTGTCATTCAATTTCTTCCATTAGAATGGAAGCAGCAGGGCGTCTTACAGTTTCCAAAAGTATCATTCACCCTTCAATATTGGCATGTTGCTGCCCATATCTCCTGTACTAACTACTCTCAGCATTTAAAAAATAACTACTGAGTGCATTTTGTAGTCTTGGTATGATCTTTCTAGGCTTATTTAAGAATCTTCTTCTAAAAAATGTATTTAGTTTGTCATGTCTTTCAAATATATATCATAATGGAAACCAACATTTGCAAATTCAGTAGTAAAAGCAGAACATATTAAATCCCTCTAGGTCTAAGACTTTCATTCTTATGAGTTTTCTTTAGAGAATTCCCTTAAGACACTTGTATTTTTTTCTTGAACCTCACTTAGGAGGGCAGTGCTTGTGTTCATGTGGATTCTGAGTTAAGGTGAGTATTGGGGCTACGTATGTCCAGTAATCATAGATAGTTTTTGCTAACAAGTAAAAGTTTTCATCAACTCTTAGGTTGTCAACATTTTTTACAAAAGATAAAGCAAATGAAATAGTAGGACAAATGAAGAATGCCAGCTCAATTCTTATTGGGAACAATGCCATCTGAGACCACACACAACAATCTTATTAAGGCTTCATCCTGCTTCAGGCACAGAGATGAAATTGCATCAGTTAGAGCCCAGTGACTGCAAGCCACAAAACCTGATTTTAGCTAATGCATGCCGAGAAAAAGGGTATCAGTTAGCTGGATGAGGAGAAGAGCAATGAGAAGGGTAATTAGTAGGGTGGTGAAAAGAGTAGAGCATCACACTTCTAGAAAGATTAGACTTGAGTAATTTCTGTGGGTCTAGATAACAATAACTACTGAAAATTAACAAACCTCAGCTAATAATTCTTTCTGCCCTTATATGTTGCTTCTCAAGATCTGAAGTCTTGAAAGAGATTCTGTTTGAACTTGTTGGGTTAGGGGTGTAAGGTGTGGACATATTGAATAAGAGCCCCACCATTAATGTGCAACATGGAGGCAAGATAATCCCTTAAAGTATCAACAGAAGAAAAGAAAAGGGAGTGGGTGCTAAGCAAACACAAACCGGGAAAAAACTTCCATTATGGAAGACAATGAGTCCTTCCCAACAATGATTCAATTATTTGGAAACATATTTTTATAGAAAGTTTTATACAAATTTTATAACAATTTTCCAAAAGTAAAGTATTTAGATTTAATGTAGAATGTTGTATAATAAAACTTACTGAATAAGCAATGATTTTTTAGCCATTTTTAGCCATGGTAGGAATAAAATTTTATTTTACAATTCTGGCTTTGCCACCGACCAGCTGTGTGACTTTGGGTCAATAACATTATTTTTCTGGATATCCAATTTCTTACCTACTTAAAATGAAAAAAAATGGACGAAGGTCTCTGTCAGGAATCCATTATAGCATAAGAATTGTCCCTGGACCACACTTGCTTTTCAATTTTAACCCAAACTGATAACATGAGTGGTTTATGGTCATGCTTTCAAGCTTTTGGCCATAGTGAGCTGGATTAGCTTTTCTTGGTTAACTCATCTTGTTCCAATAAAAAAAGAAGTTCTATAATTATTCTTGGCAAGTGTCCAAAAATATGCCTTACTGTCCAGTTCTAATTAATAATGTGTGACTTGTTAAAAGCAGATTTTGTTCATTTGAAGGTTTTAATAGCACCCAGTTTCAATGTAGTTCTCTTGGGAAAATATTTAGCATGCATTTAATTTGCTTGACACATACAACTAATTAATTTGTCTAAAGCAAATTATTATATAAATCATAAACAAAAAGTGAAAATTGAAATCATGCCAAAATTAAAGCTTGAGGTACTTTATGCTTAATTAGCTTCAAGTTTTTTTTAATTCCTATTTCTATTAAACAAGATACATAGATTAATGTGTGTCATTTTCAGATAGGAAACTCACATATAAAAATGGATACTATTTATGTATTTCCAGAATTTGAAAGAGCTTTCAAAAATGTTATTTAAAAAAATATATGTCTAAATGACACAGATCAAGAAATGATGACCAGGGTGACACGCTAACCTGGCTGCCTGGCCTCACTTGCTAGCCCAAACCTAGAGGTGCATAGAAGCAGGGGCAGGGGGGAGAGTTTGAGGAATCTAAGTGAAATATTTGCATAGCAGACATGAAATATTCAATACTTTTCATTTCTTGATAGGCGTATTAATTTATTATAAAAAATCTTGGGAAACAGAAGCTGGTTGTATTCTAGTGTAAAGTTGGAAACAAAGTGGAAGAGGACCAGATGCAATGAGAGGCAAAGAGGTACAGGCAGACTTTTAATTGTGATATTACCCAGCTTATTGCCTGACACCATTATTGACTTGGAAAGATCATTGCCTCACCAGTAATTAATGCAAGACAGAAAAATAGCACTATCATTTTAGCTTGAAGGTAGAATGATAGTAGCATCTAGTTGAGGTGAGATGCAGATAAAAGAAGGGCAGGTAGGCTGGCTGGCCACTGCCACTTACTGCTTCTCTCGACATCTTTTTCTCAACCTGAAGGTGAGAAAATTACATCCCAGTAAAATAATATTGGTAAAGGTACAAGGGATTTCCTAGTGTGGGAAAGTATATAAAGAATCCCTACCTTGAGGCATTTTCATTCCCAAGTCCTAAACTTATGAGAGGCCGCTAAGTAGGATGTCAGTTGCTTTAGCTACTTCTCCCCATACTTGTCATCAGCCCAGTAGCTGATATGTCCAAGGGAAAACTGACCACAAGGAAGCATAACAACTTATCTGAGGAAAGACAATCACTCCAGAAGAAAGACAACACATTCAACAGCTTGCATGAGAAGGAGAATTACTTGAACAGACAGAGAAAGAAATTTTCAAAAAGAAATTATTTTCAAAGAGATAAAGATATTTGTATAGCAGGAGTAGTAGTTATATTTAAAAAATCAAAATACTGGGTATAAGATAAATAATAATTTGAACAAACAACTCAATGAATATATGAAACAGCAGAAAGAAAATACTCAAAGGATAAGTTAATGAATTGAACGATGAGATTTAGAAACTTTTAATAACTCTTAGAAAGGGATCAGTAAGGGACAGAGAGATAAAAAATAAAAATGGAGATTTAAGACATATAGAGACTAGAAGAAGTCTCAGCAGATGTATAATGGATTTTCCATAAGAGAGAGAAAAAATAAACAATGAATAAATAGGAGGAAATAGTTGAAGAAATAATTTACTCAATTTATTCAGATTAAAGGAAGGAAATTACTTTGGGAGAAATGTAATGTCAAAAAAAGAATAAACAGAATAATGTAAAACTAACAAAAAAGCCTTAAAAATATTAAACTGAATTTTAAGAATATCAATTCTTTGAAGGGGGTATGAGAGACTCTAAAAGCTTATAGAGAAAAAAATAGATTACTTTTATAGATATAAGATTTAGGTTGATATCAGACTTCTTAGAAATTTTAAAATAAAGATAGACACTTCTCCAAAGAGGGCATACAGATGGCCAATAGACATATGAAAAGATGTTCAACATCAGTAATCATTAGAGAAATGAAAATTAAAACCACAATGAGATACCATCTCACACCTGTTGGAATTGCTATCATCAGTAAATCAACAAACAAGTGCTGGCAAGAACATGAAGGAAGGGGAACACTTTTGCACTGTTGGTGAGTATGCAGATTGGTGTAACCATTGTGGAAAGCAGTATGGAGATGCCTCAAAAATTAAAAATTGATCTGCCTTTTGACACAGTGATCCCACTTCTGGGAATATACCTGAAGGAACCCAAAACACTAATTTGAAAGAATGTAAACACCCCTACGTTCATTGCAACATTATTTACAATCTCCAAGACATGGAAGCAGCCCAAGTGACCATCAACAGATGAGTGGATAAAACAACTATGGGACATTTATGCAATGAAATACTACTTGGCTATAAGAAAGAAGAAAATTTTACCCTTTGCAACAGTATGAATGGACCTGGAGAACATTATGCTAAGTGAAATAAGCCAGTGAGAGAAAGACAAATGCCACATGATTTCACTCATATGTGGAATCTAATGAACAAGCTGAGCTAACAAGCAAGAAACAGACTCATAGATGGCAAGCAGATGACAGCTAGTGGGGGGTAGGGGGAAGTTAAGGGGTGGAGGGATTGAGCAAAAAGGAAAAAGGACCCGTGGATATGGACAACACCATTGTGATTACTGGGGGAGGGTATATATTGGGACTAAATCATAATGGAAAAAGATACAATAAAAATAAAATAAAATGAAATAAAGTAAAATAAAATAAAATAAAATAAAATAAGATAAAATATTTTCAAAGGAAAAATGCTATAACATAGAATTTTTTATTTGTCTAATTTCATAAAAATATGAGTGTGACATATACTTAGTCTCAGGTATATAAGACTTCAAAAGTTTTACAACAGAAAGATAAATTTTAAAAGAGATCTCAGAGGAAGTATTTCATTAAAAACAAAAGTAAATATTCTATGAGGATATAATATATAAGGGAAGTAAGAGTAAACAATTTAGTATAATTTAATATTTTCTTTAAAATGTGGGCTAAAGTGTGTATATGTGACAATGTAGAACTAAAATTTTATTGTACAAATATGAGGTATGAATAGGGCACATCACTAGGTATTTGCATTTTCCATGAGGAAGATATAAATAATACCTTTAGAAAAAATTTTTTAAAGATTTTATATATTTTGTTTTTAGACAGAGGGGAAAGGAGGGGGTGGGGGAAAGACATCAATGTGTGGTTGCTCCTCATGTGCCCCCTACTGGGAACCTGGCCTGCAACACAGGCATGTGACCTGACTGAGAATCGAACCATGGGCAACCTTTTGGCTTGCAAGCTGACACTCAATCCACTGAGCTACACCAGCCAGGATAGAAAATTGATATGTAATATTAAATAAATATGTCTAAAATGGAATGGCTTTTCAGGTACGTTAAAAACTGAGACAATGGGGTTGGGAATTTGTACAAACACATTGGTTTAGATAGATATCAGACATGGACTAGCATCAGGAGGTGACATAACCTTGAGTCAAGCAGTTCTCTTTGGCCAAGTGTAGTTCCCGGAGAGGGCTTAAACTGTGAGTCACATACAGGTAACACAGCCAATGACTGAGAGAATGAGTTTTTCAGCCCTCAAGAGGGGAGGGGGCCATGCAGCAGAGTTTGCAGTACAGTCAACACCTTGAGTTACTCAACTCCATATGCTTCATGGGATATGTTCACTAATCTAGAAACAGCTTCTCCAGAACTCTAGCTGGTCTCTTTTCCTGAGAAAACTTCATTCAATGTAAAGGTTGGGGAGATAAGCTATAGGTCCTGCTGTAGTTAGTGTTGGGACCACAACAGATACCCATCATCTTCCTATTCTATTACACATTTTAGACACCCCTTAAGTTTATCTAGCATTTCTGCTGGTCTTGATGACACTAACATCTATATGGGGTTTGAACCCATAGTTCAGTATATGGTTGTTGCACTTTTTCATTAACTGTTGAGTTTGATGAGGGCAGTACAAAGCGATGCCACCATAGATCACTGGGTGGGTCAAATACCCCCACCAGGGTTGTGTCTTCTTTTCTGGTCTGCTGCGTTTTGGTTTGTTTGTTTTAATATGAGGAGCTTGAAGTAAGTAGAGGGCAGTCATGTCTTAAAATTTCATGGAAGTATTTGGCATTCTAAGGTGACAGTGTTTCTCTCTCAGAACGAGAACCTTAGATTCACAGAGCTTGGAATTGCCAGAATGAAAATAATATATTCCCCAAACATGACGATAATCTCATATTTCTGTCCCTTGGTTCTTGGGTTCATGTATTGTGTCCTATTTGTTGGGGTCACAGCAGCATGCAATTGTTGTTGATTTAGAGTTTGTATTATGACCTGGAAAATGAGACTCTGCCTTTTCTGGGTATCACTCTGAAGCTGGTGCCTCACTTTATGAGTGATGAAGTTTCATTGCTGCACCTCATTTGCTATGAAAATCATCCCTTGGACTAAAGTGATACTATGTGGGATTCCTTGTTGACCAGCCAACTTTGAAAGACTTGAGATAGTGATGTGAGCTGAGGCGCCTATGGACAGCAGAGTCAAACCTATACCAAAAATATGTGTCAATAATCAAAATGATTTGTCAGCTCTCCCAGAGGGGATCTAATATAACCAATCTACTTACTTGCCATCAAGTGCTGGTTTGTTTCATTGAGGCATGGTACCATATCAGGAGCTCAGTGTCTGGCAAAGTAGGCATCCTGAAGTTGCAGTGCTCACACCAGATTTGGTGAAGAAGAGCCTGTCCTTTTGCTCATGGAGAGCTTCCATCATTGATACCATTATGCTAACATTGGAGTGGCTGGCACAGGAATTGATTGATATCAACTGGCCACATTACTTACCTATGTAGTGTCTCTTCCATGATCAACAAGTTTTAGTAGTCATTAACATATCAGACAAAAGTCCTCATGCATTGTGACAACTGCTATGTGTGCATTCAAGTGCCTCTTCTTAAGGCTTCCTTACCCTCTCTCCCTCTGTATGTGTGTGTGTGTGTGTGTGTGTGTGTATGTATATAAAATTATATATATTTATTAAAGATATGTATTTATACATTTTTATTACTTCAGTCCCCTGCTGAAGTTTCCAGGCCATTCACCACTGCCCATAAATCTAAATTAAATCTAAATCTAAACCTAAATCTAAATCTAAATCTATATCTAAACCTAATTCTAAATCTAAATCTACCTATATCTACATGTGTGTATGTATATATATTAGATATATAATCTATGTTTTATTTTACAAATATTTGCCTTGGGCTATTTTTTATTCTACACAAAGCTGATAGCTGGATGCATTGCTCAAAGCTCTATTCAATGGCAGAATCTCCCTCACTCTGTCCCTCAGGGTCATCAAGAAATGGGGCTATAATATAACTAACTGCAGTTCTTTTTTTTTTTTTTGGCTTTCACCAACATAATGAACCAAGCCATCTGTGTATCAAGTTCAACTTTTTTCTCTCTATCAACTGATTATAAGGATCTCTTTCTCTGATGTGGAGTTAGTGTAAGTAGAAGGCAACTGCAAGGGTAGCTAAGTTGGAAGACATAAGTGTCTGGGATGCCAGTTTTTGTGGTTTACTTGCACTCTCTCTTGTAGCCAGTGCTTGATCTCAGATATGTGCATAACTTCCACCTGACAGTGGATTGCTGTCAGGGCCACATGGTCTTATAACTTGGTTCTTATAACATGGTTCTTATAACTTGGTTCTTATAGCAGTTCTTATAACTGCTCATGATGGGTAGTTTGGCTGCACGGTCCCTTGATGTCCCACGGCCCGGTGCTCCTGCATTGCTGGAACACAACGGCATTCCAGGCATTGTTTTTCATACTGTACGTAATATTCTGCTACAGAGGGCATGGCCTTGCCTCAGAGCCTGAAGGACCCACTTTGTGATTCTCCCACTGATGCTTGCCATAAACTCTACAAGGCATTTATTCCATCACAGGTATCTCTAATACCACGGATTCTGCCAGTTTGCGTGGCCCAAGAGGCAGAGACGTGTTCAGCATAGCTTGCATTTGCTGCAAAGCCCATTCCTCCTCTGTGCCCTAGTAATGGGAAATAGAAGATGCAGCAGATTGTTCTTTAATTTAGAAAGAATGTTCACACATTCCCCAAACAAGCATGTCCCTAAATGTTCACTGATGTGGTAGGTTCCTGCTTCCTCTATAGTACCTGTCTTAACAAAACCTTAATGTACATTTCTTGCTCATTAATCTGATTAAGATGTTGCCATTTATAGAATGCACTACTATTAAATTTTGCAAAATGTTTGCACAGTCCAAGTTCCTTCAGCCTCTCATATGACAAAAAAAGTGGGAGAGTTAGCCAAATGTGGCCCAACCTATAGGAAGGCGACCTGCTTCTGATTTTGAATTTTGCTTCTGGTCCTGGTTCCCAGTAAGGATGAAGAAGAATGCATTTGCCAAATAGATGGCTACATAGCATATACTAAGGAAGTTTTGATTTGTTTCTGTAACCTTCACTTCATCTTAAACAGCAGCTACTATGTGGTAGAATTTCAGGTAATCTAGCGTGGTCCATCAACATTGGTCTATTTTTCTATAAAGCCCAGACTATTTCTGGAAATATCATTAGAACCATCACCTCTGCATCATTTAGTTCTTTAAGGGTGGCACCAATCTCTGCTGATGCCCAGAATATAACATCATTTTGCATTTAGTATTTTAACCAGGTTGAGGAAGGTGGTGTTCAGAGTCTTCTTCTCTACTTTCTCTAATCTGATAGCTCTTACCGTACAGACCAAGGAACCAATGCATCTGTTCTGCCAACTAGCAAGCATGTTCACTCTAATTATTCATTTGATGGCTGAGGAGATGACCGCAGGGTGGATCCAGGATGTCAACAGACCTGCTGATGAGCTGAACCAAGGCCAGATTCTGTTAGTTAGTCCCCACACATCCTCATTCTAACATATGCATAATTATGTTTCCAAGTTCCCAAATGTCAGTATCAACTCAGACCCTGTGTTCAATATTTTCAAATGTATCAGTAGTCTGAGTATTCTTCATTTCCCAGTGTAGTTATCTGCATCAATAACCATGGTTTTCTTTGGAGAAGGACCAAGGAAGTAATTATAATGATCGTTTGTCATATTATAGAATTCTCTTCCAGAGCACCTGGTCTCTTCTTTAGCCATTGGGTTCTGGGTCTAAAATCTAGCAGCATGGGGTCATACTTTTCATTGGAGTGGATGCCCTCAGCTTTCTGATCATCTGCCTGTGAATTATTTTGATTGCATAGATTGAGCAAGAACCTTGTAGGTTGTCCATCCATCTTGCTTCTAGGGCACCGTGTTCTATATAATTACCCCCATATCTTTCTGTAGGTCAGCACTGCCCCAATTTTCTGTCTGCCATTAAGACTTTGTTGCTTATTCCTATAATTGCAGCCACCTGCCGTCTCACAGTTAAACACCACCAGCTGGTCTCTATTATTTTAAGATCTTATTTCCCATAGATATAAGTTCTGTAAGAGCATCTTCCACCAGCAGATGGCAAGCTTCTCAGTGATGTTGGTGCCCCTCTCATTAGTGTCCTCCTTAGAGCTTTGGAAAATTGTGTCTCCGTTTTCCCATGGAGTGTTGTTGGACCGTAGGTTTCCTAGCTGTTCTGCTTATCACTGGGAAAAGCTGTACGCTGAAGGGACTTTTCACGGATGTAGGTTGAAAACAGCCAGGGATTTCTAGTGACTGCAAAGAGCAGACGTGAAAAAAATGATGTAAACAGATTCAGCTAGAAAACAATAGATATATTTCTGCTCAGTAAACTATTCTGTTCTATAGCTTTCTTTCACTTATTTAATATATGCACGACTGACTTTAGCCAAATGATGAAAACAGAAAACTGAAAAAATTAGAAGATATTTATTAACTTTAGAATAGAATTCTTATTAATGCTAAATCCAAATATTTCTCATGAATTACTTTTGTTAGCTATTAAAATCTGTTCATTTTTTCTATTAGGAAGAAACTATTGACCCTATTTTAAACTGCCCACTAGAAAGTAAGACTATAGTCGCTGAGATGTTTTACCGCTCATTCACTTACCCCAAGTTCACAAAGACTTTTTCTGTATTTTCTTCTAGAGGTTTTATAGGTTTTGATTTCACATTTAGGTCTATGATCCATGTTGAGTTAATTTTTGTGTATGCTATAAGGTATGGATCAAATTTTATTGTAATTTTTTGCATATGGAGATCTAAGCATTCCAGTATCACCTGTTGAAAAGGCAATTCTTTTCCACTAAATATTCTTCTCTCCTTTGATGAAAATGGAATAACCATCTTATGTGAGGGTCTAATCCTGGACTCTGTTTTTTTTGCATTGCGTTATTTGTCTATCTTCATGCCAATATCATATTGTTTTAAAGTTTTTTATCCCTCTAGTGCTTTTGTTTCCTTTCCTTACCTGTTGCTCTGCATAAAGTTTCTGGTGCAGTGTTGATTAGAAATGGTAAGAATAAACATCCTTGCCTTGTTCCTGATGTTAGGAAGTAAGTTCAGTCTTTCACAATAAAAAAGAATGATATTAGATTTAAGTTAATCACATATCCCCTTTATTAAATTTCAAAAGTTTCTATTCCTAGTTTGCTGAGAGTTTTTTAAATAAAGAATAGATATTGGATTTCGTCAAGTGATTTTTCTATATCTAGTGAGATGATCATATATTTTTTCTTTTTTAGTCTATTGATATAATGAATTACATTGATTTGTTTTCAAGCATAAACTAATCTTGTACTTTTGAGATAACCCCTTTTTGTCATGATGTATTACCCTAATATAGTGCTCAATTCAATTTGCTAACATTTTATTAGGAATTTTTGTATCTTTGATCACTAGAGATATCGGTCTGTAGTTTTCTTTACTTGTAATATCTTTGACTTATTTTGATATTAGAATAATACTTGCCTCATGAAGGAGATGGGAAGTGTTTCTTCTCTGCAATTTTCTGGTAGAATTCGCATAGAATTTGCGTTACTTTTTTCTTATATGGTTGGTAGACAATCAACGAAGCTATCTGGGCCTGGAGTATTCCTTTTGGTAAGATTTTAACTTGAATTCAATGTGTTCAATAAATATAGCACTATTCAGATTATCTGAGAGGATTCAAATCACTCTATAATTCCATCCACCTGGTAGTCTTGCTTCTGAAGAAAACTGTAAAACAAGGAGAATTCTGCGGCACTAAAGACATGTAAAGGATAAAAGATAAGAAGGACAGAAAGCAACAAGAAATTTTAAAAATTTTCTTATGAATTATGGCAGTGGAAAAAATATTTTGAGGTATTTTCTTAATCTAAATACATCTGAGTTTATAAGGTCGATTTTTATCAGCTTTCATTAATTTATGTATGTCATATAAAGTTTATAGAGATGGATAATTCATGATTAGTAATATATAATATTTCAAACTGGCAGTGATATAATTGAGATAATACAAATGTCAAGAAATAAAATTCATTTATTCATGCATTTATTCACAAGCTTATTTACATAGTCATTGATTCAGTTTTTTAATGCATTCATAAACTATTCATTCCCAAATATTATTTACTTAAGGTCTTTTATGTGCTAGACACTATTTGAAGCCCTGGAAATTTAGCTGTGAACAATAAAGATCAGCATAAATAAACAAGTAAGAACATTTTAGATGACCATGATGAATATTATGATAAAAATAAAGCCAGATGACATAAACAAAAATGACCCAGGGGCTGCTTTAGATTGAAAGAGCAGAAGGGTATTAATAAGGAGATGGAATTTAAGCTGACTCTTCAATGACGAAAAGGAACTTGTCAAGAACACATTTAAGGGGCAAATAATTTATGAAAAGGAAACAGCTCATGAATAAAACAACCTGATGGGACGAGTTGGGCCGATCTGTGGATCTCTGAAGTCAGTGGAGCTGGAACACACAGAGGGAAGCGCAATCGGTAGGAGATGGAGTTAAGTAGAAAGGACCTACATATAAGGTACTTTAGGAGTTTCATGGCAGGTGTCATGCAGAAAAGAGACATATTATTTATACTTTTAAAAGAATACCCCATAGGCTTAGGGCAGAACAGACTGGGACAGGAGTGGAAATGAGGAGATCTGGTTAAAAAAAAGTGCTGATAGCTTGGACTGGAGTGATGGTAACAGACATGGAGATAGGTGAATTGGTATGTGTCACACTTTGGATGTAGACAGGATATGCTTTGGGGCTAGATTAAGGAGCTGGGAACATTTCCCTACAGTTCACTTGCAGATGTTTTGGCCTAAGCAACTGTGTGTGTGCTGTCTAGTTCTGAGAAAAAAAGATTTGAGGGAGTGGAAATTAATATATATTTTGGATACCTTGAGTTTGAAGCATCTAATTAATATACCAGTGGAAATGTCATATAGTCATTAGTACATATAAATTCAGAGTTTAGAGGGATAGCATTTATTAACTCATTCACTCATTCCACAAAAACTTATTAAGAGATTATTGTATTTTAGATAACTTTGCTAATGATAGTGATGTTAATATAAGGAAGAAGTAAGATTATCCCTAACTTTGAGAAGCTCACCTTCCAGAGTGGGAGACAGACACATACACGCATCATTACTATACCATGTGATAAGTACTATAATAAAGAATGAACAGAGCTCTTTTGATATCAGGTGATGGAACAATCATTTCTGCTTGAGAGAATTGGTGAGAGAATTGGTAAAAGTATTGCAAAAATTTTAAAGTAGATAGTATTTTCTTTTTAGTAAAAAATGGATGCCAAATTACTAGGGTAAAATTTCTGAAAATTATCTTGTAAACATACATGAGATTTTTGCAAGCTAAGCTTAATATCTTCAGGGAGACACCACAAGGAATTACTCCCAAATACAAACAGAGACAAATAGAAGAATCAATGCACCACATGCACTGAAAGCAGAATATTTTGCAACTGCTGCATTTTGTCCAATTCATTTTATCACCTTGTTTGGACAACACACTATCCAAAGAGTAATTCAATGATTATCAATTTTCTTTCCATCTCCTTGAATATTGTCTAGGGAAGAGAATTTTTCAAGGTACGTTTTAAAAAATAGCAACAAGTGCCTACATTCTCCAGGCAGTTTCATGGCAGTGGTATACACGCTTGCTGCTGTTATCACTTACTCCGCTTAATTAAGAGCTTTGTTGTCTTCTTGTCCTACTTCTGTTTGTTCATGCTTCACATATAGCCTTGAAAGCAGCAGGAAAACTAGAAACCGAAAGTTGCATTGCTTCTTGCACCCTCCTGTAAACTGTGAGTGTAAAGAGAAAGACAGACGATTAGGCAGATAATTTTTCTCAGTTGGAAAAGTTACATATTCCCAGCATAGAGTTAAGAAATAAGGAAGCTCTAAATGGAGGGAGCAGGAGTGGTACATTTGCCAGTATGCCGGTCCCTCTTTAGGTATATGGTCTAAGACCTAAAATTAAGGCCCAATATTGTTTGCTGTCTTGACTTCTGTTCAAACACCGAGAACCTCATATGGCCTAATCACATTTCCCTCCCCATTCTACCTCCTTCCTGAAGATCTCCTAGCCAAACAACCCTCCTTATCAAGGGGACCAAGTGAAGTTCCTGCTTATTCCTGAGTAGTGGCTTTCAGTTCCCTGACAGTCTATGGTATTATTCAAAGAGCCAGTCACATCTTCCTGGAAAACTGAGGGTCATCCCACTCTCTTGATAGGACAAACCTTCCACAGTCCCCCGATGTTCTCTCTGATCCTGAGTGCAACCTCCCGTGTATTCCTGCGTTGCATGTGCTGTTCTCCTTTTCTGGACTGTGAGTAAATATGACCGATAAACTGCATTCAATCTCACCTGCCTACCGTCAGGTGTTGTGTGCTTTGCCATAACCCTATGACAGAGATCTCTTCCTCATAAATGGCGTGAATAGGAAGTGATTAAAACAAGTTGGGATGAGGACACACACAGCTGTTAGCTATGGACAGACAGGAGCAGAGTACTTTAAGAACAGGGTGGGTATGCCTTTACTCAAAGAAGTATGGGTTAATGGCAGCTAATTTTCAATGTAACCACAAGAAATAATTTGCCTTCATTGCCATCCTAATGTTCCCCAAGTGTTTTTGGAACACAAAGTTACAAATCCACAACACATGCTTTCTTCCTGTCTCCTTGCTTTTATTATCCTTTATTGCACATTTTGGTTTGATCCTCCACCTGGATCAGTGTCTTAATTCTCAGTTCTGCATGAGTTATTCCCTGTTATAATTATACTTTCCTTAATGAGGGTCTTTCCAATGTAAACAGAAGACCTTCACACCCTGTGCTATGATGCATGTTCTGAAGCAGGACTTCAGCAAAGGCAGATCCTTTCCACCCTCCCCTGGCCCTTGGCTCCTACAATTACAGTCCTTCAAGTTCTGATTGAAGTCTATTCTTTGTTTGTCAACTGCTGCCAACTTCAGTAGCCAAGAGGCTTGCATGCAGTCTCATTATTTTTATTGGAGTATTATCCATTTTTAGATCGCCAGGCAACTTTCCCTCTAAAAATATAAAAACTCCACCATAAATTCAAATATAAATGATAGGTATTAGATTTTTTTTTTCTGCAGCTTGGATTAACACAGTGAATTAAAAGTTGACTAACATCTATTATCCAAACAGATATGACTGTGAACATTTACACAATAGGCTGTGACCCATTAGCAATTGCCATCAGTCTCCAAGTACATGGAATATGTCAGGATTAAATGTCGATGGCATCAGCTTTGTAGCTATTATTCATTTCATACATGTAGCCACTCTGTAGTCACACACGTGCACATATATGCGCACTCATGCATACCCCATTTTCACAATTCAATTGATTACTTGTTCGTTCCACCTTCTTTTTACCCCACTGCAAAAACAGCCCATTTCCATTTGACTCTAATGGAGAATGTCCTCCTGAGTGAAAGAGAGCTCTTGGTTATCCACTGAACTAAAGCTGCAGTGATAACACATTCAGGGTTGTCAAGGAGGAGGAGATTGATTTTTGCAAATGGAATTAAATGGCAACTGAAAGTGATAGCTTCAAAACTATCTCCCCCTTCTGTTTGACATCGATCTCTCCTCCATGTGCCAGCTCATTATCTGGTGGGCAGAGGGGAATTGCAACTTGACATAATCCGTGGCAGTTTTACAAGGGAGAGTGGAAGGGCAGACTGTCTGGTACAATGCTCTCTGACTGATGGAGGCTTGTAGCCCACAAATGATGGTATGATATACTCATATGGAAAGAAAAGTATTTATTTGTGGACTAAAGTTACATTAAATAGCTAGAGATCATGTTAATAAATGGTAAGAAAACCCACAATACACAATTCTAGTCTAGGCTAGTATTTAAAAGAATAGATTGCATTAACATGGCATTTCCCCTCTCCTGCTTTGGTCTGCTCTGAAGCTTGAAGACAATTTAATTTCATTTTGAGTCTTTGTAGTGCTTTGGTGCATTTCCAAGGGCAGATTAAAGATGATTCATGGGCTGTGGACTGCATCACAGTTACCCAAGTTAGGACTTGGTAATTGGTACAAAAGGATGAATGCATTTACTCTAGGAGGGTTCTGAGATCAAACAAGTCTAATAAAATTCTTTTAAGTGGATCCTTCACCCCATTTAAAAAAGAATGTCTGTAAGCCCATCAATTTACTTTGAAAGGTTCTTTTGACCTTCTGGAGAGATTGGTGTGTACATTTATTTTTGATAATATTGAGTGGATGCTGCCCTCTATTACACGTGTGTCTGTCAAAGTGTGCTCTGGTGTCTGGGAATTGTGCATCTCAGATTTTTTGCATTAATATTGGAGATAATTCAGCTTTAATGGAACAGAAATTCTGTGGGACATGGAACAAAGAACTCCCTGCTTCTGGGTAGCGTGTACTAAATTGTACATCCAAATACACTGCGGCACAGGGACTCTGAGCCCACAGATCCTGTTTTTGTTTCTGTGTTTTTTTAAAGAAATAAGTAATTGCCCTGTCATCTGGATGTCAACCTTACTTACCTAAGCACAGCTCACACCTTCCCCGCAGTTTTCAACCATGCTCTGACTTCCGTGCCCCGCCTCCGTGATCCTGACTCACCACATAACCTCACCCCTGCGACATGAAAAAGATAAGGGCCAGAATAAGCCGAAATCACAAATTCTCTCCTCTCTCACTCTGTTAACATAAACTCCATGAAGAGGGCACTACATTCCACTTACTTGTCCTCTGCTTGCTTGTTTTCTGCCCTGCTTCTAGCCACACTGTTCCACTAAATCCAGCTCGTTTCCGTTCGTTCCAGGGACTCTTCACTTGTGCTCGCTTGGGATAGAGATGAGAGGAGGCTTCTGGTTGGCTGCAAGGATTCTAGGGGCCACACAGCTCGTGGAGCTGGAGGGCTCGCCCTCCCCCCTTCCTCTGGCTCCTCTGCCACGTCCCCTGTTATGGCTGGTGAACCCCTCTGTTACCATTTTAGTTACAATTTTCTAGACAGGCTTGGGGATAAAGATACTCATTACCTGTTATATAGTAACTGCTTAATTGAGATCTGCTAATTATGGCTAGATTTAAATTACCTAATGCAAATATTTTCTATAATTTGCATATACCATTAATTCTCAACAATGCTTCCTCTTCTTTAAAACAATTCAATTTACATCTAAATCAAACTATCTATTAATTATCCTATTTCGCTTCTTTTTTCCCCCTATATTAAATCATTTTTCTGTATTAAATCATGACTTAATACAATAGTTCTTTAGTTCAACAGTTCTTTATATATTTCATCAGAGTTCCAGTAAAGTCTTTTGATAATTTTCTGTTATTAAAAAAATAAATATAATCACACAGAGCAGGAGTCACCAAAGAATTTTATGGTAAAGTTAAAGGTATTCCTGAAATGAAATGGAATTGGGAGTCACATGCGCCTCTTGGCTGGGCAGCTCTGTGAGCGAGGAGTTGTAATCAGAGGAGCGTTTGTGCGTCGCATTGTTAAAAGATGTGATCTACTACCACAGCCTTTGAAAGTTTGCTGATGACACCGAACAATGGTGTAAAGAGGTGATGGATATGAAAAAGGAAAGGAAACCAACCTATGGAGAAATGAGGCAGTGAGGTTTGGTAGAGAAGACCTCGATTCAAGTTATACCTCTGAGACTCATAGCTCTCTGAAAACTCAGTCCTTCTATACTGGAGCCTGGAAGATGGGAAGAATTCCACCTAGCTGTCTATTTCTTGGTGCTGGAAAGTTCTTTGTGGACAGTACCGTTACACACATGTAAAGGATTATTTAGACTATCTTGCATCCAATAAACAGCTTATCTGTTGACTCTATTGAGGGTTTGTTTGTTTGTTTTGCTAAAAGACAATACCCTCATGGATCAGGCAGATCAATCCCATGCTACCTGAGGTAAACTGTTCTTGTAATGTTAACTGCTATTTGACCTCCCCAACTTTTAGTTTGTTCATCTGAATTATGAACAATAATTGTACCTCCCTCACGGGAGAACTGTAAGTATGAGTGGAGGTAATGCATGTACCTGATTGGCACAGAGCAGGTACTCACCATCTCCGCCTACCTTCCTAGTCTCATTTCCAGTAACTCTTCCTTATGCACCTGAGAACCTTTCATACCGCCCCGTGTTCATGTCCTGGAGTGCCACACTCTCTCCTGCCCCCTCACTTTTGCACAGACTCTTTCCTTTCTGAAGAACATTGTGTTCCTTTCATACTCTCTCCTGCTCACATTCTTCTTCTTGGGGAAAAAAAAAAGTCTAATTCTGTTAAGACAATGCATTTCTCCTTCAGGTACTTGTCACTTTTGACTGCCAGCCAAGGGAGTACAAACTAGATTTCTCTGAATCTATTATATCTCTAGAATTATAACTTTCATTCCAAAGCAGCACTTGACTGTGAAAGTAATATTTTTATTATAGTTTTAAAAAATGTTAGGCAAGGTAGGAAATCACACAACATCTGGCAATACTCCTTTCTTTTTCTTATTTTCTAGGACTAATGTTTTCTAATGTTTGAAAAATATGTATAAAATCACTGTTAAAAATTAAGTAATATTTTAAAATTATTACTAGACATATACCACAATAAAAATTCTAGAAGTGTGAAGTTCCAGAATGATGGAAAATTCTTCAAGTATGACGCATTCAACCTTATTTTTTTTTCATTTCACCATCTTAAACATTTTTAAGTGTAGAGTTCAGTAGAAGTTAAGTACATTCATGTTGTTGTTCAACAAATCTCCAGAACTTTTCACCTTGCAAAACTAAGATTCTATAACTATTAAACAGTAACTGCCCATTTCTCTCTGCCCCCAGCCTCTGGTAACCACCATTCTATGTTCTGCATCTATGAATTTTACTACTCTAGGTAACTTATATATAAGTAAAATAACACAGCATTTGTCTTTTTGTGACTAGCTTATTTTACTTAGTGTAATGTCCTCAAGGTTCATCCATGTTGCATGTATTAGAATACCCTCCCTTTTAAAAGCTGAATAATACCCCATGTGTGTATATGTTTATAAACATTTTATTTATTTTTTATCCATTCATCTGTTAATGGACACTTAGATTGCTTCCATCTATTGGCTATTGTGAATATACTGCTATAAAAGTGGCTGTGCAGGCACCTTTTTGAGACTCCGCTTTTGACTCTTTTGGATATATTACCTGAAGTGGAATAACTATATAATATGGTTATTTTTAATTTTTTGAGGAACCGCCTTGTGGTTTCCCACAGCAGCTGAGCCATTTTACGTTCCCACCAACAGTGAGCAAGGGTGCCAATTTCTCCACATCCTCACCATTACTTGCTGTTTTTCTGTTTTTCCTTTGTTGGATAGTAGCCAACCTAGTGGGTGTACTACACTACTGTTATCAGGGTCTATCACTGATTCTCCTTTTTTTTTTTTTTTTTTAACCAAGCCCTGATTCCCTAGCCACAGAGAGCCAATCAAAAAACACAGAGGGAGCTTCCTTGTGCTGATGTAAGCTTCCGGACCTCAGAAATCCAAAGATTAGCCGATACCTTTGACTTTTGGGCTACCAAACTCAAATACCCAGTCATACCCTTCACCTCTTCAGAATTTTTGTCTTAATTTGGGCTTGCACTAAGTTAATTCTTTAGACTCAAGACTCTGTTCAATTTTTCTGCCTTTTATAAAACATCAGTTACCTCCTCGGGCAAAAGTAATATATCCGTTCACTTTTTGCCAAGATATTCTGTATATTACTTGAGTTAATACATATGACATTATAATTATTTGCTTATGTTATGTTATGCCTCTGAAGCAGACCCAACAGACCCAATTACCATTCTCCTCTTTCTTCCTACTAAAAGAACTATGATTATATTTTGAATAGCTTGATTTCAGCTAAAAAGCTATATTCCCCAGACTCTCTGGCAGCTAAGGCTACTCCCATGAAACAGTCCTGGTCAATGAGAACAATCTGGAACATTGGTATTTTCTGACTAAGTTTTGGTTTTCTAATGTGGGCATGTTAGGATATAAGCGAGAGGTGAGGCATGGAGTAGCCGTTTTGGAGTCATGTAGCACCCATGAAAATAAAAGCTACGTATGAAGGATGACGAACAAAAAGATAAAAGGAAGCTACAGTGACAATATGAAACTTCTGTACCATGCAGGCTGTGCATATGGGTTTTTTAAAAATATGAAAAATATCAAACTGTTTTGTAAAATCAGTGTTTTCTGATTTTTTTACACCACAAAATACAGAAAATGGTAATACGTGGTACTAGGAAAAGGCAAGTCAGACAAAGTTGAACATTCAAAATGCTCTCTCTGCTCTCAAGCAGAGGAATGAGGTGGAGGCTGAGGAGGGAGGTCAGGTCTTTATCTTGTCATAACCTGCAATCCATAGGCAAAATAGAAATGTGCTATGTAGCACACTTGTTTGTCATCCCTGACTAAGCCATGGTAGTCATATTGCTTATTCAGAAAGCTGAACACAGTTTCTCACTAACAGAATTTCTCTGGCTGGACTAAAGTTTTAGAGAGCAAAACTATGCATTATTTGTTTCTCACCTAGTATGCATCTAGAAACATAATAGTTAATACATATTTATTGAATAAATGAAAAGCACCCACTGTTCTGTTACCGTCTACAGTCAGTGGGTGTGTACACAGCTGCAACAGTGCGAGCACAGCCTGTCTGGCCACTTTGGAGGGCGGGCAGTGCAGGGGTTTTGCAGAGAACATGGGCACACCAGGGTGCAGGGGTTCCCTATGGACTCCAACCAGCTGCCCCGGGTATGTAGGAGGGTGCCATGTCCAGCCTCGGGAGGCTAGCTGAGGGCTGTGGCATCTCCAGGTTTTCTGATGGCAGGTCCTGCAACCCCGCTCCTCCTCACCGACCCCAGTACCTTAGACAGTAGGGAGTAGGGTGAAAGGGATTTCCCCATTAGCCAAGATGGTGAAGGGGGAGGTTCTTACACTGAACATGTCGAAGACCTAGAAAGAGGAATGGATAGGACCCCAGTACACAAAAAATTAGCAAGATAATTGCCTAGAAAAAGCAAAACCCTCCCCTCCCTATCCCTATAAGAACGGAGGGCTTGAGCAGGAAGGGGAGATGGTCTTCGAGACAGGAGTTCACCATTCTCCCGAGTCTTGGCAAGTGAATAAACCTCTTTTTTTGCACTAGCATCTGTCTCATGAGTTTGGCTTTCCCTGCAGCAGGCAGCTGACCCTGCATTTTTGGTTACAGTTCCAAACTGACTGGCTTCCTCACAGTTCTGGATCATGCTCATTTTTAACTTAAAACCTTTACTCAGATTCTTCTGGCCTGGAAAATTTTTTTGACCCCTTTCCACATAGTTAAATCCTACCCAGTCTTCAAAGTCCTTCTCAATTAACACCTCTTCTCTGAAAGTTCTCTTATTATTTTGGCTCGGGTCATACCATCTTATCCCCTTCCCTGTATTCCTGTAACTCTTGCTGGAGAAAGTCTTACTGTAGCCATCAGCTGTATGGATATCCTCCAGCGAACGACCCTGCTTTTCCATGTGGTCATATACTAACTGTATTTTCTACTGATAAAATAGTGTACTTTAGATGGTCTTTTTCTAAAAATATATTTATTTTCATGAAAATATAAACAATTGATGACAAAACTACATAAGAAAAGTTATCAGATAAAACTAAACAATATAAATATTAAATTTTTAATGTTCTCTTCCTGAGATGGATCCAGTGGCAGTTTCTTAAAATATGAATCTAGAAAAGTTGGGTGAAATACACCAAATTGGTCAGATTCCCCCTAGCACTAAGCACTAAGATTTTTCAGGGCCCCAGACTCTTACCATTGCATTAAAAGATACTATCATCTGTCCCAATATAGTCACTGAAAACCTGACATAAAGTTAGGTTTTTAAAGCTCTTTGTGTGATAAGCTAGAGCTTTTATTTTTTGGAACTATTTTCTGCTGCCCGATTCATCAACCTTAAATGTTGTAGATAAAAGTCCACATTTCTGGAAACATTTAGTTTCCCATTGAGCTGAAGGAATCCACCAGTATTCCTCTAGACACCATCAAACGGTTTGTTGCTCACCCTGGAATGTCTTCCTTTGATTTTCCACTTTTCCTGTTCTTCAGTATTTTGAAGAGAGAAAATATTCACCAAACATTTTTGCTCAGGTGTGTTTGATTGTACTATCACATCAAGATTTACATTTGTGTATATGTAATTAGTAATTTGAGCATTGGTTAAACAGTCTGGTACATCACCTTTGTACTGCTTTCTTTCGAGTGGCTTTGGAGAATTACTCAGACCTCAGTTTGATTCTATCAGAGGAAATATCTCCATATGGCATAGCACCTTTTTAATATAATTTAATATATTAATTTAATTTATAATTTAATATAAAATTTAATATAATGTTTTAAAGTTTGATGTATGAATGCTTCTAGAATTTGCCACTTATTCAGGCTTTTATTCTTTGATGAAATATCATATGTAGTAATTCCTTTAAAATCCCTGCCAATATATGTAGTGGGATTAGTGGAAATAGTGAAGAAGAGGCAAAGATTTGAAATTTAGACCAGAAGTCTCTACTCTGTCTCTAAAATTTGTGTGATTTTGGGTAGCAGCTAAGTCAGTCTGAACCTTTGCTTTCTTATCTGTAGATAAAGATAATTCTAAACTTACCTACCAACATAGTTGTAAAAAAAAATATATATATATATATTCAATGTGCTTTATAAACGAAAAGCATTATTTTAAAAATCCAGCTACATGTATTAGTTATCCAGTATCCACTCATTTCCCTATGAAAGGGAATAATATTTTTCATATTATAGAAGTGATTCACTATTTTAATTGTTTTACTATTTTTGTTTATTTGGTTCATTTATTCTTTAGATATGTCTGTGTTGATTTGTTTCTGTTGATAGTTTTCTACCCAACTGAAATATGTCTGCTCTATTCGCTCTATTCAGTGGAGGACAGAAATGCCTATCTGCCTTGTTTGAAGTGATATAACACTGACATAAATGGCCGTTATATAAGGAAATAGTCACCTTTACCTTCCAGTCTATGATTAACCATTCTTGCTGAGCATTCAAATGCTCATGGCTTATTAATGGAATTAATTTGGGGCCTTACTGTTTGATTATTCTTTGGATGCTCAAATCAGATAGTTTTCAGTCTTAAAGAAGCAATTACATTAAATTATCTTCAAAGCTGACGTCATTTATCACTGACTAGAGATGGTCTATTGCCCCCAATAATTGGCCTTTGGCTGATTTAGGGTACTTTATGTTGAAGGTTCACAATACCATAGCAGTTCACTAAAAGGAAGCTCATAGGGCTTATCTACCAGGTAATACATACTTCCACAGACCTTCAGTTTACAGCTGTTTTGAATTCAGAGCCATAGACTCTCTGCAGGTATGGCTTTTCAGTTGTAAAGTGCTTAAACAGATGGGACATTGTTATTAGCATGGATAATATATTTTCATTGTATTAGGGGTGAAAGTGATTTTCCAGATAATGGTTTAGACAAATGTTTGTGGAATCTGTCCAGTTAATCCACCAAAAATGCAGCCTGGCTTTCAGGAGCAATTCCAGTTTTATTGAATGTTTTTGATTAAATATTTAACTCCTGTGAATTTCTTACCGTATTTTGAAGAAGCTCTTTTAGTTTATTTTCTTTTTGGAGTCATTGTTATTGCATTATTTAATTTAAAAGTGGCTTCTGGCTAATCCAGAAGCTCATTTTGAACTAAATGGTTACATGTTTTACTATATATTAGGTGATTCTTTTTTTGCTCTTTTTAAAAATAAAATTTAATTTATTGGGGTGACATTAGTTTGCAAAACCATAAAGATTTCAGGTACATCATCTGCACACTGCATTGTGTGCCTATCACCCCCAGCAGGCTTCCGCCTTTGCCCACTTCCACCTAGCCCCCACCCTCCTTTCCCTCTGCCTGTCACAGCATCGTTGTCTGTGAATATGTGTTACTGCATATGGTTGAGGTTTTTTTTTTGCTAATCTCTTTACCTTCTTTTATCCGGTGCCCCTTTCCTCCCTCCCCTCTGACAGCTGTCAGTCTGTTCCATGTATCAATGCCTCTGTTTCTATTTTTTTTGTCAGTTTATTTTGTTCATTAGATTCCACATATAAGTGAGACCATATGGTATTTGTCTTTCTCTGATTGGCTTATTTCATTTAGCATAATAATTCCCTGGTGCAACCATGCTGTTGCAAAAGGTACGATTTCCTCCTTTTTTTTTGTTTAAATCCTCACCTGATGATATGTTTTTATTGATTTTAGAGAGAGAGGAAGGGAGAGAGAAGCATGGATATGAGAGGGAAACATCGATCATTTGCCTCCCATACATACATGCCATGACCAGGGTTGAAACCTGCAACCTAGGTATATGCCCTGACCAGGAATCGAAACCACAAACTTTTGGTGTACGGAGCCACACTCCAACCAACTGAACCACCCAACCAGGGCGAGATTTTCTTACAACCATGTGGTATTCCATTGTGTAAATGTCCCACCTTTTTTTTTTTTTATCCACTCACTTACTGATGGACATTTAGGCTGTTTCCAGATCTTGGCTATAGTAAATAATGCTTCAATGAACACAGGGGTTTATATATTCTTTTAAATTAGTGATTCTGGATTCTTAGGATACATTCCTATATGTGGGATTACTGGGTAAAAAGGCAGTTCTATTTTTAATTTTTTGAGGAAACTCCATACTATTTTTCATAGTGGCTGCATCCCACCAATAGTGCAGTAGGGTTCCCTGTTCTCCACATTCTCACCAACACATGTTGTTTGGTGTTTTAGTGATGGTAGCCTTTCTGGCAGATGTAAGGTGATATCTCATTGTGCTTTTAATTTATATCTCTCTTATGATTAGTGACATTGAGCATTTCTTCATGTCTATTGACCATCTTTGGAAAAGTATCTATTCATGTCCTTTGCCTATTATTTTAATTGAATTGTCTTCTTGGTTTTGAGATGTGTAAGTTCTTCATGTATCAATGTATCATTGACAAATATATTCTCCCATATAATGGGTCCCCTTTTCATTTTGCTGATGGTTTTGTTTGTTGTGCAAAAGCTTTTTAGTTTGATATAGTCCCACTCGTTTATTTTTTCTTTGTTTCCCTTGCCCTAGGAGACATATCTGCCATGAGATATGTCTGAGATTTTACTGCCTATGTTTTCGTTTAGGAATTTTGTGGTTTTGTGACTTACATTTGTCTTTTATTCATTTTGAGTTTATTCTTGTGTATGGTATAAGTTGATGATATAGTTTCATTTTTTTGCAGGTCCAATTTTCCCAACACCATTTAGGTGATTCATTTCATAAGAGGTCATTTTTTAATGTTTCTGCACATATGGGGCGCAGGTCAAGGCTTGTTTGTTACATATTAGATGACATAATGTAGCAAGGACCCACAACCAAATGGATTATTCATTCCTCAAGCCAAGAATTAGCCACAGAATAGTAATATCATCTATTAATTCCACCAAAAAGTGTCTCTTATGTCGTTACTGTGCTCGGTGCTAAGCACACAAACTCAGCAAAGGGATCATTCATGACAACGAAATGACTGGTATTTAAAAAGTACAATTCAACTTGCTGTACTCAGAGAATATAACACTCATGAGCTGTGTGGCCTAGGTAAGTAATTTCTGCTACCCCAGGACCAACTTCCCCATTAAGATGGGGGGCATTAACCATATACACATCCCGAGTTGGAAGAGTTAAACGAGATATGGCTGCATGATACAAATAGAAGCTCTCATAGTAAAGAAAAAATAGTTTTGAATAACTTGAAATTCATAATATTTAGACACCATTTATACCCTTCCCCAAATGTCTCAGCTGACAAAACGTTAGCAACTAATATTTAAGTATTATTTTATTATTTCTAAAGTTCTTTAAGCCTCTAAAATTGCCAAGCCCCTCTATTGTTACCAACTTATGTAAGAAATGGGATGGTCACGACAACCGCTCTTAGTCTGGAAGGCTGTTCCTGCCCTGACATTTTCTTTGTCTTTTCTTTGTCTTTTGTTTCGACTCATTTATGAAACCTATACCATCGGTATCAACACCCTTTCACCAGCAATAAAAAATAACCCATAAAAATAGCTGTATTAGTTTCCTATTGCTGCTGTAACTAGTTGCCGCAAACTTAGTGGCCCAGAGCACATCATTTCATGTACAGTTTTGGAGGTCAGAAGTTGAAGGTGGGTCAGCAAAGATGCATTCCTTCTGAAGGCTCTGGAACAGGGGTGTCTAAACTTTTGGTGTCTCTCAGCCACCCTGGAAGAAGAAGAGTTGTCTTGAACCACACATTAAATACACAAACACTAATGAAACCTGATGAGCAAAAAAAGGTTTTAAGTAAATTTACAATTTTGTGTTGGGCCACATTCTTAAACATCTTGGAACACATGCAGCATGCAGGCCGTGGGTCGGACACCCCTGTGAGAGAATCCATACCCTTGCCTTTGCTGGCTTTGAGAGTCTGCCCGCAATCCTTGGTTCCTGACTCCACGTTACTTTGACCACTGCTTCTCTGATTTTGATTCTCCTGCATTCCTATTATAAGACCACTTGTGGTTACAATGAATTCACTTGGATAACCCCAGATATGCTCACATCTCAAGATGCTTAATCATGTCCCCAAAGCTCTTTTAGTAATGTAAAGTAACACCTTCCTGGGTTCCAGGGATTGGACCTTGGACACTTTGGGGAGGCTATTATTTTAACTGCAACGATAGCATAGGAAGATGAAAAGAAATAGGAAACACGTTTCATTTTTCAGGAATTAGTTGGGATGGCAGAAAATAGACCAAGCTCAGGCAATGAAGAATTGTGACACTATCTTTCAACAGAAATAATTAATTCCATTTGGACTCGTTGAGCATAAAGCCAAAGAGTAGTGTGAATTATAAAACAATGTTTGTAAAAGTGGTATATTGTCATTGAGTACCGAAGAATAACTAGAATTAAGTTAACTAAAAATGACCCTAGTAGACACTGTTGATAAATTTGCTTCAGGGAACAAATAGGAATAGTTTGAAGCTAGCATAAGGACTCATCATGAAATAATACTAGTTCGTTATATTTAATGGCAATATAAAGATCACAGAGAAGCTTTTTGGGTATATAACTGATGAAGCACTGAGACTCGGAGATATGTCGTAACTAGCTCAGGGTTACAGGGTGGATTGCTAGCTGAGGGTCTGACTGGCAAAGGTCAAATCTGTGAACTCTAATGTCTGAAGGTACCTGAAATCCATTTGATTACCAAAGTAGCTAAATAATTCCCTTTCAAGTCTTGTTTACACTATGATTTCCCTTTGACATTCTGAACACTCATATACTAAGACTATAGGAAAGTCTTAAACTAACAAATAACTTCTCTTTTTCTTATTTCTAATGTCATTGTTAATACAATTCATCACATCACAAAGGTTAATGTTTATTCCACTTTTCATCTTACCTCTGTCACAACCACTGGCAAAACTAACCATTGCCTATCATTTTCTCGACTACTTCCCATAAAAGCCCAAGCATTTTTATCACCCCTTAGGATGACCTACCTTTAGTCACTCTCAGGAATTATTTGTCCCTGTTAAATAACAAACTACTTCTCATGTGAGAATCAGTAACCCCACAAATAAGAGCGTCCGACCTCATGGCTCTCAATGTGGAGCTTACAGTAGTTATGCCATGTCTCCCAGTCTGGTCACCCATAGGGCTCCCAAATCCAGTCCCCGTGGAGGATAGATGTCTGTGTTCTTACTCTACCAAACGCATCCTGTGTTTACCAGAAAACCAACCTTTTCAGTCAGACCACTGCAAGCACACTCTTAAAATCTGGTGCAAAATCTCTCTTCGGTTTCGCATGGTCTGGGGGATAACAACTTACCTTTTGAACTACCCCCAAAGGATTCCAAAGTGAAATTCCATCATTCCAAATTTACTCTCTACACACAGGCTATTACCATTCAGCTGTTTTCCTGGGGTGAAATAAAATCTGGATTTTATGTAAAGGTAAAAGGTACTGTTTATTTAAAGATATGTAGTGAACAACAAAAATGTACCAATGACTCCCTAGGCTCTCTAGTTTTATGGAGCCCATGATTCAAATTTGTGTGTCAGTAAAATAAATCACAGTATGTTATAGGTCATCAGTTTCATTCTCACATTGTCCACCTGTGCTGTTTCCCAGCATCTTCTAAATTGATTTACTTAGCTAAAGTCACATGTTTCCATTAGCAGGACCACAAATAACTTACAGGTGAAATGAATAACATAGGGAAAACTTGAGTCTAGGCTCTGTGTGAATTACCAAAAGATCTTCCTACTGCAACCAATAGCCAACAAGAAAGGCTCCCTTATGCACCCAACTTCAGTATACAACTCACTCTCCATTCCTTCCACAGGCTTTGTGTTTTTATCTTCTCAAACACAGCTTAGGCAGCTGTTCCATCTTTGAAATATTATTTTTTCCTTAATAAATTCCTTGGCGTATATTATTATCCAATAAGGTTTACAGAGTAGGGGGGAACCCAATGGAAGAAAACAGCAGGCACTCCATCATTTTGAAAGGTTCCAATTGCATGAGCCTTTATGACAAAGACTTTTGCCATATTTTGTATCAAGAGCTTGTCATGTGGGCTCCAGTTCATAGTATGGATCGTTATTTTCCAAATTGAATTTGCTTATCTGCTCTTTCTTGTATGGGTAATGCTGCCTGGGAAATCATCCTCACACTACTTTTAAAGGTGTCTATTTGAATCCTCTTTCTCCCTTTTTGAACTCTCCATACTGGAATTAATAATATAATGTATGTGTGATAAAATAACTTATTTTGCAGGTTCTTTTGTCTCTGTGGTAACTCAGACTTAGGGAAAATACTTCAACTTTTAATTATTTTCTTCTATTTCACTTTGCAAACTTTCATTTTACTGCCTTTTGCCCAAAAGCAATAAAAAAAAGCACCACTATTTGGTTTCTTGATCACTTAAACAAACCTATACTATGAGATCCCCCTTCCCTCCCAGCCCCCATATCCAAAGCCAGTGGCCCTCTTCCAAGCCGAACATTGTTCTTTGCTTTAATACTCACATCCCCACCACCTTGTACACCCCTATTACTATTGTCTGCTCTTGTTGGTGTTGACAAAGCTGTCCCCAGGATAAAGCCAACCAAAGCAATTGCTTGGCCTAAAGCACCAGGTAGTTTTACACATTTGTCACCAGGCTGCAAGTCAGGGAGATGTAGTGGGGGTGGATAGGCAAGGTAAAGAGATGGTGGGGGGAAGGTTTTGATAGGGAATACTACAAAGAACCAGAGCTCACACTGTTTAACAATTTATCAGCCTCCCTTTCTACTCCACATCCCTCCCCTTCCTCTCCCCACCTTCCCAAAAAAACAATTGACAATATTATTCCATCCATGCATTCACATATCCCCTGTGTCAATTTTTGTTTCAAACAATAGTCATCAATTCTGGCTATCTTCAGCTAAAGTAAAATTTACTGAGCTATTATGAGACCTCACAATATTAATGAGAGTCAATGTAGAAAAATGACAAGACCTAGGAATACCCGAAGCCTGGCAAGTGGAAAACTCATCAAAGACAATACTGCAGAATCTGTCTGTCTACATGCTGACACCAATGAGATGCACATGAAGGCACCTAAAGATGTAAACCCCGGGGGAGGGAGTGAGATCTGAATGACCACAACTATTGTTAGTCCAGGCTGAGTCTTCGTGTGAATTATAACATGGCATCTCATCTGGGGAGAGGCAGCTATATAAATACCAGGCTTGGCAAGTAGACCCCAGCCAATGTTTAGTCCCCATTGACTCTTGACCTATTGCATGTATGAATAGGGCAAACCTTTGTAATTCTTCCCATGACTTTGCAACTGGGCTGGTGCCAGATGGAAAGAGGAAAGGGAAAGGAAGAGGACCTGGTTCGTTTCATATTCTTGGTGGGAGGTAGGTACCTCATACAGTGGAGAATTCCCTAAAACGGAAAATATAAGAGGTAATTTAAAGGCAAATACCATATGATTTCAGTTATAAGGGGAATATAATGAGCAAAACAAACTAACAAGCAAAATAGAACCAGAGACATGGAAACATGGCACAGACTGACAACTGCTAGAAGGGTGGGGGAGGGTGGGAATGGTGGAGAGAAGGAGACGGGGTTAGATAAAGAACATGTATGAATGACCCATGGACATCGACAACGGTGTGGGGATGGTGGTGGGAACAGGGGATGGGCTGGGCAGAGGAGGGCAAAGAGGGACAATTTGGGACAACTGTAACAGAATAACAATAATAAAAAAAGAAAGAAAGGAGGCTTCAATATTGGAAATATATGTAGAAAAATCCATTGTATACCCAGCTATCCAAATACATTTTTTTGTTACATTTTTGCTCTTCTATTTTTTCTCTTGAAAGAAAATACTGGCTCTGAGTAGAAGCAAAGATAAGAAGGATCTCCTCAGTTTATTACTGACCTGGGCTCCAACGTTCCTAAGTTCAACTTCCATATAGTTCCATAAGACTTCACGTAAGTGATAGTACAAGGAAAAAGATCAATTGTCAGTATTAGACAACTAGGAAGTCATTTTGCCTTTATTTATTATAACAATTTTAGGGAGAGAGAATTATATGAATTATACACTTTAGCAATTGAGATGTTTGAGAACACAAATGTTTAGGCCAAATTTTGATTTTGTTTAAATTACCTGCATGCATGTCTTGATTAGTAATCATATGTTCTTGGTAGATGTGAAATGAAGTAGTATAATACCTTTAAAATTTTATTTTGCATGTCTGTACTGATCCAGTAGCTTTCTGATTAAATATAGATTAAATATATAATTTTAATTTCTGTTCTCTCCCAAAACCTCATTAGAGTAAAAGTAATAAAAAATGGTAAAAAAAAAACCAAAAAAAACACAATAGAAAAAGAATGCAAGAGAAGATAATAATAGACTTAAATGGAAATGATTTGCAGTAAATGGAAAGTGAATGTAGAAGTTAGTGGAGCTGAGAAAGCTTGGTCAAAGTGCTGGCTGGAGAGAAAGGCAATTAGAACAGTACTTAGTTGTCTCTCCAAAACCATGGACAATATCACATGAAGCAGAAGGTGTGAAGCTGCAACGAGGAAGGTGGCAGGAAGCTTCCCTAGAGACAGCTAGGTAAGATCTTCTCCTCTGGTGTGTACAGTGAACAGACTCACTCACCCCAAGTCTGGCAGTAGACTGTAGGTTTATTCTGAAGCAGAACAAGCAACGCTGGGCTCACACACAATTGGTGGAGCAGAAGGCAGAGGATTAAGTAAAATTTCACACATTGACCTGTGGCGCCATAGACCCTGCTATTGCTCAGCATATGTTGCCAGCAGGAGATTGGATGGTTCTTTTTTGAAGAAAATGGAAAGCCTTAGGGTGAGGTTGCCATTAGAAAATGAATGGATTCCCAGCAAACCACTCTTAAGAAGAAGTATCTCAGCTGGAAAGCTCCATCTCCTCACACAGCACTTCCATTTGGGCTTCTAATTGGCTTAATCATAATTAAGACAGCAAAAATCCCTAACTATTGAAGAAAGTTTCACTCAGAAAGTAGGGAATACAGAGACAGAAAAACTGTGATTATAACTCTAATTTATGTTCCCAGGTAAATGGGAAGTCATTGCATCCAATGGAATACAATAAAAATGAAACAGTCCATTACCTAGAAAAGGATCTTCAAAACTAGAAAATGTAAACAGAATGAAAGGTTCATCTAAGAACTAAATAATAAAACCAAGTTATCTTCATGGAAAGTAGAACAAAATAAATTGGAAATTGTAATAGCTATAAAAAATAATATTAATAGATCAGCCCAAGAGCTCCAAAGGCTGACCCAAAAAAAGATACCAAAAAATGAGAACAGAAGGGGGGAAATTAGTAAACAAAACATGCAGGAAAACTAAAGCATGTAAATTTCCAAATAGCAAAGCTTTAAAAAGTCTAGCACAATTGTTGTTTAAAAATGATCACACTAAGGACCATTGCTGTGAGATTTCAAAATATTGGCAATAATGAGCAGTTAAAAACTTTTCAAAAAACAAAATTAAAAAGTTAACATATGAAAGAAAAAAAATTAGTATCAAATTGGAGTTCTTAAGAGAAATACTCAAAGCAAGAAAGAAACCCTCAAGAAAGAAATGGGGACAAAATTTTAGACTCTCCAAAACCAAAAAGATACATCATAAAAAGGAATCTAGAAATAACAGAGACACACATCTCTCATGAACATAGATACAAAAATCCTAAACCAAATAATAACAGATAAAATCCAATGATATACACAAAGAATTATACAGCACAACCAAGTGGTATTTTTCCCAGATATGCAAGGCTGCTTCCACATTTGGAAATCATTTAATGCAAACCATCACTTTAACAAACTAAAGAAGAAAAATTATATGATTGTATCAATAGATTATAGAAAGTGAATTTGACAATATTTAACACCCATTTATGATTAAGGAATAAAACATTCTCAGCAATCTGGAAACAGAGGGTAACTTCTTCAACCTGATATAGAATGTTTACAAAACGTCTACAGCTAACATTATACTTCATGGTGAGAAAGTAGATGTTTTCCCTTTAATATTGAGGAAAGTATGCCCCTTGCACCACTCTTTTTCAACATCATAGTAGAAATTATAGCTTGTGTAATAAGACAAGGAAAGGAAATAAAAAGTATACAGGTTGGGAAAAAACAAAACAAAACTAAAACTGTCTTTGTTCACAGATGACATGATTATCTCTGTAAAACATCCCCCCAAAATAATATTAACAACAATATTGACAATACCAAATGATGATGAGAATGTGAAGGAACTTTTATTCATTACCAGTGGGAATGCAAAATGGTATAGCCACATTGGAAAACAGTTTGTCAGTTTCTTACAAAGTTAAATTTGGTCTTACCATATGATCCAGCAATTTGCTACTAGGTATTTAACAAAATGAGTTGCAAACTTTTGTCCTTACAAAAACCTGCACATGAATGTTTGTAAAAATAACATTCATAATTGCCAATATACTGGAAGCAACCAAGATGTCCTTCAAAAAATAAGTGAATAAAGTACATACGTACAGCAGAATATTATTTATCAGTAAAAAGAAATTAGCTATCAAGCTATAAGAAGACATGGGGAAAACTTAAGTGCATAGGCTTAGTGAATGAAGTCAGTATGAAAAGGCTACACACTTTATAATTCTAACTATACCAAATTCTGGAAAAGGTAAAACTATAGTAACAGCTAAAAGATCAGTGGTTGCTAGGAATTTCATGGAGTAGAGGAAGGATAATTTTTTAAAAATTCTGGACCCTAATGATTGACAGTTCTCCCATGTACAGAATGAACTTACCTTTTCCCAAGACCCCAAAAGTCTTATCTCATTATGAGGTCAGGTTCAGGCTCAAGTCCAGAATATTTCATCAGCTAAATTAGTTTGAAGTGGAATAGGGTAGAAGGAGATTTCTTCAGGGAAGTTCTTCAGTCACAGCTTTTCAAGTATGATTTCTCTTGATTTGAAAGCTTGTGAACCAAGAGAAAAATTTTTACCCACCCCTCCAACTTCATTCACCCTTTCTACCTACATACCCTGTTATTGGATAATTGTCATTTAAAAACTTGGAAAAGGGAGGCCCATAATAGACCATACTGGTCAAAAGTAACTCTAAAATCTAACTGGGCGCCCATTTACAGACTTTGATTAGGACTCAGTTCTCCTTTCCACAAGTGGAAATTCTCCTCTCCATATCTGTTGGTAGGTTATCTTCCTTTTCTTTAAAAATGGTCTGTGTTTACCACTGAGTAATTTTCTCAGTGTGCATCCTGTTCATGGAAGTTCAAGGACCCAGAGACCTCTTTTCAATATAAATGATTTTTGTCCTATTCAGTCAAAATTATAGGTGCTTCCACAGTTTTAATTCTCTTAAAATCTTTCTAGCTTTCTTATAAATCTTATTCTAGTTGATACCATTAGACAAAGCCACACTCATAAATCTCCTTGAGACAGTCTTCACTCTATTTTGGGTTGAGCATCGGCATCTTTGGACAAGGCCTTTCAGATTTTTAAAACCTTTTTCTAGCTGAGAAGGTAGCTGAGATATAATCTTAAATCTCTCTGAGGTCATGACCTCTTATACTCTATCTTAATCTGACCACCTAATCAAAATTGTTCTGTTCCCTTTTCTCATCACATAGTTAATCATAGGACTTAATATTTCTTGATATTTTCTGGTTTATTTTTAAATTCAATTTTGATCTGATCCTGCTCATTAGGATGTAAGATCCACAGGCTGAGAATGTTTTGTTTTCTATTGTATACCCAGTGGGTGTTACACGGTGGGCCATGAGTGAACCAAGAAGTGAACATTGCTACCGACAGTGGCATTAGTACTACTTTTACTATGGCTATTGATTTAATAATAACAATTACAATTGCAATGAAACTCATTAGGAAACGGAGCCACATGTTTCCATTAGAGAGAGTCTGGCTTCATTAGAGGCCCCTTGTGGATGCAACAAAGTGGGGAGAGCAGGGATCCATTTTAAAAGGTGCCATCAGGCTCTTCCTTGGCTTATATTTGTACGCAATTTCCATATCTATTCTCAGTTTCTAAATTTCTGTCTAGCACTGAGAGGAAGCACTCAATGTAGTGTAACTTTTACTATTGTTAGGAGAGGGAAGAACCTCTATCCTGGAATATATCCTAACATTTCATTCATCATTCTGACTTCAGTAATGAAGAACTTGAGCATAAAATGTATCTTTATAATAGATTTTTCCATTAATAGACACATTAATGTGCTTCTATTTATTTAAATAGAGACTTTCATCATGAGATATTCAATTATATGAATAACAACAAGAAAAATAACTAATAAAGAAGTATTATCAATGGCACCATTTCACCTCTTATTAAAAATGAACACTGAATTATCTAATGGAAATTTATAGATCAGTTACCATTAGTTTAAACTAGATTGACAAAACTGAGACAGTTCCATTTTTCCATAAGCACCCTCAGACAGAGTCATGCATTCTTGTAAATTGAAGGAAACTGCTAGTATGCTATATTTATTTTCCAGTTCTGTTTTTTCTTCTGTCTTTGTGAAGTTTACAGGCATACCTGCATACCCATTTTCAGGGGCAGCATCAGCCCAGGATTTTCTCACTCTAATTCCCTGCATCAAACACTTTATATAACATTCCATCCTCACCATAGATTATTACAGCAGGGCTAGACAACTTTTTCTGTGAAGGGACATAGATAAAATACTTTAGGCTTCTCTATCATAATTTTCTACCAGTAGCATAGAAAGCAGTCTGTGTGGAAACAAATGAGCTGACTTTGTTCTAATAAAACTTTATTTATGGATCACAAAATTTTAATTTCATACAATGTTTACCTGTTACAAAACATTGTTCTTCCTTTGATTTAAACTTAAAAATATAAAAACATAAGCTTGCAAGTCATATCAAGACAGCTGGCAAGACAGATTTGGCCCATAGACCATTGTTTTCTGATCCCTGTAATCTACAGATCGGGAAACAATTTCATGGAAGTCACAAAACTTTCCCAAAGTGATACTACCAGTTAGTGGGGCCGCCCAGACTCAAAAGTGAGAATCTCTGATTCTTAACCCATGTGGTATTGGGTTGGCCAAAAAGTCCATATGGGTTTTTTTTCTGTAATATAAAGACACATTTTTCATTTTCACGAATAACTTTTTTGATTTGGATATTTCGTGTATGTCAGCTATCTCCCACATGGTATAATGTCGAGTGTTCTCAGGTAACGTCTCAGTTTGATCCATGTTAACTTCAATTGGTCAACCCAACCATGGGGCATCATCCAGTGAGAAATTTCCAGCACAAAACTTCACAAACCACTTTTGACACATTAGATCAGTCACAGCACCTTCTCCATACACTGCACAAATCTTTTTTTTATTTTTTTGCATTTCAGCTGCATTTTTACCTTTCTTGAAATAATAAAGCGTAACATGCCAAAAATGTTGCTGATTTTCTTCCATCTTCAGTATTAAAATGGCTACACAAAAATTCACCGATTTTGATGTTTTTGTTTTTAAATGCACGCTGATATGACAACTGTCACAATACAATCTAACAAAATTATTTCGAGTGAAGTTAAAGACAACTGGGCACTACTGGAACCATCCTATGGGGGCGGGGGTGGAAACACTTTTGGCCAACCTGATATATTGCCTCTTGAGCAGTCATCTTAACTCCTATTGTGACTCTTAAAACTAGTTTAATGAATCTGGGAATTCAGATTACTTTTGTTTAGCCTGGAAACCTAACCATGACTTATAGCATTACTTATATGGCAGAAGAAATTCCCATTTTGAAGTTCCATCATTAGTCTGGGATTATTTTTCATTCTGGGGTCTACCTATATGTACATATATGCTTACATATGAAAATAATTCCTCCTTCTTCTACAAGCATTTAAACAATGGTGTTATTATTTATATGTGATGATTGATTTACACCAATGTGCAAACAGATATTAATCAGCGTCCCTTGGGATCTATGTCCAGGACCCGCAGTTGCAGCACACCATGCCCCGCCCCCACTCCCAGCTGGGGATACATAGAGGTTAACTGCTCAGCCAGAAAGGACACCATAGATTTCTCCTTAGTAATGCAGGATGATCATAATATTTGCACAGAGTTCTGCTCTGTCTCATGGTAGTATAACTATAACTATATAGTTGACTGAGCATCTGGGACAGTGCACCATACAAAATGATTTTCCCAACCCTAAAGAAAAGCAAGTAACGTGTTAGTACAAATGCTTATGTTTATACCTCCTTTCCCCCATGTCTTTACTCCCAAATCTTTTCTCTCTTGGGGAGATTTGGGTCTAGTTCTGTTTGTTGAAAGCCTACTCATTATCTTTAACTCTAAAACTCAAACCTTTTGTATTTTCATTCAAAGGGGAGCATTGTTCCAAATCATCCATTATTTTCAACACAGGCGAAATAATATGGGCTGTCAAGGGCCCCCAAACACAGGTAATTTATTGCTCAGAAATGCTGGATTGAATGTGTTCCCCAGAAAAGCATTCTTCAAAACTAAATATCAGGCACCACTGTGTAGGAATCCGACTGTAAATGATTAAAACACGATGGATCACTGGTCAGTTGTTTGGTCTGTCTAGAATCATTATGCTTGGAAGAGAAGTTAAGAAGCTAGGAAAGGAAACCCTTTGAGGTCTGTTCTCTATAAAGAAAGAGGACTAAAAAGAAAGCCCAGGCCTCCTCCCCCAACATCATAGACAATGCACGTGTATACACACAGACACAAACACACACAGCCATATATCGCTGAAATAGCCCAGGGCTAAGGGTTAAGAATTACAAGGGAAAGGTTTAAAAATGCAAGTTTGGGCAATGATTTAAAACAGAGAAAAAAGAAGTCAAAGCAAATGAGCATTATTTAACCCTATAAATTTGCTCTCCTGTGGTATACATAAAGCTGTAGGTAAGAGGCATTTGTTTGCTCACTGTTATGGCTGTAAGCCTAGTAAAATAAATTTATTCAGGCATGCCAGTGTATCTGCACAGGCTTTCTTTTCACCTTTTATGGAAGTCCTGAACAAAGAAGAGTATCTTCGCTTCTGCCAGGGAGGCAGTTTCAATCAGACTGATGAATAAAAAGCACGGCTGTCAAAAATGATCCATGGCAGGCTAAAGTTTAGACGTCCAAGTGCCCATTATCCTATTAAAAATGTGTCATTAATGTTGGCCTGGGCTAATAGAGCAGGGCTCTGCAACACACTAAATTACTCCTCAATTTTAAAATCTCAATTCCAGGAAGAATTATATAGGATAAAATGTGGAACCTCAGCATCACAAAACAGAGACTCTTCAATGAGACAAGGGTTTGGTTTTGCAGCCTGCAAAGGTAGGTTTATCCATTTACATATTTGGTAAGTCTGCGGTTATGCCTGTTTCCTGAGAACTTTGATTGACAAATGATTATTCTGGGACATTTACTGCTTTTATCTGAATTAAGCAAGGCTGAATTATTTGATTTAAAAAAAGCCATTTTTAACATTCTAAAACAGTACTGAGAACTTAGGAAGCTTTGGGAACCTTAGACAGCCTCTGCTTTACCCCCTCATTTTACAAATGAAAACACTTAGGATAGAATTTGAAACTCTCCCAAACCACATGTCTAGAAATGGCATAGAGGCCTCAATTTCTCCCCACATCGGCCTCTCTGTGGGCTGTATATCCTCACAGTATGGTGGCTGACCTCCTCTGGGAGGATCGCTTCAAGATAGCAAGGCAAAGGGCACGCTGTCTTTAATGACCTAGACTTGGAAATCGCACGCTATCATTTCCTCCATATTCTGTTGTTTATACAAGTTGGTCTTATTCAGTGTAGGAGGGGACACCAAAAGGATATTAAAAAAAAAAAAGAAGAAGAAGAAGAAGAAGAAGCAAGGATCGTAGAGGGGCATCTTGGAAAATGGCCTCCCAACGGTCCTCACTGAAACTTATGCTGTGTCTACACTGGGGATATTTTGTTGATTTTGCTGAATGGGCTGATCAATTCAAACCATCCAATTGTTACACAAACTGTTTTTCATTATTATTACTGTGTAATAGCGTCTAACAATGATAGCCATATACAACTTACAAGTATTTTCATAGACATTATCTCATTTAATCACAAATTTGATTGAATACATTTATTTTTCAGTGGCTTTAGCTTTAGAGTTTTAAAGATAGTAAAGAAAATTCCCTTAATACCTTTACCCAGCTTTCCCTAATGTTTGCATCTTATATGATTATAGTGAAGGTGTCAAAACTAAGACGTCCACATTTGGTTCAGTGCAGTTAGCTGAACTCCGGTCTTTATTCAGATTCCCTATTATTTCCACTAATGTCCTGTTTGTGCTCTAGAATCCAATTCAGGACACCACATTTCATTTAGTTACTGTCTCCTCAGTTTCCTCTGCTCTAAGACCATTGCTCAGTATTTCCCTGTCTCTCATGACCTTGACACTAAAGACTACTGGCCAGGTATTTTCTAAAATGTCCCTCAACTTGGGTTTACCTGATGTTTTCCCATTATTAGGGTGAGTCCATGGGTTGTGGAAATAATACCACAGAGGCGATGCTTTCTTTTTTATGATATCAATATGCCTTATTATTACTGGCGATGTCGACTGTGATTTCTAGGTTAAGGTTTTCTCTAGATGCTATCTCCATCACAAAGTAAATATTTATCTCTTTTCAAATTCTGTTTTTAAAAGTGTATTACCAGTTCAGCCCTATTCCAATGAGAGGGAAATTCTCTTGAAAAGAATTTCAAAATTTTGCGGACATAAGTTAAAACCATCACAGTAATTGAAAAATAATTTGAGTGAGATACTTTGAAACTATGCAAATATCCTGTTTCTTCTTAAAGGTTTATCCTTTAACATCCATCAGTGAACCTTGCTGTAGTATTATAATGGTGACTTTCTAACCCCCTTAATTCTTCTATAATTATTAATTGGATTTTTTTCTGTCAGGAAGATTTCTCCTTTCTTCATTTAGTTACCTATTCAATCATACAGTATATCAAAATGGATTCATGGCTATTTATGTTATATTTTGGGTCATAATCTCATACTATTATTTATTTTAATGTTCAAGTTGTTCCAGGTTTCACTATTAAAATCTTTTATGTTGCTGCCTGTGTCCTTTTGGCATGATCACCACCACCCCTATTTCATGTTTTCATGTTTTTTTAACCTCACAAAATATTCTAGGCTTATCTTCAATTTTCCCTGCTTCTGCCCTAATGTAACAGGAGAGTCTGGTCAGATTGTTGAGGGGTGGGGAGAAACCTCAATCTGACAGGAGAGGCTGCCCTGCCCCCCACCCACCCAAAAGTAGGGGTTGGAGAAAACCCCAAGGTGGCAGATTAAGGCAGCAGCTGGCAAAAGGGCCTGACTTCCAAAGGGAGGGACCTCTGAGAGAGTTTGGGGAGTGACAAAGGCAGCCCAGAATCTAAACTAGAGCCGGGGTGTGATTTCATACCTTTGAGGCAAGAGTAAACAACTAACGTAAGCAGCTTATGATACCACTTGAACAGAGGATACGTGGGCTGTGGGGGCTGGAAAGGCCACAATAGACATGTAGCAAGATGACACTTCATCCCAGGTAGAGATGCAGTGCCCTTGCTCAGCTAGAAAACCCTCCCACCTCCTTCCAGATAATAGTAGCCAGAGAAGGGGCTGAGATTCAGTCCAAGCTGACACTCATGGTAGACATTGGCTGGGAATTGGCTGGGAATTTGGACACTCCCACAGTGCATAGGATTTTAGGGGAAAGATTTAAAATCGCGGGTGTACAGAAGCTCCCTCTCTCTTCCTCACCCCTTGCTCCCGGTCAAGATGGGGCAAGGGATCCAGTGGATGCACAGTCCCTCTCAGGTGCCCTTTTCCTCACCCCACTTGCATGGTTGGAAGCCAGCTAGCTGAGGCTGAGTCTCATGTGCGGGATGCGAATTCCACCAGCAGTGGGCCCATGGGATTCGGGCCACTCATGGCTCCCAGTCTGGAACAAGCTCACGTGGGATGCACACCTCACCAGCAGGTGGGCCTATTGGATGCTTCAGCCCTGTGTGGCAAAGCGAGGGTCCTAGACTGCTCCCATTCTCCGGCCCTGAGAGCAGCAAACAGATACTTGGACCTAGAAGGCTTCTCAGCCCCAAGGGTGCAAGCAGCCCTGGACACGAGGGCCCAGTGGACTGAGCCTCTCGCACAACTGGCTGCAGTGATCTGGCAGTGCACCCTGGCCCCAGGAGACAGAGAAAGCTGCGGCAAGACAGTGGAGATGCTGGCTTCTCAAATATACTCTTAAGAGAGAGAGAGACATCCTGGAGCTGGAGAGATGGGGACCCAACCGTGTAGCAGCTTAGGACTCCAAAAAGGCAGATAAGAATAAAGGGAGTGGGTGTCTCTGGGAATGGACTTGGATTTTAGTATTTTTCAAAACAAGGGGGTGTCTCTGTTTGCAGAAGAGAATGGCTTGGGGCAGTGGAGTCCCCAGGTCCCCCAAATAGGGCATCCTGTTACTAAAAATGTTTCTCCTTCCCTACAAGTCTCTGTTTTATGGCTGTGTGTGGCAGCAGGCAGCCAAATCCCATTTAACCCTGTAACACTAGAATCATCTTTTTCCCCCCTTCTAAGGAGTTCTGTTTGTTTTTACTGGAGAATATTTAGAAACCAAGTCCTAAATGATGGTTGTGCTCCTTGGTCCTGGGATGTCATGGCTTCTAGATCTTTGCAGACAGAACTAGAGAATATAAGTAGGTGTACTGAACCAGGTACAGCTTCATTTTTTAGTGTTGTCTGTGTGTCAGGCACCATACAAGCCATTTTACACCCCCCGTTTCATCTTGTCCTTACCACAACTGTATGAGGTAGGTTAAAATCTGAGACTCTTGTAAACTGAGATGTCTTCTAACACTAAGCATAGCACATAGCATCAGAGTCAGGATCCAGTCTCAAAGAGGTGAAATTGATGGCACGGCACTGATGTACTGCCTGTAAAATCAGCCATCTCAAGATAAGGGAATGTTTTCGAAATAACTGCTAGCACTTGAAAATCCACACTGGATCCTCCAACTCTAAGATTATTTACATTTAAAAATGTGATTTTTATCTCCCCCGTTATTGTAATTTTCACACTCTAGGGTTCTAAGTTTTATGGTTGTTTTTCCCCTATTATCGACCTTTGGTGAAAAGAATTTCCAAAAGAAATTTCTTCTTTTTAAGAAGGTCAGATAAGTAGCTATTTAAAGGAGCAATTACAAAGCAAGTTAGAACCTCATGTATACACACTGACAATGATTGGGAAAAGGAGAAAGTCTTAATGGTGAGAAGAAATTAGTTTGTCGGAGACTGCTTATTTCTTCATAAAGAAAGATTCAGGAACAGAAAAGGGCCTGTTTATAAGATTGATTTGCTTGTGTAGCTGAGAAAAGTTCATACATGTATTTTTTGGAGGCAATCACAGGCTTTCTCTTTCATTTTCTTTTGCTTTCTGTTTTCAAAAAGCACAATATTTTGAAGAGGCTCATTCTACTTAACTCTCATGTGGTTTAAAAATCTAACCTAGACATATGTTGTTAATATTTTTATATGCCAGGAGTCCAGAGGATAGGAACAATTTTAAACTTAACTTTTTAATTTTGGTTTCCTGACAATGCTTCTTTTCTCAGCCTGAAGAATTTTGCAGTGCCAACAGTTATGAATCTTTCTGGGTTCAAAAATGACTTGGTGACATGGAGCAAATAAGTGGTTATAAACTGAATGATGTGGACAGAAAGGTAGTCCCATTTATTGGCACAAATTATCATCTCTGTTGTGATATTGAAAAGGCTGATTACATATAAGATGATTGAAATAAATAAAGAGAAATAACTTGAAAATAGTGCAAAATAAAAGTATAATATGTTTACTATAGAAAAGCTATATTTCCTCAAAAAAAAAACAACAGAACTTAAAATTATTGAGGAAACTCAGTATGTCATCCCCACTGGAAAGATAGATTCATTGTTATAGCAGCCCAATAAATAAATTTAAATTGACTTATTATCATTCAATTTTTTAAGAATATTAATTCTGTAGTCTGTAAAAGGATCAACCTTATTTCTCTCATTTGGGGAGTGTTTTCAGATGACTGTTAAAAGGATCTTTTTTCTTTTCTTTTTCATTCAACTACTGGAGAGTAACTAGAAACAAATCTGTTGCTTCAGATAAATATTCAGCCCATATGTTATCTTTCATGGTAACTGATGGAAGTGTGAAATCCTCCTCAGTAAATTCTGCTTGCAGTCTGTCTTGCTCTCCCTTCCCCCACCACCATATGTAACACATTTTGGGAGTGGGAGAATAGTTTCTTCATTGTTTGACTTTGTTGCTTGCATTTTCCCTTGAGTAATATAGAATTTTTAAAGGGAATCAGGAATACTATTAATAGTACAAAGAGTGATGGGCAATGGAAAGAAAAAAGAAAAAAACAGATGAACATTAAGTATACTCTTCAAATCTCTGTGTGGTGGGAGACAGAAGAATTATAATAAACTCTGGACACAGAGGACGGGGTTTGATCGCAGAACACCATCTTCCTAGTCGACCGGGGCATGTTTCTTCATCTTAATTTTCACACCTGGAGAATGATGATACCTAATATCTACCTTGCAGTATTGCTGTAAGATTTTAAAGGGATAATCCAAGAAAAGTGAGTGGAACACTGCAGGTATTTAATAAATATTAGTTTATTTCCTACCTTCCCTCCATCTCACCACCATTCTTATAATCGATTATGAAAAATTGTTTACCATGTTTTAATGATTTATGAGCATTCAACCAAAATCATGAGTGTGATCAAGTACATGTTTTCTGAAAAAAGATTGACCAGAAAGACAGTCTAAGTTGACTTCTCGGTAAACTTCTGTTGTAACTAGAAGACTTGGGAGTTAGAATACAGACCAATACTTTAGGAGAATTTAACCTCAGGCCAAATACTTTTACGCTGGGAAAATAGTCTTTGATGTTTGAATGGGTCTGAGTGTTGCTGGGAGCCAAATGTGTAGGGTAGGACCCCTTGTGAATTGAAACATCAAAAAAGATTTGCATTAATTCCCTGCAAACCAAACATATAGAGTTTCCTGCACTTCTAATTGAAATGTAATAACTGTTTACAGATTTGACTGTGCTATCACCACAGAGTAATTGCCTTTCCACACCAAGCAAGTGGGAGATGAAGCAAATGTGCCTAGAAGGGTTTGGAAGTTCAATAAAATGTTTCTAAAAATACTGTTATGAATGGTGTCTTTCCTGTCTCAAAGCTCAGTCAGAGCTCGACCTCACAGAGTCAAGTTACTGCTGGCCTTGGATGTCAGAATAAACCTTTATTACTTCAGCTTGGGTTTGTTAAAACAGGAAACTGCATTATCTCAAAAAGCTGCATTTAAAAAGTTATTTATTGTTAGTTTTTCATATGTTCTGCATAGTATCGGGTTCAAAAAAAATCAAAGGCATCTTGGCTTCCTTACGCACAAATAAGTATGTTGGCATTTCTGCAGAGGGCAGAAAGAAAGAATGCAAAGAAAAGTGGTGCACTTGAAAAATCCTAATGAATCCCACTGCAATGCATTCATTGTGAAAATGCTCAAGAATCATTTATAATGGAATAGTAAACAACCTTGCTCAAAGCAACTGAAAAAATAAAACAGTATTTGGGAACAGATTTACTCAACACAATGAGAGAAAAGGTGGCTTTCCTCCATCCCCAATCCCAAAGGCTTTAGAGTATCTTTCTAAGTGGCAAAATAATCAGGGAAAAGGGGGAGATTTCTGCCTTTTGAGAATGTTAGAAAAATAATACTCCATTATAGAAGGAATCTATCTTTTTTGAGAGCTTATGTAACAAATCTCATGAGGCCAGTATTATTTTCCCCATTTTAAAGATAAGGAATCTAAGGCTCTGGGAAGTTAATTGTTTTCCACACAGTAAGTTACAATATATAAGCTGAAATCCAGTTCAAGCTTTCTCCACAACCAGTCCTCTTTCCAGAAAATGGGGTAGCTAATTTCAATTCAGAAAAGAGAAAAGTTAACTTTGTTAAGAGTATGACGAAAACTGGTCAGAATCTTAAGTATTTAAACACAAGTAATATTCAATGACCAACTCAACATTAACATCCCCAAGGGTCAGGATTCCATATTTGTGGCTCTAGTCAAAAGCAAACATGTTTACTAGCTGGTGGATAAATGATATTGGTTTGTTTGGATAAAATTCAACTTCTTTAAAGTTACTGATATTACTGATGTTCAAATTTTATGATAAGATATTTTTATAATGTTTGAATTCGGTTTGTATATCTATCTACTCTAGCTACCCTAACAAAATTCCACAGAGTTAGTGGCTTAAACAACAGAAATTGATTTGTCACAGCTCTGGAGGCCAGAAGTCCAAGATTAGAGTGTTATCAGGATTGGTTTCTGATGAGAACTCTTTTTTCCTGGCTTCTCACGTGTCTTCATGTGGCTTTTCCTCTGAGAGAGAGGTATCTGATGTCTATTCCTATAATGACATAACTCTTATTAGATTAAGGCCCCACCCTTATGACCACATTTAACTTTAATTACCTCCTTAGAGGCTCTCTCTCCAAGTGCATTCACACTGATGGTTAGAGCTTCAACATGAATTTTTTTTGGGGGGGAAACGCAATTTTACTGATTACAGCTTGCTCAGGGGATGAAAATAGTAAGATGGATGAATGTAGGGAGAAAGAGAAGAAAATTTTATTTCCATTTATTCCAATCTAATCTCTCTCTCTCTCTCCCTCTCTCTCTCTCTCTCTCTAATTAGAGCTGGAAATTTTATTTGAAAGCATGTTTTATATTTTGCATATTGTAGTTAATTAATTCTGAAGAAAATTCCTTAGGTTTACCTTTCTGTTCTTGGTGGTATTCTTTCCTATTAGTCTGAGAGATATGCAGAGGAAACTGATCACATTGATTTATTTTTATTTTTATTTTAAAAAAAAGTCTCAGCCAAGGATATGTTTATGATTTTAGAGAGAGAGGAAGGGAGATAAAAAGAGAGAAAGAAAGAGAGAAAGAGAGAAAGAAAGAGAGAGAAATATTAATGTGAGAGATGTTTCCACCTGCAACCCAGGTGTATGCCCTGAATGGGGCTTGAACTCACAACCTTTTGCTTTATGGGATGATGCTACAACCAGCTGAGCCAGCCAGCCAGGGTGGAATTGCTTATGTTTAAAAATATTCACAAATATATGCCATATCTAAACTTTTATATTGTAGAACACTGTCCATATTATTAAGAAGAATGCGTTTAAAGAAGTTTTCAATGATTTTAAATTCTAACACTTATTGTCATCATAATAATTTAATTTTGAACAAAGCATTCACTATGTAGTATTGGCATTTATGTCCTTCAAAAAGAAAAAAATATTAACTGAATTCTTAAAATCTTTTACTATGAAAAATGATTGTCAGACTTAGAATGTGACTGGATAATCTAAAGAAATATTTTGTGTAAAAGGTTAGTGTCCTCTGGTCTACTAATTTGTTGAAAACATCAAGTCGTTTTTTTTTTTCTAATTTCTAACTAGCTTGCCAAAATTTCCCCCTCTGTCTTTCTTCCTTCATATGGCCTTTCTCCCACTCTTATTGGGTTAAAGGTCTTTGTAATCTGGATTTGAAAATACCCTAGACAAAATTTTCTTTACTATAAATTATGGAAGAAAATGCCTGTGATGTATTATTCACAATAACATTATACAAAGTCCTTCTTTCAAGCCTGTGGGCTATCTCCCCAGCCTAATTCTTCATGACCTTTCCTGGGTGATGACAAAATCTTTGTAATGGGCAAGGACCCTCTCAGATAATGATTCCACTATTGCTTCCCCACTCTCCATCGCACCCCCCAGTTCCACTCATTTCAGTTCATTTTTCTATGAGACATCTTCTGTAAGACATCTTTTTCAATTAGCATAAGCACTGCACCTCCCCATGCATACAGCTCCTCAAAGGGTTTAGAATAAGACCCAAACCCCAGTTTTATGTGAGGCCTCTTTTTTATCATTTTGGTTTGGCCTTGACAAAATTCTCACCTCTTCTGATAGTTGCTCCCTGTCCACCCTGGTTAAAGTACCACCCCAATTCCCATCCAGTCAGTCTCTAGCTCTTGCCCAATTTTACTTCTCTTTATAGAATTTGTCACTCTTGAGTAAATAAATAAATGTACACGCACACACATGGCATGGGCAAAAGCAGGTTTGCAGTTGTGAGTACTTTTGCATACATATACATACATTCCTACCATTTTTGATGTGTATTATCAGTTTTTACCCCCACAGTATGGAGCTCATAGGTCCATTGGCTCAGAGACTTTTGTCTGTCATGTTTACTGTTGTACCTGTATGCTGCAACCGGGCTATCAGCTAGCTGGGTTACATTATTGTCGAGAGCCTGGGGTCATTTTGTCAGGCTCACATGGCTGCTGGCAGAATTCTGTCGTGAATAGTTGTGACACTGAGGCCCTGTTCGCTGCTGCCTACAGAGCAGGGGCCTCTAAAGGCCCCCTGTAGCTCCTTGCCACATAACATCCTCCACACGCCCTTTCATGCATTGAACCTCTCACGTGTCTTTTGTCTCTGGTCACCTGGTTAGGTCAGGCTCACCCAAGCTCAAGGAGCAAACACCCCAGGAGGTGTGTATCTTAGGGGCATTTAGAATTATGCAACAATATGCTCAATAAATTCTGAATTTATAAAAGTGGTACCACCATACTTCTGCAACAAATTTCTAAAATTACAAAAATGAAGACAAAATAGTATGTAATTGTTAAACACCACAACGCATGTTTTTATTGTTCTTTTGTTTCAATCTAATGCTGTATGTACCTTGTCATAACTAAATTTTGAGTGGCTGACATTGTTATTCTCACAGATGTGATAATCAAAATTTAGTCACGAGTTTATGGGATGCTTGTTCATACTTAACTAATCTTCTATGTAAAAATGTAATCTGGAGAGTTCTCTTTTTTTCTTTTTCTTTTTCTTTTTCTTTTTCTTTTTCTTTGTTGACATAAAAAGACAGCATTCCTCAGTTGCTATTTTAGTTTGGTCGGAATCAAGTGATTGCTTCTGGAAAGAAATCAAGGAAGTCACAAAATGTCATGCATGCTCTCTTTATTCAGTGCTCTCCTAACTGTCTGAGCGAAGAGAAAGGACTCGGTGGGAGACTCTGAGGAAGCTATAAAACACTGTGGCAAAACGAGGCCCAAGAAACCACGACTGCTGAATTAGGCGGAGGACCTCTGCCAAATATCCGATTAAACTGTACGAAGAGCACAAAATAAACTTTCCTATGGTAAGCACTGATTTTAAAAAAAGTAATTTGGTTTCTCCTTTTAAACTGTTTTCTTAATCCCATACTTATTTTTATCGTTTTCTTCCCATGATTTATGATTTTCTGATGAGAATTGAGAAGACAGCACTAAAAGGGCTGTCAGTCTGTTTATTCTTGGTATTGATTATGAATGTGTCTTTAGTATGGTAGTCGATAAATGGGAAATTTTGACTCCACTCTTTATATGTGGTACAGTCTTGTGGAACGTACCTTCCTTCCACCTCTGTTAGCCTGTCAGTAAAATGTGAATAGTGACACTTAATTCAAAAGACTGACGTCAAGAGTAAAGAAATAAATCATTAGTAAAAAGGGCACACAGTAGGCTGTCTCTGAAAGTGAGATTTCTCTTAGGTGGAAAATATAAGAAGTGGTTCCCTAGATACTTGTTAAAAAAGTAGATTTCCACACTTTTCTTAGACTCAGTGGGTCAGGTACTATAGGATAGAGACGCGGGTATCTACAATTTAAATAAATACCTCAAGTTGTAATTAGCACACTAATGTCTGAAAACCAAAGACAAAATTACACAAAAAAAATCATAGAGAGAAATAAAGTACATTTTTAATATACTTAAGTTATTAAAATATTTTGCCTTTAAAGATATAATCATTATATAAAATGTCAAGTTTATTTCCTGTTTTGTTACATTATGAGTCAGCTTGCATTGTATTAAAATAAGTATTGCATAATTTAAGAATCATATTTTTTGCTTTTTCTCCTAATGTGTTACAAACTGAGATTACTATTTCCTCCCACCCTTCCAAATCTGAGTCTTGTCTCTGTTTTTGAAGGACAATATTCAAGAAGGCACATAATGTTCACATTCCGGCTCTTCATTTCATATTATAAGGAAAAGGTTGTTTCTATATATTTATATTTGGATTTTCAATTAGACACACACTGGTGATATTCCTAAACCAAGTATAAAAACGTGTGTACTTGTTATGTGACCATAGTTTTGGAATTAAAAAAAAAAATCAAGATGTGGTTAAAATAGATGGAGACAATTGGAGAGAATATTTGACTATTTGAAACCAGTATAATCTGAAAAACCAGCCTCAATCCTAAAGTTCAGTAAGTATCCATATGTCTAATTATACTCCTGGATAAAGAATAAGATAAGGCTCTTAGATTTTTCTTTTTAAGGGTTTCACATTTCAACAATTACCGGTTAATTCACAAAACTGTTTCTCGTCTCTTCTGTAAACACCACCCCCACACCGACCTTGAACTGTCCGTAGCTCTCATTTTTTATTAGAACCATATGCAGTGATCATCGGTACCGGAATGGAAGCAGATCATTGCAGAGCAGCAAAACTGGAGCTTGTTGCCACGTGCTTTGAAACTGGTAGAGAATGTGGCCTGTCTTCCCACTGTGTCACATCAACCCAGCAAATTATATCTTCTCCCTTCGTGAGGAGCCGTATCACCCCCAGATGTGTTTCTAAAGCACAATTTGAAGATAATGAGACAAATAGTGGATATAACATGCTTCTGACAGAGGCCATGAGACTAAGCTTGTAGAAGAGAATTAATTTGGCCAGAGGCTACAACTGTGGTTTAGCCCTTCATTTCTGCGACCTGGATCATCGGGCCTCTCAGACTTAGGAGAAGCCAATGCACAGATCAAAAACTGTATTTCAAAGGGAAAACAGCCATGTTAGAACTTCTAGTGTCATGTGGCTTTGTTCATGGACGGCAGAAGCACTGAGGGAGGCTAGCTACTTATGTAGGTTAAATTGTGCACACAAGTCTGGAGGGTTTGTATTTAAATTCCCCCCTTCATTGCTCCTCTGAAAGCATTGCCTCTTTTTAGTTTTAAACAACTAAAGAGCTTTAAATGTTTTTTACATGCTACAACTTTATACTTAATATTTTGTTATGATATTAAAAGATTTTTGCCTGGTAACAAATATGACAAAAGCTATGTAAAGAGTTCATTTGAATAAAAAATATTCAAATTAATGAATAAAGGATATAAAGCATGAAAAACAAATTGAATATTTATTATATGTCAAACTGCCTACAAACAGCATAGACTTTGGAGACATGATTTCTGGATTCAAATTCCAACTCTGACAAATTACTACTTATAGAACTTACAGAAGTTACTTAAAGTCTCTGAGTCTCAGTTTCCTCACCTACATAATATGTATAAAACTAACTGTTTAGAATTATTGTGAAGAGTTAATACACACATAGTGCTTAGAATACTGCCTAGTACATCCTAAGTACTGAAAAAATAACTAATATCTTTAGCATTAACTATGATAACTATTAATATCTACTATCATTAGTAATAACTATTATCATTAATAATAAATCAGCATTAATGATAAGTTTTTAAACTATTATTAGTAATAACTTTTTACCATTAGTGATAATATAATTAATTATAACAATGATAACTAGCGTAATACATAATTTTCATTATTTTTAGAGCTTTCTCTCTTTAGAGCTTTCATTTCACAAAAGTCCTCTGAACTCTGGTTCTAGTTTATCCCTTATACAGATTCTTGTTTTTTTTAAGATTTTATTTATTTTATTTTTTGACAGAGGGGAAGGGAAGGAGAAAGAGAGGGGGAGAAACACACACTGTGTGGTTGCCTCTCATGCCCTTTACTGGGGGTCAGGTCTGCAACCCAGGCATGTGCCCTGACTGGGGAATCGAACTGGCAACCCTTCGGTTCGCAGGCTGATGCTCAATTCACTGAGCCACACCAGCCAGGGACCCATTATACAGATTCTTGATCATGCAAAGCCCCAAAATAAAATGAATTACCTGAGATCATATGACCAATAATTGGCAGCACTGGGTAGTTGTTTGTTCACCTTCAAAATGTGAAGCATTACATGCTTCTGCCTCTGAATGTAATCAAATAATTCCAAAAACAAATTTAAAAAAGCAATTAACATTTATTGAACATCTTCCATTCACTAAAGGAGTCTTTGCCCTGTATTTGGACTGTTTTTCCCACTGAACAAACCTCCAGCTGTTTTCCTCAGTATCACTTAATCCATGTGTGTGGGGGTAGGGCAGGAAGGTTCCTTCCCAACCTCCACAACCCCTCCAGCAGCATTCTTTACAAGCATTTATGAGCATCTGAGGACACTGAAAATGGTAAGCCAGGTAGAATCAAACAGCACCCAAAGACAAAGGGTCATTCATTCAATCATTCCTTCATCCATTCTTTTAAACAGTATCAAATCGAGTATTTATTACGTACCAGACATCTTCCCAGACAAGAAAAGCCATCACTTAAAAAGGAAAAATTTCCCTGATCATGGAGCTTGTGAGTGAATGGAAAAGATAGACAATAATCAAGCAAACAAATAAACCATACATATTTATTAATGTGAACAGGTGGACTTTGTGGGTGGGATGGAGAATAACTGAGTGGCTACTTTAAATCTAGTGATCAGGAAAGGTCCCCCTGAGTATTTGAAATCTGAATGGCAAAAGAAACAAGTAGCTATAAGAAAATGAAAGAAAGGTGTATTGTGGGAAGAGGGGAAAGTTAGAGAAAACTGGCCTAATATGGGAAGAACATGACATTTTCAAGGAACTGAAAAAAGTTCAGTATGGCAGGATGGGTAGTAGACAAGGAGGACAGAGATAGAAAATAAGTTCAGAGAAATAGTTGGGGTCCAGATTAGAAATAATTTGATAAGCCAGTGTAAAATAGATATTATTGTGAATGATTTGAGAAACTTTTGGAAAGAGCGAAGTGATATTTACTTATTGACCTTTTTAAGTCATCCTGGATGCTGTATAAACATAAATTTTAGCAGGAAAGAGGAAAATGCACCCCTGGGAAATTAGTCAGAAGGGTATTAAAGGATTCCATGTGAGATATGAGTTTAGATTGGACCAAAGTACTGGTCCGATATGTTTGGTTTTTCAATTAGACTGGTGATATTCCCAAACCAAGTATAAAAATAATTACACAATAAGATAGAAGGAAGTAAACATAAGTGGAGATGAGTTTGGAAAGTAGAGCTAATACTTTTCCTGAAGGAAAAGTTTTAGGGGGAAAAAAATTAAAAAAACATGTTTAGGGGGAAAAAAAATTAAAAAAACAAAACAAAACTGAATCCAGGGTGGCCATAACTCCTAATGGTAAATGATCAAAGTCTAAAGTTGAATCTAGCTGACAATAGGTAAGAGAGCCAAGGTGGGTCTTGAGCTCAAGCACATTTGATGCACACTCAGTGTTTGAATTTGGTGAAATTTCCTCCATGGGGCTTCTGGGGGACAGATGGGTCTCACCATTTCTGGAGACTGATTTCACTGCTATTCATGTTTCATCGGCTCCTGCTTTCTTATCCTTGGCCCCACTGACCTCTCTATCCTCAAGCCAATTCTCTTCTGTATCTCAGGCTTTTTGTGCAATCAAAGACATCTTTCCAGTTTTATGAAAGATGGTCTCCTCTGCTACTCATCACACATTCCTGCAAATATCTTGCCCAAGCAACCAAGTCTCCCATTTCCTAGGCTTAGACTTCAGGCTTCTAAAACACAGAAGCTATAAACTTATTCCTTTCTTAGGTGTGTTGAATGTGTTTCTTCCCTTGTTGAATGTGTTGCTGACTAAAGAGAAAGAAGAACCAGTGATAGAAGAAAACACCAGGAAGTACACACACAACACTCCAACTGATATTTCAAAATTACTATCTCTCTGTACTTACTTTACTTATTTAGTCTCAAGTTACATTGTTCCTACTACTCACTAATTCACTTGAAGCTTAACTGTTGGCCTCTTTTGGTTTAGTTTCCTTACACATTAAATTAGAAAGAGTAATCATCAAATCCCTTTTATATCCAAAGTAACTATAATTCCATTATTGATTCTGGACAGACACTAATATTCATTTGCTGCCTGCATGTCCCAGGAGTTTCAGGGAAATGCACTGAGAGAGTCGGTCTATATTGTATCTCTCACTTAGATTCAAGAATATTTAACAAGGAGTTTGATCAGGGTTGCTAAGATTGTATTTAAACTGGTGAACTAGGTATCTTGTAGAGAAGAAATCATTCCCAAAACCCAGACACAAAACTTTAGTTGTGTGTGCTGGGAACTGGAGACTATTCTGAGAATGATACGGACCTGGTAGGAGATAGGAATGCTTAGTGGGAGTAGTTCATCAACCAGTGCACTAAAGCAATAGCTGAATTAGTTGGCGAGAGAAGAGTGAAAGGGGGAGGAAAGGCAAAGAAAATAGAAGACACACATAGCAGACTTATTCATATTAAACATACGGTATATCATGAGGAACCCCAAAGCTAAGTGTGAATAGCCAGGGAGTAAGAAGAGGGTAGTATGACTAGATATCATATGCCAGTAGCTGGAGAACAGTTTGTATTTTTAATCTGTTTTTCCAGACACTGAAGTTTTAAAAGATTAGCAACTCTGCAAGATTTTATATAATTAGAAAAAATAGAAAGGCTATTAATTTATCCATGCAAAATTATTTACTGAGAGCTTATTGTGTGTTAGGAACCATTTTAGATCTTGAGGATACAGTAGTGATGGATAGTGCTGCTGATCTCAAGAACTGTACATGGAGTAGCAATGAACGAATAAATGAGTAAATACGTGGTATATCAGATGAAGATTATAGGTACTACAGAAAAAACTAGAACAAGGTTAGAGGAATAGAAAACAGGGGCGGGCAAGGTGGGACGAATTATGTTACTTTATATTGAGGAAATCCTCACTGTTAAAGGGACTACTGATAAAGTTATTGAATCAAAGTCTGAATAAATATGGCTGGTGGACACATGATCCTCCAATGCCTGAGCATATCATTTGCTTACTACACCTTTATGATTCCAAAGACAAGGTAACCTTTTGACTACAATGTTACTTCAGTCATGGTATATTCAACACAGCATGTAAAATAATTTAAATTGTGGATAAGATCAGAAAGAAAATTCTCTTGTTAATATTGAAGTTTCTAAATCATGCATTTCTCCTACCTGCTTGAATTCAATTATACTACTAAACATAATATTGTAAATAGGGACCATTCAATAAAAAAAAAATTAAGGGCCCAGAATATTAGAGATAATTTAGAAATTTGGGATAGGTAATTGAAAGTCTGATTAGAAACAGCTTACATTTGCTCTTTACTTGGAGACATTCTGGTGCCAAAACACTGTTACTGACATTTCATTTTCCTTAACACTAAAGGAGTCTTTTCAAATATTTTCTTTCAAATAGTTAAGTCTGGCTCTAGCTCTTATTGAATTGATTAAAGAGAATCTTGTTTAAATTTGCTTTAACCTTGCAAGTCAAAATACCAATTGTGTTTTCTTCCCCCCAAAAAAGGAAATGAAAGAATGTATATTGCTAGAAAACTGCCCATATAATTGTCTCTGAAAATTTCTTAAGATAGAAAATCAAGAAATTTGAGATTTCCGTAAATAAACAATGACCTGATGCTGGAATAGTAGCAGGGAGACTGGCAGCTACCAACCTCAAAAGTTTTGATGGAATATTTTCTGTATCTTTGCCACCCCCGCCTGCAGTTCACTCGCTATCCCCCTCCATCCTGGTTATCCAAGGACACAAAATGCAGGAATCATATTTAACCATGCTAAAATTGAGACCCTAATTTCCTGTAATAAAGGATCTAGCTCTTACTATGCTACTTTGCAGCTATGAAATCTTGAATTTATCTTCTCTAGACCATTGTTTCTTCATCTTTAAAAATACTGTTAATCACATTTTTTAAACCTCTGTAAGCTCAGGTCATCTTAAATCTTTCCAAAAACTTTAAGAAGTTTTGGAGGTGTGAGGTATTTAAATTCTTTCCGAGTCAGACAACCATGCATTTTGATTCTGATTCATTAACTTATTATATGAATAACTTATTATATGGGTTACCTTGGACTGGTAATGAGGCTCTCTTTCTCTCATTTTTTTCCCTTTAAAATGGATATTAAAAATATAGCATTATTTGAAAGGTAAATGAGGCAACGCATGGGAAGTACTTAGCTCAATAGCCAGCAGTTAAAAATTCAATCAATGTTTCCTAATATACCTATGTAGCATGCTTCATATTTTCCCAAGATTCCTAGTAGAATTTGACCATCATTGCATTCATCACATTGCCAAACAGGCTATGGTTTCTTCAGTTTCATTAGAAAAAAAAGATAGCAATTAGAGGTGGTGTTAGAAGGGCAATCTGTGTCTATAGGCTTAGTCAGTGTTTTCAGGTTTAAAATAAACTTCCTCTTTGTAGAAAGAGGGTTGCTAGCTCTACCGGTATTGGCTGGGTGTTTGAAAATTTTCTACAATATTATATTTGTTAGCTTTTACTGAGTGACAGTCTACTTTCAAAGTGTAGTGGCATAAAACAACATTATTTGGCTCTCAGTTTTGTCAGTCGGCGGGGCAGTCTTTCTGGTCTGAGTAGGTTGGGCTTACCTCTGTTAAATTCTCCACTGTATCTGCATCCGGCTAGAGTCGGATTATGGTAGGACACCTGGCACACAGAGTGACAGGTCCTTGATCTCTCATTCTCCAGAGGGCTTGCTCATGCTTCTAGACATAGTTGTGACAGCAGTCTCACCAAAGCAGCAAGAGAAAGCAACCCTCAATGCCCACACCAAAAAATTCAATTCTTTTTTAAAAATACAAATATTAATAATTTTTATCAAAGCTTTTATTTATCAAACAACCCCAGGAAAATACTAAGCAATTCCCAAAACAGGACAGGTGTTCAGGAAATAAGAACAACCCCTACAAACCAATAAAAACAAGACAGAAACTCAATGGAAAAGCAAACAAAAGATAGGACCTAGCATTTTCCAGAAGAAATATGAATGGTCAATATACATAAAAACACGTGCAAACTAGATTAGTAATCAAGAAAGTGCACATTAAAACCACAAATTTACAATCCTCAATTATAAAAAGAAAGTATGTAAGCCTTGAGTTTTCTGGGCTGACTGTCATTATTTGCAGAAGACAGCTTTGTTTCTTCCCTTGGAAGAAACGTGATTAGGGAAAACTAGAGGCAGGGAATGTAAATCCACCGGCACAGTCACATTAGAAAAATGAGGGGGCATTAAGTGGAAGTTGAAGTTGCATATATCTTTGAAACAATTCTACTTCCTAGGGATATATTTGGAGTATTGTGTCCCGAGCTTTCCCCAGTTAATATTGGTATGACACACATTTTCCCTGGCAACATTAGCATTATTTGCTATGTAATAAATAAATGAAGTTACTTGGAATCAGAGATGGGTAGGTCTGGGGAAATCTATTTACCCCAAGTCCTGTTGAGCTACTCTGGGAGACAAGAAGATCAAAACCTTGGAGACATCTGTAACTCACATGTGAAACTCGCACATGTGCACCAGGATACTTGTATGAGAATGTTGTAGCAGGTTCTATCATAACTTTAGAAAGTTTCAAAGTCCACTTACAGAATAAATTATAATATTATTTATGAAATCAAATACCATGCAGCAGTGAAAATTAGTGAACTACTAACCCTACATTTATAAACCCCACAAACAATGTTCAATGAAGACTATGTCTTATGGAAGATCTTTAACAAAAAACACTCTTTTGATTGAAATAATAAAATATAGGAGAAAGGATTTCCTGTAATGTCTGTTGAATTTATGCTCTATGGGGAAATTTTTTCATGGTTGAGTACTTGGTTATTTTAAGACCCACATCTGATCAAAAGTGCCTCTATTGCTTTCCAGAAATGTATTACTCAACTTTAAAGATAAAAAATTTTAAAGCCCTCTGATGTATTGTTGATACATATGTAAATATTTTAAATCTGTATCAAAAAATTCAATTTTTAACTTATGTCCCATTTGCTGTTACCCATTGACCAAAGCTAGCCACACAGTTAAGTCTAGAGTCGGTGGGGGAAGGCACTACCCACCCAGGGTGCTGGACAAAGAAAAGGGAATGACTGCACCTATTTAGAAAAAAAAAATCTAATGCAAATGCCAGTGCTGCGCTTACTAGAGTTAGTCAATATCTTAATGTTCCTTCGCAAAGGCAAATAAGATATTTGCTTGAAAGAGTAAATAATTCTCTTTTTCTCTTTAGCCCTCACCCAAGGGCTATTGATTTTGGAGAGAGAGAAAGGGGGTGTGGGGGGGGAGAGATGTCTCACATCTGTGAGAGAAATGTCAATTGGTTGCCCCCCTTACGCTCCCAGACTGGGGATCAAACCTGCAACCTAGGTATGTGTGAACCAGGAATTGAACCAGCAATGTTTTGGTGCATGGGGCAACTCTCCAACCAACAGAGCCATCGGCCAGGGCTTTAACATTAAAAAAAAAAAAAAAAGTCCCACAGCACTGACTCTCCATAACTATCCTTTTTTTCCTGCTTACTGTACTATATATATAACATACAAATCTAATTGAAGTGGGGTATTCTGGGTGAGAAAAGGAATAGTATTCAAATATACTTTTCAATATTTTCTTAATAAATTCTAAAGAATTTAAGACTACATTTCTTTTTCTTGATTTATATTTTAAAAATATAAGAAATATAAAACTTTCAAATTGATAAAAGAAAATTTAACACAACTGTTTTGCTTTTACATTATAAAACAGGTATAAAGGAAAACACAGTAAAATATAGTATATTACCAATTTGACAGTACATACTTAGTTTTTCTAACTTCTTGTCAACAGTTAAAATGAAAATACAGATAAGGGAAACATTTTTGTGAGATTTCACTATTTCAATATTGTGAATAAAACTATTTTAATAATAGACTGTAAGTTTGGGGATGATACTTCACTCATTTCTCACTCCCTTTACATTCTCCCTCCTGTTCCCCCACCTCCCAAATGCCAAAAAGCAGGCAGCAAAACAAAGAAGGAGGGCAGTTACATACATCCCAAGGGCATCACGTCTCAGACATTCTGCTAATTGGATAATAGTATTACCTCACTCATTTTCCTTTCTGAATTATATTGTTTGAGATGTTAAAAGCTGCAATACAAGCTACAGTAAGAAGGGGTTCACACTCAGTGTCATATGCCCTTTAGCTTTCAAACTTTAGAAATAAAGTGCATGGCTTGGTGGCTTTTAGTGGTAACAGAGAATAATTATGTAAAAAAACAGAATCAGATTATTCTTGTGCCTGATGGTATTTCCCAAAAGTCTTCAAAACTATAAAATAATAGTAGGTTTAAGGATACTTCTTAAAGACTTAATAACTCATTCATCCAAAAAGTATTTAGTGTATGACATAATAGACATTACCGATGGTATACTCAGGGCCAAGTGCTGAAAATTGTCTGCCTCAGGTGCAGGCAATGAGGGGGTGCATTGGCCGTAGAGAATACAAAAACAGCAATAAAGGTAACTAAAGGTCAGTCTTTTTGTTATCATATATAATGACAATTGTAAACAAGTTCAGTGATAAAATATTGTATTTCCCTCACCACCAAATTATTTTTTGTTGGAAATAGTTTAAACAATTGTTGCCACTACTGCTGAATTTTTACAAATACACAAAAATTCATTTAAAAAACCTAAGTTATACAGTTAGCCACACATGTGTGTTTTCAACCCTGTTGCTACTCCATATTCCTTTATTTAAACAGTTGTTTCTAAATAACAAAGATAACATTACAAAGATGAAGAGACAGAACTTCACTTACCACAGTCTTAAAATCTTAGTATTTTGTGCTTACAATTGAAACTGATGAAGTAGTGTGCAAGTTTTTACGTGAAGTAGTTTTGGTTGGCAAGTGTACATTTTAGTTCACAGATAAAATATATTTCTTATATCTTATGATTTTTATTACTGAAAATAATTTTTTATTTTAGGAGAGGGTTTTAAACAATTATCTGCTCCAGGTGTCAAATATGCTAAATGTACCACTGAGTAAAAGCACAATTAAAATGTATTTCTGGGCTTAAGAAATTCTCAGTGTAATAAATGAAATAAACTAAAAATAAGTAATAGCAATGCTGTATCAGCTTAGTTCAACAGAGACATGCATATAGTATCCCACTGAAATGGGGAAAGGAGAAAACAACAACATAAATACTATTCCTTTAAAATGGCTCCAGACCAATTGATTGTGACTCTGAAATTCTCAATAAATTCTTGGAGCTTCCAGGTGATAGAAGAGTCTTTAGTTCCAATGAGGTGACTCTTGGTGGGCTCCTGGATGGTCCTTGGACGGGGCTGGCCAACAGAAAGACCAAGCCATGATTAAAAGCTTGGAAGGTTCAGCCCCACCCTCCACTCTCCAGAGAGGGGAGAAGGACTGGAAATGAAGTTAATAATATATCATGATTACATAATGAAGCCTCCAGAAAAACCTCAATAGTGGTTTGAAGATCTTCCAGGTTGCTGGACACTTGGATGTGCCAGAAGGGTGACATGCTGGGAGGGTGGCATGCCTGGTGAGGGCAGGGAAGCTCCAGGCCCCTTTCTCCTGTCTTGCTCTACCTCTCAAGATATTCATTTTTATCCATTTTCACATCCTTTACTGCAGGGGTCCCCAATCTCTGGGCCATGGACCGATACTGGCCCGTGGCCTGTTGGGAACTGGGCCGCACAGCAGGAGGTGAGCGGCAGGTGAGTGAGTGAAGCTTCATCTGTATTTACAGCTGCTCCCCATCTCTCACTGGTGCCTGAGCTCTGCCTCCTGTCAAATAAGTGGCAGCATTAGATCCTCGTAGGAATGTGAACCCTACTGGAACTGCTAGGGGTCTAGGCTGCATGCTCCTTATGAGAATCTAATGCCTGGTGAGCTGAGGTGGAGCTGAGGCTGTGATGCTAGCGCTGGGGAGCGGCTGCAAATACAGGTCATCATTAGCAGAGAGGAGTGACTGCACAGAGACCATAATAAATCAGCGTCTTGAAGACTCCTATCAAAACCCTATCAGTGAGTGGCAAGTGACAATTAAGCTGCATCTGGTGGCAGGCTTTAAGTCAGAATATGACATTTGGTTTAACCTGTGCATGGCCCACTCATTATTTTACTTACCACTTCCATCCGCACCTCTTTCCTGCACTGCACACTTGTCTCAGTCACAGTTTTGGTGAACCCACGTGCTGACCCTAGCCAAAAGGAGTAAAAATGAAATGTTACCGAAGAGCTTCTTTAAAAAGGGGGAAAGATCCAACGATGACACAACGGAAGACTCTAAGACTGCCAACAAAAAGAAAGCTGCATTTAAAAGAAAATACCAAGAATCCTACTTAAATTACTGGTTCGTTGCAACAGGTGATTCACATTCTTCACGCCCACTTTGTATAATATGTGGTGACCGGCTATCCAATGAAGCCATGAAATCTTCAAAACTGCTTTGCCACATGGAGGCCAATCACCCTGCATTAAGAGACAGCCTTGCAAGTTTTTCAAAAGAAAAAAAACTGTGAACACAAAGAACAGAAGCAATTATTGAAGGCCACGGCTTCATCAAATGTGTCGGCACTGAGAGCATCATTCCTAGCAGCTAACTTCATTGCTAAAGCTAAGAAGCCCTTTACTATTGGAAAGGGTTGATCGTGCGTGCTGCTAAGGACATTTGTAAGGTACTTTTAGGAGAGGCTGCAGTTCAAAATGTGGCACACACTCCTCTTTTGGCTAGCATCATAACTAAATGAATTGCTGAAATAGCAGAGGATATTGAGGCACATTTGTTAGAGAGGATTAATGAGTCACTGTGGTAAACAATCCAGGTCTACTGATGTTGACAACAGGGCAACAATGCTTGTTTTTGTGCGATACATTTTTTGGGAGGACATGCTTGAGGATATGTTATATGAAGTTTTGTTGCCAACCTACACCACAGTTGCAGAACTATTCAAGTCTTTGAATGATCACATATCAGGGAAGCTGAATTGGTCATTTTGTATCAGTATATGCACCCACGGAGCAGCTGCCATGACTCAAAGGCTTTCTGGTTTCACTACTTAGGTCAAAGAAGCCACTTCTGAATGTGAGTCTACCCACTGTGTCATCCATGGAGAAATGCTACGGGTCTGTCTAGTTGCAGGAAAACAAGCTCAGAGCTCTCACTGATTCTGCATTATGGTGAGTTTTATAATTATTTCTTTATATATTACAATGTCATAATAATAGAAATAAAGTACACAATAAGTATAATATGTTTGAATCATCCCAAAACCATTCCCCACCCCTCCCATGGAAAAATTGTTTTCCATGAACCCGGTCCCTGGTGCCAATAAGGTTGGAGACCATTGCTTCACTGTATAAGGAATTGATAAACATATATGTTTCCCTGAGTTCTGTGAGCCATTCTAGCACATAAACTCAAGGAAGGGTTTGTGTGAACTCTGCTTTATAGCTGGTTGGTCAGAAGCATAGGAGACAACCTGGGACTTGTGACTGCCATCTGAAGTGGGGGGAGGACACACAGTCTCTTGGGCTGAGTCTTTAATCTGTGGGATCTGATGCCTTCCTCAGGCAGATAGAGTGAGACTTGAGTTAAATTGAAGGGCACCCAGCTGTTGTCAGAGAATGGCTTGGTATGGAGGAAAACAACACAGGTGTGGTGCTCTAAATGCTGTGTGTGGGATTTGTGTGAGAGTAAAGGAGACACACAGGAGAAATGTGCCTATTCTCATACAGAGACCATCTTGGGAATAGTTTGCTTTTTGCTGTTATTTTCCAATATACTGTGACCAAGAGGAAAGGTTTTCGGATTACAATTACGTACCTTAACGGTGTGATTGCATTTCTATTTCTGTGTATCTGTAGTACTCTCCCGATTTCTATGTTTATATATATATATAAAACTTCATATAAAAACACTGGGGATAATTATTGATATGGAAATATTTACCTTATAGGAATTTGTGTGTGCCTGTAGTATGTATACATGTGCCCGTGTTTCTCTGTTTGAAGTAAACTTTTAAGGCTACATATCAACATTAATATGCCCACAATTCCAGAAAATATACTATAGTAGAAAAAATATAAACACTTTTGTTTATAAATGGTATATAATACAGTCTATGCACTCTAAATTAAAGTTTGCAAAATCTCTTAAGCGATTAAATTTCTGAGCTTCTTTTGTAATGATATGAGCAAAATAAATGTTAGATTTGTTTTGTTTTGCTCTACATTGTGTTTTAACCAGTATTATAAATTTTAAAAAACACTCTGTGATATACAAAATCTTATAAACCTGACAGAATTATATTATAAAATATGAGGCATTCTTAAAGATTTAGAACATAATGGAATACAGAAATAAGCAATATCTGGGATGAATTTCTTGATTTTTCTTCAGTAGAATATTCAGAGAAAAGTGAAATATATAAAACCAAAGTCAAGTGATTGCTCTCTCCCTCTCCCTCTCTCTCTTTATCTCTACCTATCTATCTGTCTATCTATCATCTATCTATCTATCAGGTTTATCAATTTAAGAATCAATCCCATACCATAGAATCTACTCCTAAGATCTATAGCATAAAGGAGATAAAAGTGATAATAATTAGGTCATATCACAATATTTTAATACATCCCCTTTTCAGGCACTTTGTGTTTATTTGGAACTCAAGGATTTCAATGAGCAAACTTAGAATTCACAGGACATAAAAAATATTAGATCATTCAAAATTCTAGATAGTAGAAAAGAATCTGCATTTTTAAATATGCTCGTACAAATGTAAATATGCTAATCTTGAGGTCAGTCTGTTTTCTCTAATAAATAAAAGCTAGACTTAATATTAGAATCATATTTAAAATTGAATTTAAATAACTTGTGTCACCTTGCACAATAATTTTAATACCTCAGTTTTAAATTTATTTATTTTTTAATTATTTTGTTTGTTATCCTTACCCGAGGATTTTTTTTCCCATTACTTTTAGAGAAGGAGGAATGAGGAGAGAGAGAAAGAGAGGAACATCAATATGAGAGGGAAACATCGATTGATCGCCTCTCTTAGGATCCCCAGCCAGGGACCGAACTCACAGCCGAGGCATGTGCCCTGACCAGGAGTTGAACCTGCAGATTTTCAGTGTACTGGATGATGCTCCAACAAACTGAGACACACCAGTCATGGCTAAATTTATTTATTTTTCCAACTAATTTTTTTCTTTGCATGTACACTTAAAAAAATACTGGGAATAGCTGCATTTTGCTTTAAAAAATAAACAAAGCAAGGGCATGATCTCTTTAAGTTTGTAGGAGCAGAGTTAATTTTGTTTTATAGGGGCTCAAGACTAAACTTAAAATGACAGTTATGAAGGATCCCTTGGGAAGAAAATGTATTTTAGTGGATGAGACCTTATTGATACTGATCACTTATTTCTTCTAAATATGTGTGGGATCCATCTAAATACTTCAAGAGAAATTTATATTAAAATTATAAGATATAAATGTTCTCTTCATTAATATACAGTGAGAAAGGAACACTCAAGATAAAGCACTTTTCATGAAGAAAGATGGTAATATAAATCTTGGCAGAAGCAGAATTTGCCACCAGCATTTTCTTCCTTGCCACATACCCTTTAAAGACATTTTTTTTATCAAATTGCTCAGAGTTCATACTAAGACTTGATACTTTTGTTGAAGAAGTGAATTCTGAAATTATGGTATTCATTTTATCTTTTTATTAGCATATGTTCCCATCTATTCGTCAGTGCTTTGTTTTCCTGTTATACAACATTTATCCCTCCTCAGGCTTCCTGGTTCCATTAGTATAGGTTGTTCTGTTTATTTGTTTGTTTTTTAGTTATAAGGATTGGTGAAGTCAATAAAAATCCAAAATTTAGTATTGTTCAGACTAAATTTCTTCTCATATCACACATAAACTGTGGAAGAGTTTAATAAAAGAAGATAAGTTATTATTAAACATTAGCTCTTTCCTAATGGTTGAAACCATCTGTACCGACCCTGGTGAAGTTCCATGGACTGGAGATATTTTTTCACGATATTTCAGTAAGGCCTTAGGGGCAATACCCTTCCTGGTAGCTTATTGCTACTCTCTTTCTGAATTGATAACATTAGGCATTAAATTAAAAAATGCCCTAAAATGTGAGTATGGGACAAAGATAAATTAGAAATTCTGCTTTACTGGCTTTTGAATTTGTCTAAAGGACTGTAGTTTCTTTATTTGTGAAATGTATATTCTGTAAAACCTACCATCATTTTACCTTAAATAAATGAATGGGGTTCATTTACCCCTCCTACCCCAACTCTTCTGCCCAGAATCTAAAAGTAGCTAAAAGATAAAGACAAGTGAGTTCTTATCTGACAATAGAAACTGGGCCCTCTCTCAGGGCCACTCTAGCTCTAACTTGTTGTTCTGTCGTGTTGCTAAGATGAATACCTCCGTGATCATAAAAGCTATTATGATCTGAGCTATTATTGTGTGCTAGGTTCTGTGCTAAGTGCCTTATTTTGCGTTGTATTGAATTTTCACAGCAAATTATTTATATTTTTGGGCTAGGATACTGAAGTTAAGTAACAGTTATGGTTTTAAGGTAGTGTTTAAAAATGAATGTGTCTAATTTCAAAGGTTTCCACAACTGAATTAAAGTTGTTCTGTGCTCTTTTCTGTTTCATGTTGGTGTTCAGAATTTATCTCCACCACTATGCTTAGGGTGTTTTCTTCAGATTCTATTTTTGTATTTAGAACACATACCTATTAATAATTTTATTAGTTAGGATGGACTATGTTATGTTGCAGTAACAAGCAATCCACAACGTCAATGGCTTAGAGCAACATAGATTTAATTGTTGTTCATGCTACATATTCTTTTCTGGTCAACTGTGGATTTTGCTCCATAGAATCCATACTCTATACTAAAGTTACTTTTCTGGTTAATTAACGTAGCAATATAGGTCATGTTTCATAGTAAAACATAATATTTAAGTCATATGCTATGTAGATATGACATGACTCTTTAAAAACAAATCTCCAATTATTGCTCCAAAGATGGTTTCATCATTTTAGTTAACTGGCATTCTCACTCTAATAAGAAGCAATATTCTCTGGTGGTTAAGAGCAGTCTCCAGAAACCAGGCACATTGAGTTCACAGCCCTGTGTGCCAATAGCTCTGTGACCTTAGGTTAGCTACATGAACTTCCCGTGTCTTAATTTTCTCCCCTGTAAAATATAATTGTACCTATCTCATAGGGTTGCTATGTTCAGTAATTGAAGTTTTAGATGTCTATAAAGTATGTGGACCATGGCTGACTCATAGTCAATACCATATATGTATTAGCTAATAATTTATGAATAAAAAATAAGAATTCCTAGGAGTGGAATTTTTCAAGTGAATTGTTATATAAATATTAAGGCTTTAAATACTCAAAGCAAAATTGAAACATAGTTTTAGAATTTTGGACCTTAAAAATATAATAAAGGATTTTCCGAGAAGAACTAATGCCATTCTATGGAGTAGATTATGCAGTGTACTAATAAACTGTAGAGAATCAGTAAAGCCTGAAGCTACATGTGGACAGATTAGCATCTTTCCAATAATATTTTCTTCCTAAATAGAAATATATCTGCAATCTCCTTTTCCCAACTTCCGCTTTGTACTCTGCCTTATGTTCCACACTGAACCGTAGGAATATTTGATCTCTGGTAAAGAGCTTACTTCTGAGCATCAGGCTAACTCCAGCACAAGGCGGGCCCACTCGTCGGCCTCACCCTTCATACCTTTGTTTTATTGTGTAAGGCTGAGCAAGAGCAGTCGATTTAGCAATCATCCTTGATACATGCAGGTCCTAGTTCCCTGGTTCCTGTACAGTAACTGTCTTCTCTCCCCCTCTGTGTTTCAGGGTTTTCAGAAGCACATCCTTCCCAGATATTCAGTATCTCCCAATAACAATTACTGGTACATTTTTCATACCATAAGAATATACCTTCTAATTTTTAAAGGTGGCAATGAAGTTTCCAGAAATGAAAAATATCATTGTAGTGCATTCTACATGCTGCTAAGATTATTAATGTATTTAGTATTTGACTTGAATTTTTTGCTGAATATTTAAAAACCTTGTGCTATTTCCTGCAACTCCATGTTACTGCATATTGCTTTTTTTATTAAAAGAATATGCACATTACAGAGGAATAAAGAGACGAATTTGCATCTAAATTTCCTAAACAAGTGGGTGAATTGACTATTACAGTTTTACTAACAAACTGTGTGGCCACATGTCACTGTAATATCAGAGACCAGCAATCCCCATACTGATGGATGGAAAGGCTCAGATACCATTGACTTAAAAGCTCAAAGTCTTTTGCAAACACAGAGCCTGGCTTTGGCTCTTTGTTCCCTGACACATCTGACTAGCATTTGGTTAATGTCAGTGTCTTGCTAATAGGTTTAGTGCAATCTCTTCCTCAGCATGATTAATTGTAATAGGACTGCTGCTGAAAAGGTGTGCTTAATGTATTGTAAAGGGTCACAGATGGGGAGTATTAAGTCCAAGATGCCCAGCTAGCTAGACTATGAAAGGTATAATCCATATTTAATATCCTTTCCCATTAACGGTAACAGTCATATATAAGTGATTTCAGTTAAGAACTAATCTAAGGCAGTAACAAAGCTAGATGGCATTCCTAATTACAGAAGGTAGGTCCCCATTATGCCCACCCACCATTGACTACTCACCAATATTGGTAGAAATTAATGTGGGTTTTATGACAATAGGTAACTAAAGCAGATATTCAGTATACGGTTATACAAAAAAAAAAAAGAGGATCAATTTTATTCCACACCTTTAGTTCATGTCTTCCGAAAAACATGATTTAAAAAATCATCTAACTTAATATGCACTCATGTGATCTTTTGTTTTTCTTCTATTTCTAAAATTAATGGACATTTGTAGGACAATTTATTTCTTCAGCATAAGTGAAAACTCTTGAAAAATATGGCCTTGTCCAAATCATCTGATTTTGTTTAGTGGGATTAATTAAATTTATTTCCACCAGACAGACTCTCTTCTTTTAGATAGTACATTGTAAAAATGACATAATGCATTTACTAATCTACTACCTACCAGGCCAACTAACATGAGTTCACACTCTGCAGCCCTGAAAAATATAATTACACCTTAAAGAAAATATGGCATGGAGAGGTTATGTTGAAACCTTAAGGCACCCATAATAGATAGGTACCCACGCTTGACTCTCAATTTTATTACTTCAGCTTTTGTAGAAATTTCCATATGTGTTTGGGATTTTGTGTTCACAGCCTCTGGATTCTCCATCTCTCTTCCATAAGTGGTTGTTACCTCAGTATACATTTAAAACACATTCATTCATTCAATCAGTATTTATTAATCATTGTACTGGTCAATGCCCTAAGAGTTAGAGCCAATTATAAACAAAGTAGATATAAACCTTAATATTATAACTGTAACCTTAATAGTCTAATAAAGAGACAGGTTGTTCAATAAATAGAAACACAAAAATGTGTATAAGTTACCATCAATTTATATAAGAATAATTCATATAGCTGTCTAATTGAGACTCTATATTATAAAATCAGAAGTACACTGATATAAACTGGGTGGAATGGAGAAAGTCTTGTAAAAGAAGTACATTGAGTATGGGGCATAAAGAATTAGTGAATTGACCAGACAGAGTGGGGAAATGTTCCAGACACAGGGAAGAGCATGTGCAAGTTCTTGGGTGATGACAAGATTGGTGTCATCAGGAAACTCAGAGGTGGTCTGAGTGAGTTTTTTTTTAAATGTTTTTTGTATGTTTAATCTTGGGGCACAAATTATAAATAGATGGTACAGAATAAGTGAACACATTATATCACAGAATTTAGCTCGTTCTGGCTTAACCTTGAAGACTTATTTTATAGTTTTACTGCAATCCTAGACCTTGGGAGAGAACAATGTCTAGTCTATTACCACAGTCTAGATCCAAATGGACTGCTTCTACAATCAACTGCCTTCCATTGAGTTCTTTGCTGTTTTCTCATGAGTCTTTTGCCCAGAAGCTCCTTAGGCACCCTCTCTCTGTCTAAGATTTGCCCTACTGCTGGATTTCTTGTCTTAGTACAAAAGGATGTATAGAGTTCCAAATTCTTCTCTGCATGATCTTCTGCAGACATTCTCCACTTGCTCTGCCCATCTCTTCACCTCTGGAGAGAAACGGTTGCTTCCCAACTCATTATTTCTAATCTCCTGTCAGCCAAATATTTTACAACCCTAAAGCCAATTTGCAAAGATTACAGTCAAGGGGCAAGTTTTTGTTTTTGCTTTTAAGTATTATCTTTCATGGTCCATGTATCATATAAGGCACATTATGATATAAAAGAGAGTAAAAGAGAACAAAGTTTATAATTAAGTAGTCAAGTGTATTAAACACACATGTATATATATACATATATGTACATACTTATGTGTATATATGCATATATATTTATACAAATATAAATATAATTATAGTTTGTAATAAATAAGTATGTAATGATTTAAATTTATATATCATCTTAAAGGTGAGTAGCTGTCAACCTATAAGAGAGCAGGAAAGACAATTATTATAGAAAAAGTGCCAAGCCTTGAAATAAGAAAGTCCTGTATAGATAGGGCAGAAATATGTCCTGAGAGATAAACAATGGTAATGAATATGACAAAAACATTGGGGTAAAGCTATTAACAGATATGGATTATTTTCAAGCCTCTAGAAAAGAAATTTTTGCTTTTCAGCCTCCAGTATTAATGGATTCTGTTTAAGAAATATTATATTAATGGATTGTTTTTAAGAAATACTGAGACAAAGATGAGAAAATAAAAGATGGCAATTTAAAATATATGTCAGAAAATGCTTCATGGTATGAACTGCTTTGTAGGGCATCATGTGACTATTAAACTTACTAGTTTGGCATATCAAGAAATTTTTTTCATACTGTGACTCCTAATACATGTTTTTCATACTTATATGTAGGTGGGTGTATTTCTATTTTGTTTTGCTATTCGATATTACCTGGCACTGAGCAAACCGCAAATTCTAAACACACAGTGGTAACTGTGTAGAAACTTAAATTCCTTAATATGACCTTTACTTCTTTCTTTCCTTTTGATTCAAACTGGCCTCGTGCAGCACCCTGACTCGCCTGCCTCCTTCTTCCTTGCACAACCACTCCCTTCAGCATTAAAGCCCTCAGGACAGTGAGGCTCTGATCAGCATCAAATAATCCTATAAACAAAACCCTGGGTCTGCTGACCCCAGAGAAAGAGTTTCCATCAAACTAGAGTTGACATTTCGGCCCCAGTTGTGTTTCAGCTCCAGGCCCTGAAAAGTGACAAAGCCAGACAAAGCAAGGCCATGGCTGACATCAGGATCAGGTGCCCCAATCAATTACGCCTACCCCTAGTGCCAACCAATCAGTAGAAACCACAATCCTGACCACAACACTAATTCCCTTAGTCGCCATGATGAGTGATTTTCCCCCTGTATGACCCATCCCCTGGAAGTCATAAGGAGCCAGGTATTTGAGAATTAACAAATCCGTCTCTGGCTATGGGCCACTTCCTAAAAATAAATCTTTCCTTTCTGCAAACTCCTGTTCATGCCCTATTGGGCTTTGATGGGTGCAGGTAAACAGACTCTTTAGTGCAGCACCCAAGGCTGTCCTCCCTTCTGACGGCAACTGCAAATTTGGCAGGACTCTGAAAACTCACCCTCCATTTGGGTAATTCATTAGAACTCACCAAACCCACTGAAATCTATTATACTCATGACTTTAGTTTATTACAGAGAAAGGTACAAATTAGAACCAGCCAGGGAAGGATATGCATAAGGCAGAGTCCTGGAGGATTCCAGACATTCATCAAGCTTCCGTCATTTATTTATAGGACTCTACTCTCCTAGCATGAGCATGTGACCATGTGCAAAGAACACTGCCAACCCAGGAAGCTCACCCAAGCTTTGGTGTTCAGAGTTTTTACTGAAGCTTTATTATGTAAAGTCCATGTAATTGGACTTAGTGTCTAGCCCCCTGTTTCACCAGATACGAGGCTGATATCACATGACCAAGGGACCCCACTGTAAGTCACCTCATTAGCATAAACTATCAGATGTGGTCTAAGGGGCCTATCCTGAAAAACAAAGACACTCTAATTATTCAGGAAATTCTGAGGGTTTAGAGATTACTTTCAAAGGATCTCCCAAGAAGGTGATATGTTAACTCAAAACCAGAAACATGAGTAGAAATTAATGAAGTAAAGAAGGAAGAAGGTGACAAGGGCAGGGGGTGGCAGACGCTAAGGTGGTATGAGGACTTTAAGTCTGGAACTCAAAAAACAAGAGGTACTAAGGCATGAAGTGAGGCTACCAACACTGGCATGGCAGATGCTGATAATAATTTGGGTGTTTTTTGTCATCAATATATGGAAAGATGTTGAAGAGTAAACTAAGATGATCAGCACTTTTAAAATATCATTCTGTCCAAGGTAGATACTAGACAAGTCAGGGTCAAAAGGGAGAACTGGTAGACCAGTTAGGAGTCTACATCAGCCTATCATAAAGCAATCATAGTAGCTTGGACTGGATTTGCAGAGTGGATGTAGAGAAAGGTAGACAGATTTGGGAGCAAACATTAATACAGTTTAATGATTAACAATATAAATGATAAGACGGGAGAGTGTCAAAAATGACTCCTATGATTCTTGTTTCCCATTTTGGAGCTGAGAATTTTGAAGAAAAACAAAAAATGACTGTTATTTCTTCAAGATTCTTAAAGATCTGACACTGAAATTTGAGTTGCCAATTTGATACTTGTAAAAATACTCTTTAATAGAATTAGATAGACATAATTTTATAGATTCTTATTTTTTTAAGTGCTACATCAGTTTTTTTTTTTTCTTTAAAATGGGTTGGGGGATGATGGGTTTTTAGAGGAAAAATACTGGAAAAACAATGGTTAGGTGGCAATGATAACATTAACAGAGCTTGTCTACTTGTCAGCTGGCAGTCACCTATATCATGAAACTATGGTACCATTTTCTGACCATTTCATTAGGCAAGTCAAGTTCGAGAAAGCTAAGCTGCTTCTTTTCACTCTTAAAAACTGGTCTGAAAATCCATGTTGGTACGAACACAGAAAAGAGTCTGAGACGGCTATTCTTAGAAAAGTCTGCTTTCAAGGTTGTTCATTGGGCGGTGTCTAGTTACTTGACTGGTAAAAAGCTGCCTACACTGACATAAAACTTTCTCTAAATGCTAAGAATTGCTCACTGCGCCTATACTGTTTGTATAAACAATATGGTTAAAGTTGAACACCTGCTTTCCTTTTGAGAGCCTGAAATTTTGGCACATTTTACATAGAGTGTGCCCATGTGACCAATCCTTGACAAAATCCCAGATCCCAAGCACTGAGTGTCTAACAGACTTTCCTGGTAGACAACATGTTACACAAGTTGTCACAACTCATTGGATGAAAGAGTTAAGCATGTTCTGTGACTCCACTGGGAGACAAATCTTCCTAGCTTGTGTCTTACTTCCTCCAAATTTCAGTCAAAGTGCCTTTTCTCTTTGCTAATTTTGCTTTGTTCACTGTAATATGTCTTTGCCTTGAGTCAATGAGTGTGACTATAGACTGAGTCCTGAGTGTCCTCATAGCAAATCACGAAACCTGGGTTGGTCTTGGGAACCCCTGATGCAGTAAATTATTGGAAAACATTTTCTTATTACTACCTAAATTATTTCTATGAAGAAGCATTGGGCATAGATTATCAATATAGTAACTGATGAGTGTAATGATCTTGTCATATAATTTTGATGGAAATTACTTAGGGAAAATTCAAAAATAAAAAAAGCAAAAAAAAAAAATCCCTCATAGACACAGACAACACTGTGATGATTACCAGAGGGAAAGAGGGGTGGTGGGAGGCAGAAGAGGATAAAGGGGAATAAATGGTGACAGAAAGACTTGACTTGAGTGGTGAACACAATACAGTACACAAATGATGTGTTATAGAATTATACACCTGGAACCTAAACAATTTTATTAACCAATGTCACCTCAGTAAATAAAACAAACAAACAAACAAACAAATAAATACGGGGGAAAAAAGAGCTCACATTACCAGAAATAAGCAAAAAAAGAAAAAGAAAAGAAAAGAAAGAATCCCCTTAATATGTCTTGAATTTGCCAAAAGAAAATGGAAATATGATTAGACATCATCATTTTACCTGTAAACACCTTCAACAGTAAAAAAAATAAAAAATATCATTATCAAAAGCTCTTCAACAGTAAGAAAATAAAAAAATATCATTATCATTATCATAAAACTTGTTTTAATCAAAGTTTCTTTGTTACTTGCATTTATATTTTTGGTGTTGTATTCAAACCACAAAGCTTTTCTGTGACAAGGCTCTAGAATTTAAAATATTTTATACACAAGGCTAAAATATCTCATTGAAAGGATGGTGAAATGAACAGGAGGCTGCTGGAAGCCGTTTCATGTTAAAAGCTTCTTGTACTGCAGAAGATGGAACGGCGTCAATAACATTACCAACCATAAATGACCCCTAGATTTGAATTGTGATTATGGAAATGGTAATGTTCTTTCATTTAGGTAATTACTAAGCCTCTTAGAGCACCTCATATGTGCAGGGTCCAAGATTCTTATTACCTTCTGAAGCCTTTATTACTCTGCACAAATTTAGCACTCATTCTCTAATTGTCTGCCTTATCAAATTCTCAGAAGTTATCAATAACATCCCCTGAAGAATTGCTACCCTATCTTTTTTCTCTGGAGCCATTACAAAGTTCTTTAATATCTGGTTATTATTTTTAGGTTAAAACACACTAGATTACTCCTTAAGTGTGTTCCTCATCCACCTCAACCTGCCCCATGAATGGGTTGACTGTGTGTGTTTTTCTATTAAGAGTGTCCTTGGTAAGGATAAAGACAACTTGTGAGTATTACTCCAAACTTTGTCTCATAATTTTTTAAAACTCATTCTTAAGCTCTCCTAAGATTTGAAAATGAAAGCTAAGTGCTTACTAAGGTCCTACTACTTGCCTTGTACTATTCTAAATCTATTAAATGTACTAACTCATTTAAACCTCATAGTAGCTTACAAGGAAGGAGGCACTGTTATTATCTTCATTACATCAGTGGAGGAAGAAGACACAGAAGTGTTAAGCCATTTTGCCAAGGGTCACACCCCAAAGCAGAGCCAAGAGGGGTGGAGGATGGGCAGTCTAGTTCCAGAAACTGAGCTCTTAATCTTTGCCATTTAGTGCCTCTGAGCATCCCCTTGGGTTTGCTTTTTTTTTTTTTTTAATATTCACTGCCTTACTAAGGACTCCAGCTCCTTCAAACCACACTTCCTTCATTCGTTTCTGCAGCTGTGCCTTGGTCTGCATTTTTGCCCTTAATGTGGCTTGTTTGATAGGCAGCGTTTCCCAGGCGATGCTCTTCGCTCACGTCTTTTTTTTTTTTTTTTTTCCTGGAAAAGCTTTCCATAGTCTGATAGGCAGCGTGGGAAATGCTGTGCAGGCAACACAGAACAATCTTTGCCCGTGGAGCTCAGGCTAGGAACAAGGTGTGAAAGATTATTTCTGATTCCATTACTTCCAGTGATTTAGACTCTCTTGCCCTAGTGTGAAAAAGGGGAACTACACCAAAATTCTAGATTTCTGAAATTGAAAACTACAATTCTGGAAGACAAAAATTTCTGAAAAACAGGACCCAGCATCACTTGCCTAGTGTTAAGTCTATATTCAGACTTTAGAATGTCAGACAATTTTAAATACAATTTGTCAATTCCGAGTGGAAGCATTTAGAACATTTTCCCTTCCAGTGAAATGATTAAAATGCTATCTTATGGTTCAGATGACTAGCAAGTATGATATTCTCTGAACCCAAGAAGCCTGAAATTTTGTAGATGAATAAAACTCCACCACCTGCTACATGTTTCCTTAACAAAAATCTTTCCAGCTTATCAGCATGGATCCCCATTGTTCTTTTTGTAGTCATAGGCTCCTGGTTACTTGAGTTGTTTCACACTTGTTCTTTCCCAGTCTCATTCTCTGTCTCAGAAATAAAAGTGTTTCAAACCAAATTGAAAAGTCTTTATTATATAGTGCCAACAATTTTCTCATTCTCTCTGTCTAGATAGATAAATACATAGATAGATAGACAGATAGATACATACATACATACATACACACATAGATGAAAGAAAGAAATGAAGGGAGGGAGGAAGGAAGGAAGGAAGGAAGGAAGGAAAGAAGGAAGGAAGGAAGGAAATGAATCTGATGGAAAATCTTTTTTTAGGGTTTTCTTTTTTCTTTTTAATTTTATTTTATTTTTGTATTTTTTCCATTGCCATTTAGTCTGCCCCAGTAATCACCACATGGTTGTCCATGTCCATGAGTCCTTTTTCCTTTTTGTTCAATCCCTCCCCCCTCCACCTCCCCCCACTTAGCTGTGATCTGCTCTTTATCTATGAGTGGGTCTCTGTTTTCCTAGGTTTTTCAAGCATATTCTTTTCCCTTTATAACTTACACCTGCTTGACTTTTTTCTCTCCTCTTTCCTAAGCAGGTTTCCAAAGTTCATTTTCCAAAATGTTAATTCTAAAAGTACATTAAAGAAAGCCTGAGAGAGAAAAAAAAATTAAGCTAATGGTAATACCCACCAACCCTGCACATCCTTCAGGTAAATTAATTTTTTTAAATGAAGTCTAGATTATGACTATTTCTCAATTGTTGATATATAGACTTTGGGAAATATTAAGAAAAAATTAAGGTTACCTGGAGTTATTTGAATGGGAAAAAGCTTAGGCAATAGGTAATGATGTCCTTCATCAAATTAAATAGTAATGAATATGAAATTGTATCTTACATCGTTGGCTCTAGATTTCATGAAACAGAAAGATTACGTGTTAAAAAGCATAGTGGAATGTGTATGTCATAACATTTTGTGATCCAGAATCCACGCACATTTACTGAGTATCTGTGATGATAAATAATTATATAGGAAGGTAGTATGAAGGTGGATACTTGGAAAAATTACAGGTGAATGGCTGGATGGCTGGGTTGCAGCTGCCTTATACATGTGGCCATGACTACTTGCTATATCTCCGGCTCGCATTCCTTACCCCAGGCTCTAAGTTCATACAGGTATTTCCACTTGGATGGTTAAAAAGTTTCTCAAACTTAATATGCCCTCAAAGCTTACTTTTTTTACTTAACTTGATTTCCCTCCACTCCTACCACCTTCCCAGCCTTCATCTCCCCCAAGATTCTCCATGAACAGTTTTTTGCTTCCCTATTCATCCAATTAGTTTCCCCGTTCAAAAACCAATACCTCATCCAGGTTTCCGATCTTCAGCACAATTTCCCAATGTTCAGTACATCAGAAAATTCTGTCCGCTCCATCTCCAAAATAAATACCAAACTCCACCACTTCTCACTATTTTTATGGCCATTTATTCAAATCCTTGGCTAGTTTGGACCTTGGCAAGTGCACCCTAATTTCACTTTCCACTCTCCTCTCATACAACCAATTCTGAAACAGCAGAAAATATCTTAATATTTAAAATTATTATTTCCTTGATTAAAAGCTTTCAATGGTTTTCTAGTGCAATTAAAATAAAATACAAATTTCTTGTTATGCTCCAATGCGTGGTCCTCGCTTACATGTCTGAGCTTAACTTTTGCTGCCCGTAGCCCTCTCTACTCTGCTCCAGGTCCCCAGGCAGGCAACCTTCTGACAGGCCAAGCTCCTCCTCCTAAAACTTTAACCAGCTCTTCTTTCTGCCCCAGAAGCTGTTCCCCTAGGCTTCTGCTTGGCCGGCTGTTTTTCACCATCTATGTTTCTATTCAAATGTCAGAGATTCTTCTTTAAACAGCCCTTTTAAATCATCCCCTTTCTGTGACTTTGTTTTATTTAAATCACCTATCATTATCTGATATTATCCTACATATGTGTGTATTTCTGTGATTAATAGTTTTTCTTCCCAATGAAATGTAAGCTTCATGAGGCAAAGTGTCTCTTATATTCACTTCTGTGTTCCCAGTGCCTGTACGGGGATTGCTACATAGTAGGAGCTCAAATAGTTGTTAAATGAAGTAACGGGTGAGTAAATAGATCATATCAGATAATTTGCACAACCACCTTGTAAGACAAGTGGCATCGTCATTGAAATTTCAGGTCTGTAAAATTATCTTACAAAAGCACATCTGATTAAACCCAGGAATCGTGACACAATTTCTAGGTTCATTCCAATCAGTGATGATTCCTCTCAAGTTTCTCCACAGTGACTGAACAGTTGGATTGATGTTCATATTAAACTATATCATTTGATACAGCCCAACCCATCTCAAAAAGAAGTCAATTTTCTACATGCCTTAAGATCAAACCACACGAGGACAAAAACTTGAAGATTTATTACTGCTGATGCAGAATAAGAACAACCCAAGAACTGTAAATTAACTGGACATAATTTCAGGTGTGCCATTCTCCAGAGCCTTTCTCTGAATGAGAAACTAAATGAAGAGAAAATGTAAGTGGAAAGAAGAAGCTTCATCTGGGACACACAGCACGTGTAATAGAAAATGCAGGCCTGTGTCATCACTGTGGGAGAATCTTGGAGCCTGCACACCATAAGCACGCAAGGAAGGAGTCGCTGCTACCAGGACAGAGAACGGCACGACCTGGTAGAGTAAGGATGCCCCTGCTGCACTTTGATTTACACTTTTGCAGGTTAAAATCCCGGACGGGGCTCTCATTTAATTCAATATGCTAATGAATATAGGTAGTCAAAATCTTGGGCTTTAACTGATCTATTTCTATGATTGTAAGGAAGCAAAAGCACTTGATACTCCTTGCAATATTTTTTCTTGGAAATATTGCTCTGGTAAAGAAAATAGGGACTTCACAAAAGAAAGTGTGATATGGCACAACAAAGACACAAAGACCCCAGTTCTGCTGAAAAACTGCATGTGAAGGTTAATGCTTAAGAAATCTTGATCATTGTTAATATCAATAATTATCTATTCAGCACTAACTTTGTGTCATCATTGAGGGTACAGATAAGTATGTAACACAATCTGTCAGCAATACTGTAATCTCTAACCAGAAACAAAATATGTATGATTAACTTATCATGCATTCTTCCTTCCTAACAGCACTCTGATTTTCACTGGGCAAATTTCCTTGGAGAGATGACATATCCAGCACCTTCTGTCCCAACAAGCAGCCTGTCTCTTGTTATTTCTCAAGTTTGTTGTTCAGTTTTCTTTTTCATTGTGTTAGATGTCTGATGTTCTTTTTAGCTTGAAGTGCCTAGAGTCAGTTTCTGTTGCTTACCACTAAAGAACCCTAACTGATTTTTATGCTAAGTCTTCCTGAAAGATGTTGATTTAGTATATAGGATTCAGGATTTGAATGTGCTCATCTTATCCATAAGACCAATTTTACTTTAAGAAATACACAAAGGTAAAGAATAATTGAAAGTTCGCTTAGGTGTTTTTATTCAGAAAAGAAAGGTACATTAATCAAGAATGTTACTATTACTAAAGATATGTATTAAGCACCTACTATGTAACTTGTAGTGTACATTTTAGATGCCTGAAGTTGTCAGATGAATTCAAGAGCTTCTGCAAACCCAAAATATCCTGTAAAACTTCTGATTCTTTACATATTCATAAAAAATGATTGATAGAGAAAAGAGCCATGAAAGCTTGAGGTATAGCATTTCTTTTTTAAAAAATTTATTATTACTTATTTTTAATGTTATTCTGTTACGGTTGTCCCAATTTCTCCCCCTTTGCTTTCCTCCCCCCAACCCCCACCCCACTCCATTGTCCATGTTCATGCGTCATTCAAAAATATTCTTGGACTAGTCCCTTCCCTTTCTTTCCACCATTATCCCCCTCTCCCCTCTCCTCTGGCTGCTGTCAGTCTGTTCCACGTTTCCATGCCTTTCTTACTTCAGACTTTCAACATACAAAGCTCTGCTTTTCTCTATGACCCTGAGGTCTCAGTGGGAAGCTTTCCAGTAGAGGAAGGAGGCAGATCTCTCTGCTGCACTTGATCTACTGAAAAAGTTTTGGGGCCATGTGGTAAGATTCCACGGTCCATGAGACCCAGACAGAAGAAAAAAGTCATCAGGGAGAGCTGGTCATATGACATTGTAATGAGGGAAAGAAATACTGGCAGTGACTTCTGTTTACATTGGCTAAGTCAGGGTCAGAAGTTAATGTATTCGGTATGGTGGACCATGTGGAAAGCACACAGTGATTTCTGCCCCATGCCTGGCCATTGGAGCAATTCACGCCTGCATGTAAACAATAATGTGGAGTATCCACTATCAGAGACCTTAAGGAAACACCAAACCTCCATCCACTTATAATAGTTCAAAGACAATTATTTATTGTCTTGCCTTAAGGCAACTAGAATTCTTTTCACACTGGAAAGACCAAGACCGTAATTCTATGATTCCAGTCATGAGGACTGTGTGTAACTAAAGCCTCCCTTTGTTTCATTTAAGACTTGGCAGCCAGTCATGTTCATCTGCACTGGGGATCATTTCCCCTGGACCTTCTCTAATGCAGGCAATATTCTCTGTGTGATTAATAACTGGTGAGCTGAACTTGACCTTCCTATTGGCAGCATGGCTGAGACCCACCATGTTCCTAATGAACCTTCTCCTATTTGCTTCACTGCAGATCCTAATAAGCAGTCCTTTCCTGAACAACTCAGGTTCATGTCATAGCATTTTAATTAACAAATAAGGATTTGAGAATAAACACAGCCCTGATATGTTTTCTTTTATCTTGGTTACTTTAAGGGAAACAAGTAGACGCTCTAATTAATCTATCGCAATATTAAGACATTTGATTCCACTTTAGATGCAAAATATTTGAGAAAAATGTTTTAAATCTTTTTTATTTGACAAATAGTAAGGTATAATCATATTTTTTTCTCTTTTACCCATAGTTAATTTTCCTAAATTTTTCAGTTTGCCTAGTCATTGGAGCATAGGACATTGAAGGAGAAAGCAAAATTCAGTCAAAATTGAATTTAAGAAAAAATGAATATGCCAGCTGCCTTGATGTGGGAGTATCTACTATTGTAAATCGCAGAGCCCTTTATAATCATAATCATAATCATAAACCACACTTTAGAATTATATACTGATTCAGAGTTTACCAAGAGCGCTTATACTCTTTAATCCAATAGTTCGCTAACAAGAGAAGTCACGCAGTCCTGTTTTGTTTTTTGGCTTTTCTCCGTCATAATGAATGTGAAATGGTTAAAAATGGTGACACAGAGTAAAAATATATCAACATAAGGAAAATGGGTAGGTTTGTTTGTTTTGTTTCTTTAAATTACAGTTTACAAGCGTTTCAGATTCACCACACATACTCACATTTGTTAGCTGTTATTACAGTAGCTATTATGCTAATGGGTAAACAGATGGGAACATCACACGGGGCTTTCTAAAACCTGCTTTCTTTGGTTGTTCCTTCTGTGATTCTAGCTGTGCTGAGTTTAAGCAATAAGAGTATTAAAACCCTATTTATTTCACAGATATTGGAAAGAGGTAAGTAATATTTATCGAGTGCCTATTTTGTAGCAAACACTGCCCAGAAAATTTTTCATTTGCTACCTGATTAAATCTTCATAAAAATGTTGAGAGGTGAGCACTGTGTCAATGTCATACTCAAGGGAGTGAGTCACGGAGACTTCCTAGGTCGGTGAGGGCTACCAGTTGTTCTTAGTGGTGCCACAGGCCCCAAATCTAAATATGTTTGACTTCATGCTCTTTCTACTGCTTTATACACATTATTTTTAAAAAATAAAGTTCCCCTAAAGGCAACAGAGAATGAATATACACCCCTAGGGAGTCTGGGGGTGTAGTTCAAAGAGAATCACAGCAAGTGTGAAATTTCTTTGAAGTTTCATCTTTTATCTTTAACATGCATACAGTCTGCTCTGTAATATATCTATATTTGTTTTTAATGTAAAATATGTTTGTTTTCCCAAATCTTCAAGTGAAACTCAAGCCCCAGAAATATGCATTGTGTTTATCCTGTGGTTTCTAGATCCCCTGGAAGGATTCTGGTGTAAGATGCGCAGCCACTCACAGTACAACCTCTAAAAATGAAGCATACAATTCTAGCCCTACGGATTTTAATGTGAAATTTCAATTTTCCACAGTGGTTCTTCAGAGGAAGCCACTTCTTAAAGTACCCCTTCTGTGCTTCCACATCAGGCTGCACTTCTCTTTTACAGCATTCATCAGGTTTATAATTACTTGGTCAATGTCTGTCCCCCTCCTCAGACTGTAAATTTCATGAAGTAGAGATTCTTTGTATTAGTTAGTTCGGTATTCCTAGCACCGACCCTGGGATCTAGGAAACAGTGGCACCAAATACATTTTTGTTCATTATAATTGGTTCTTTTTATTTGCCAAATCTTTTTCCACAAAGCAAGGCATACGTTAGGTGAGGTATACCTTGATACATCATTATAGGACTCATATATATTTGATATTAAGGTGCATGCTGAAAGTTCAAGAGTTGTCACTTCTAACTTTGCTCAGAGACCTGATTTATTCAGTGGTCCTAGGTAGAAGAAATATTAAAAATGAAATAGTAACAAAACATGTGATAAATTTTGTATGGTTTTTGTATTCTCATCTAGAATATGTATATGACCAAACATCAGGGTTGCAAAAGCAGAAGTACTCACCTCTTGGTATGCCTGTGGCCCACACCTGGACAAGGTAGGGGGTGGCATACCACAAACAGCATTTCTAAGAGACCAGAAATGGTATATACCAAACAATTTATACGTTCAGGCAGTAATGGTCAGGTCAGACAGGTACTTAATCATAGACACTTTTGTTTCCAGAGCCTAGAGATTGGCATATGCATATGGTTTGATAAATGTTTTTTGACTAACAACAAATGAGCTGTGTTACCATTTTATAGAAATTTCTCATCCTCATATAGATTATTGGGTGTGGGTATGAATGTTCAATTCTGTTAAATAATCACACACATGAGTTAGTGAACTAAACAATAACATTCCCGGTTGTTACAAATACCAGAAAAGAAGGTGGTTTGAACTGGTGCTTTTTGAAGGTGTAGAGGGGCAGGGATGGAGGTGGGAGTGGAGCAGGAGAAGGCTGCTGCAGGCTGCAGACCAACCTTGGGTTGGAGGATCTGCTCTTACCTAGTGTCTGGCAAGAGGTGTCTGGCACAGCCATCAATTACCCTCTCATTTAATTCAATATGCTAATGAATATTTGATTCATTTAAAAAAAAAGAGAAAAAAAAGAAAGAAAAACTAAATATGAAGTTACAAGACAAAATAAATTGAGTCTTGAGGAATAATATTTCTGTAAAGAAAGGCAAAAACTGAACAACATATTCTCCTATACTATCTAAAGTAGAATTAGCATACCTTCTGAAGCAGAGCTATTGAAACGGGTGGACCAAAATTAAAAATAGTCATAACAAATATATGTACAGGTGTTAGGTATGAATACTCTAAGAGATGAAAGAGAGAAACTGATACAGGCAGATCTGGCCAGACAGCGGGGCTGGGCCCCCAAGATGGGAGGGGATGTAGGGGAAGGGAACCCCAGACAGCAGTAAACAAGCTAACACGTGCATGACCACAGATTTCCTGGCAGCTGGCAGAGAGGCAATAGGAGGATGCCCTGCACAGGGTAGATGTGAGGCTAGTGAACTGTTTGGATAAGGGAAACGCCTTCCTACTCCTTTCTGGAGCATGGTCAAAGCGGGAGGTTGCTGTGCTCAAGTGAGATCCGCCACTCTAACCTGGGAAAAGGATGGGATTGGCAGGGGGAGCTAGACGCTGCCAAAGCACATGGAAGTTTGCCCTGGGAGATTTAAATGGAGGGAAGGCACCTAGCTGGTGTGGCTCAGTGGATTGATTGTGGGACTGCAAAGCAAAGGGTAGCCGGTCGGAATTCCCAGTCAGGGCATATGTGTGGGTTGCAGGCCAGGTGCCCAGTAGGGGGCACGCAAGTGGCAACCACACATTGATGTTTCTCTTCTCTTTCTCCCTCCCTTCCTCTCTCTCTAAAGACCATTAAAAAAATAAGTAAATGGACGGAAGGCAGATGGGATCTGTGGCATAAATGTGAGGGCCGGAGAGCACATGACTGGTGGGCCTTGGAAGCCACTCGGCCAGGGGGCAGTGGCAGGCCAAGGGCGCCTGGTCCCCCCCAGCAGGGAGCTGGGCCTGGCGATGGTGGTGCAGGCCGTGCACAGACTTGAGGAAAAAGCTTGAAGCTGAAGAGCCGTCTGCCTACCAGCCTCATCTATGAGGATGGAATGGGATTTCTGGGCATGGTTTCGGGTTTCAGTGTCTTTGGGAACAAATGGGTTTTTTCTGTTTTGCAGAAGAGGGGGCCTGGAGCTGAGGAGTCTCCCATTCCCTCACCAACCTTTGTCTTCGGAATATGTGGGTGTTCAGCAGTGGGAAGCTGAGCCCCACTTGTTCAATAACAAAGACAGTAGATGAGATTTTAAAAAGAGGATGGATCTTACTTGAGAAGGAAATGATGAAATGGAAGATCAAAGGGCAGCAGGAAAAGACAATGAAAGCTAAGAGATATACAGTGTAAGAGTAGAAGTCCCAAAATTAGAATAAAAGCAATTTAAAGACAGAAAATTCAAAATGAAGAGAATAAAATATTTGGAGAAATACTCAAGATAAATTCAAAATTAATATTAAAGACATTAGATTAAAAGAGTTCCTGGAGTTCTTAAGTAATAAAGACCAGGAAAACACTTACATCCAGATACATGAGAGTGACGCTTAAGGAGGTCGAAATCCAAAACACAGCCTCACAGCCCTCAGAGGGAAAAAGCAGATTACCCAGGGAAGAGTAAGAATTAGATCTGATCACAGTTAATAGAAGCAATAAAACCTACACCGTCATGGAACAATAATTTTTAAGTTTTGAAGGAAAAGAAACCATGAACCAAATTTATAACCAATAAAATTGTCAGTTCAAATAGAAGGCACAAGGTGAATATTCTTATTCACATAAGAAGGACCTCGTAGACTTTGCCAAAGATACAAATCAAAAAACTTTCAATGGGCTGCTTCAAGGGAAATCCTTTTTAAGAAAATAGTCCTGGAGATGCTATAGACTCATGAGAAGTTGAGGCGGTACAAATATTGCTAATTCAATGCTAGATAATATCAATATGATAATATCAATATAATAACAGGGGAGGGACCAAACTGGTATGACAGCATGCTAAAATATTTGTTAGGAAATATGATAGATATTAGTAGGTTTAAGAAAAAATATGGTTAAATAATTATAAGCACAGATATTAAGAGCAACAACTAAAAGAACGAAAATAGAATGTGTAATTTTTTTAAAAGATTTTATTTATTTATTTTTAGAGAAAGGGGAAGGGAAGGAGAAAGAGAGGGAGAGAAACATCAGTGTGTGGTTGCCTCTCGCATGCCCCCTACTGGGGACCTGGGCCACAACCCAGGCATGTACCCTGACTGGGAATCCAACCAGAGACCCTTCAGTTCGCAGGCCAGCAGTCAGTCCACCGAGCTACATCAGCCAGGGCTAGAATGTGTAATTTTTAAGCAAGCAGAAGGGTACTCAAGCTTTCCAATCAAAAACCAGAAATAGGGAAACAAAACAAACAAAAGCAAATTACCATAAATGGAAATATAAAATATGATAATAGAAATAATTTTCTATAACTATAAATATAAATTTAAATTTGTTCAAATTACCTCTTAATAACAGACAGTTTAGGTCTAGAAAACAGTCAAGGATGTATATATAATGACCCATACTCTTAATGAAAAACACAAAGTTTTGTGTATTAGTTTTCTTTTGCCTTATAGCAAATCACCCTAAATATAATGGCTTAAAACAACACACATCTATTATGTCACAGGTTCTGTGGGTCCGGGGTCTGAGTATGGGTCTACTAATCAGGGCCTCACAGACCTGCCTGCAAGCATTCCCGGGAAGAAGTCACTTACAAACTCATTTAGGTAGTTGGAAGAATTTATTCCCTTGTGGGTGTATGACTAATGGGCTGCTTCTTCCTGGCTGCAACTGAAGACCACTCTCAGGTCCTAGAGACCACCATAGTGCCTTGCCAAGTGTACCTTGCCACGGGCAGCTCACAGGATGGCCATGGGCTTACTCAAGGCTATCAGGAAAATCTTTCTTCAATCTTAGTCTTGGATAACATAACAGAATCACGGGAGTGACATCCTTTGCTGTGTTCTGTCAGATAGAAGGAAGGTACAGGTTCCACCTGTACCCATGGGGAAAGAGTCACACAAGATTGCAGATCATTGGGATCACTGTGTAATGTCTCTGCCACACTTGGAAATAAAATAAAAATTCATAAAGCCACAAGAATTACATGCAGGTCAAAGGAAATCATACCGAGAAGAACTCAGTTTATCAGAGAGCATATGAATGGAAAACAAAAATCTTAGCTATACACTTGATGAAGATAGAGTATTTAGTCAAACATTTGCACAATATTCAACGTAATAAGAATTATCCAGAGTCAATTAGAACACACATCCACACACACAAACAAAAATGAGGTAACTATTATAAGGAATGACCATTCTAATTCATAATTTAAGGGAACTGAATAATAAAAAGAGATAAGGAGCAGGCCAAACCCTCCGAGTGAAAACTGAAGACTCTAACAGAGCCAGAACAGAACTGCTTTCCTTGGCAGGCTGCGGCCAGCTGTGACTGTGAGAGTTTGGCTTTTTGGAGAGGTGGTGTGAGTGGAAAACCGGAAAGTGACTTGATACTGCAGTGGGTATATCACAGAGAGACTTTTTAAAAGGGGAGCTGAAGCGTGCTGGGCAGGGACCCTGTGAGCAGCTGCCCTGCCAGCAAAGCTAACAAGTGTGAAAGCGCAGTCGGTTCCCACTGAATACAGCTGCGCAGGAAGGTTAGAAAGTTGCACAGCAAAGGGACTTCTGGGCCCCATCCCAGAAAGTGGCTAGCAAGCCAGGGGCTACACAAAACAAGGAGTTTGGGACTGTGTCTACTGCGAGGGCAGTGGGCTAAGAATTAGGCAAGAATTGAGCACCTGAGATTATTTATAGCCAGGAAGAGCTCCTTTTCCCAGCAGAGTGCAAATCTCTGGGAAGGGAAGGACACATCCAGCCCCCACCTCCAACAGGATTGTAAGCACTGCATCCGGCAGGGCAGGGATAGTCTGCATAATAATCATGACAGGCTCAAGAAGCCCCTGCAGGGTATCTACAGGAGAAAGACAGGAAGAGAAATGCCAAAACAGCCCATTTTGAACTTCTCTCAGGGAGACAAAATACACTGGTTCCTAGGGCCGTCATCCACTGAGGCCAGCAAGGGAGCGAGAGCAGAAATCGGTACGGCAAGGGGGAGTCAGGGCCATGTCCAGCCTAGCTTGCACACAGCTGCCATCAGCACCAAGCAAGAACGAGCTCATCTTCTTACACAGACGGGCCCCTCCCTTGAAATGGACAGCTAGTTCATCAGAAACTATACATTACTGGAAATAAGCTGGGACAGACCAAGATGGGCAGTACAAGGGCAAGGAAACACACCCACAATTTTCTCAGAATCTGAACAGTGACTCCCAGGGGAGACCCAGGGGTCTCACCTTCCATATAGCAATGGAAGCCCCCTGTAGAGGCAGGTGAAGGTGGAACACGCAGTGCTGTGAGACTTTGGATGACGCATCCCTGGATCTTGAGCTGATAAAAGGCCAGGGCCAGGTCCAGAAGGAGAAGATAGAAGACAAACACTAAAGTCTGCCGAGATGAAATCTTCCTCGTTCTTTTTCAGAATTTGCATTATTTTTTCTCTCACATAGCCGTTTAACATTTCTTCTTCATCTCTTGTATTCCAACTAATTCACTATTTTTCCTATTCTTTTATTTATATTTTTATATTTTTAAATTTAATTTTTATTTCAGATCTCCCGTTGTACCCTTCCGTTGTCTTACTCTGTTTTGCCTTCTTACTGCCCTTCCTTATTTTCGTTTTAAATGTTATTTTCCCCCTTTTCACACTTGGCTCCTATTCCTTACTCTTGCTATTTCTCCCCCCTCTGTGTTCTCAAAATCATTTCTCTTCAGTCGGCTCACATTCTTTTTCCCTTTCTTATAATATTCTCATTTTCTTGCCACCGTCGTTTATTGTTGTGTGTTTGGTGCGAATATTGCAGATATTGCCGTTTTTCTTCAATTTTATTCCTATTTGTTCACTCTGTTTTAATTCAAATCTCATTGGCTATGCTCTCCCTGTCTTAATCCCTTTTGCCTTCCTCCTGCCCTTGCTTCTTTGAGGTTGGAATATTATCTTTTTCCTTTCTTCGCCTGGATTCTGTCCCTCGCTGTTATCATTCCTCTTTCTTCTACCCTCTCAAAATTCTTTTTTTTTTTTACTGTAGACATCTTATATACTCTTTTCTCTTTCTTACAGCATTCTTATTCTACCTCCACCTGCGTTAATCTTTGCTTATCTGCCATTGCTATTGACACTGTTGTGCTTTTTCTTCCATTTTATTCCCATTAGTTCACTGTTGCTTGTATTTTATTTCAAACCTGATATTATACTCCTCCCTTTCCTTACTCCACTTTACCATTGCCCTTCTATTTTTTACTTACATTTTATATTTTATTTTCTACCTTGCTTCACTTTGGTTCTATTCCCTACTCTCATTATTTCTCCTCCTTCTTCCTTCTCAAAATCACTTTCCTCTCCTTTAGTCATCTCATATTCTTTCTTCCTGCCTTATAATATTCTTATTCTCTTTCCACTTTTATTAATCTTTGCTCATTTGCTGTTGATATTGCTGATGTGGTAGGGGGCATTCTTGCTGGCAGGGGATTGTCTTCTGGGTAATTTTGCTTTGTTCTGCCAGCACCTGTACAACAGTATACGGGACGTGATGGGGGCTGTGACTCTCAGTCAGCCAACCGGAGAGGAGAATCCACCAATGGATGAGCCATCAATAATCAAAGCACAAGTGCAACAAGAGAGCTCACCTAAACTGAATAATAGACATCCCGAGAGCATCTAGATTAGGAGATCAAAGAGACTGCACTGCTGAGTCCCATAGAACTCCTACCACAGGAGACCACCTCACAAAGACAGGCAGTCAAAACAGAGCAACCTGAGAGATAGAAACAAACAAAAAGAGTCACCTACAATGGGGAGACAAAGAAACAACCCCCAAACTAAAGGAAATGAAGAATCCCCAGAAAAAGGGCTAAATGAAACTGAGGCAAGCCATCTATCAGACATAGAGTTCAAAATAATGGTTATAAGGATGCTCAAGGAACTCAGTGAGAACCATAAGGAACTCATTGGGAACCACAAGGAACTTAGTGGGAACTACAGCAGTATGAAAAAGGACATAGAAACTATGAATAAGAACTAGGAGGTAATGAAGAATATAATATGTGATGCGAAGAATACACTAGAAGAAATTAAAAGCAGGCTAGATGAAGCAGAGAACGGAGTCAGTGAACTGGAAGACAAGGTAGAAAAACACCCAGTTAGAGCAACAAAATGAAAAAAGACTCAAAAAGAACAAGGGTAGTTTAGGCAGCTTCAGGAAAACATGATATGTAACAACATTTGTATCATAGGAATACCAGAATAAGAAGAAAAGGAGCAAAGGGTAGAAAATCTCTTTGAAAAAATAATGACAGTAAACTTCCCTAAATTGGTGAGGGAAAAAGTCATGCAAGTCCAGGAATCACAGAAGGTCCCAATAAAGATGAACCCAAAGAGGCCCACTCCAACACACTTCATAATTAAAATAGCAAAATTTAAAGATGAAGAGAGAATCTTAAGGCAGCAAGGGAGAAACAGCTAGTAATATACAAGGGAGCTTTGATAAGGCTATCAGGTAATTTATCAACAGAAATGCTACAAGCCAGAAGGAACTGGCACAAAATATTGCAAGCAATGAAAAGCAAGGACCTACAACAAAGTCTACTCTATCCAGTAAGTCTCTCATTTAAAATGGAAGGCAAAATAAAGAGCTTTTCAGACAAAAGAAGGCTAAAAGAGTACATCTCCACCACGCCATCTCTGCAAGAGATGCTAAAGTGACTGGAAGAAGAAGAAGGAGGAGGAGGAGGAGGAGAAGGAGGATGGGAAGGGGAAGGAGAGAGAGAGACTGAGAGACAATTACAAAGGGAAAAAATGGCAATGAACAAGTACCTATCAATAATAGCCTTAAATGTTCCAATCAAAAGGCATAGGGTAGCTGAATGGATAAGAAAACACAATCTGCATATATGCTGTCTACCAGAGACCCGCCTAGGAACAAAAGATTCACACGGGTTGAAAGTGAAGGGATAGAAAAACATATTCCAGCAAATGGAAGTGGGGAAAAAAAAAACTGGGGTAGCAAACAGACAAAATAGACTTCAAAACAAAGTCCTTCACAAGAGACAAAGAAGGTCACTACATAGTATCTAAGGGAGTGATCCAACAAGAGGATTTAACCCTTCTAAACATATATACACCCAACATAGGATCACCAAAATACATAAGAAAAATCTTGGGGAGCTTTAGAAGTATATTGATAGCTATACAGTCATTGTAGGAGATTTTAACATCCCACTGTCAACAATGAATAGACCTCCAAAACAAAGAATCAGCAAGGACATTTTGGCATTGAACAATACTCCGATCAATGGACTTAATCGATATATACAGAAAATTTCACCCCCAAAAGTAAAATACACATTCTTTTCAAATGCACATGAATCATTTTCAAAGATAGACCACATGGTAGGACATAAAACAAGCCTTAACAAATTCAAGAAAAATGAAATCATATCAAGCATCTTCTCAGATCACAATGGCTTGAAACTAGAAACCAACCTCAAGGAAGAAAACAAACAAAAACCCTTCAAATACATGGAGACTGAATAACATGTTATTAAGTAATGAATGGCTTAACAATGAGATCAAGAAATAAATAAAAAAGTACCTGGAAACAAATGAAAATGAAGACAGAACAACCCAAAACCTATGCGACACAGCGAAGGCAGTCCTGAGAGGGAAGTTCATAACAACACCGGCCTACCTAAAGAATATAGAAAAATCTCAAATAAACATCCTAACCCTACATCTAAAAGAACTAGAGGAGCAACAAAAGACAAAGCCCAGAGCAAGTAGAAGGAAGGAAATGATAAAGATCAGAGCAGAATTAAATGACATAGAGAACAACATATTAAAAGAAAAAATCAATGAATCCAGGAACTGGTACTTTGAAAAGTTAACAAAACTGACAAAGCTTTAAACAGACTCATCATGAAAAAGAAAAAAAAAAAGACTGAGGACCTAAATAAATAAATTCAGAAACAAAAGAGAAGTAACAACTGATACCACAGAAATACAAATGATTATAAGAAATCACTATGGACAACTATATGACAAGAAACTGGACAACTCAGGCGAAATGAACAAATTTCTGAAAACATGCAATCTCCCAAAACTGAATTAAGAAGAAGCTGAAAGCCTGACTAATCCCTTAACAACTAGCAAAATTGTAGCAGTAATCAAAAAAAAATTGCTGACACACAAAAACCCTGGGCCAGGTGACTTCACAGGCCAATTTTATCAAACATTCAAAGAAGAACTAACAACTATCCTTCTCAAACTATTCCAAAAATCTCAAGAAGCTAGAGAATCTCAAACTCTTTCTAGGAGACCAGCGTGATCCTAATCCCAAAACCAGATGAAGACACAACAAAGAAAGAATATTACAGGCCAGTATCACTGATGAACATAGATGCTAATATCCTCAACAAAATATTGGCAATCCAGATCCAGCAATACATTAAACAGATCATACACCACGGTGAAGTAGGATTCATCTGAGGGACGCAAGGGTGGTATAACATTAGTTAATCAATAAACATAACCTATCAATAAACAAAATGAAAGAAAAAATCACATAAACATATCAATATAGGTTGAAAAAACATTTCACAAAATGGAGCACCCATTTAAATTTTAGAAAACGATCAGCCAGTAGGGAATAGAGGGAGCATGCCTCAACATAATAAAGACCATATACAAGAAACCTACTGCAAACATCATACTTGATGGGCAAAAACTAAAAATGTTTTAAGATCAGGAACAAGGAAAGGGTGCCCTCTTTCACCACGTTTATTCAACATAGCACTGAAGTCCTAGCTACAGTGATCAGACAAGAAAAAGAAATAAAAAGCTCCAAACTGGAAAAGAGGAAGAAAAACTGTCATTATTTGCAGACAACATGATAGTGTACATAGAAAACACTATAGTCTCCACCAAAAAAACTACTTGACATAATAAGCGAATTCAGCAAAGTAACAGGATACACAGTCAGTGTTCATAAATTGATAGCATTCTTGTACATCAACAATGAATTATCAGAAAGGGAAACTAAGAAAAATTTCATTTACTATAGCAACAAGAAAAATAAAGGAGGTAGGAATAAATTTAACTAAGAATTTAAAAGACCTATACTTGGAAAACTATAGAACACTGAAGGACTAAACTGAGAAAGATCCAAATAAATGGAAGCATGTACCAAGTCCACGGATTAGAAAAATTAACATCATTAATATGTGTATATCCCCCAAAGCAACCTGTAGATTCAACACAATTCCTATTAAAATACCAATGGCATACTTCACAGATCTAGAATAAATATTCCAAACATGTGTATGGAACCAAAAAGAAACCTGAATAACCTCAGGAATCCTGAGAAAGAACAAAGTTGGAGCAATCACAATACCTGATTTGCAATATGCTACAAGGCCACTGTAATTAAGACAATTTGGTACTGGCATAAGAACAGACACACAGATCATTGAAACAGAATAGAGAGCCCAGAAATAAACCCATGTCACTATGGTCAACTAATATTCAACAAAGGGGGTGTGAGAATTCAGTGGAGTAAAAACAGTCACTTCAATAAATGGTGTTGGAGGAACTGGACTGGTACATGCAAAAAGATGAAACTAGACTATCGACTTACAGCTTACACTAGAATAAACTCAAAATGGATAAAGGACTTTATATAAGTTGTGATACCATAAAAGTCGTAGTCGAAAGCATAGGCAGTAAAATTTCAGACATCCCACATAGCAATATTTTTGCCAATGTATCTCCTAGGGCAAGGGAAATTAAAAAAATAAACACATGGGACTACATCAAATTAAAAAGTTTCTGCACAGCTAAAGAAACCATCATTAAAATGAAAAGGGAACTGACTGGGAGAAATATGGGAGAACATATTTGTCAATGACACATCGGGTAAGGTTTTAATCTCCAAAATATATAAAGAACTCATAGGACTCAACACCAAGAAGACAAACAACCCAATTTAAAAAATGGGCAAATGACCTGAATAGACGTTTCTCCAAGGAGGACATACACAGGGCCCATAGACATATGAAAAAATGCTCAACATCACTAGCCATCAGAGAGATGCAAATTAAAACCACAGTGAAATATTACCTCACACATGTCAGAATGGCTATTGTTAATAAATTAACAAACAAGTGTTGGCAAGGATGTGGAGAAAAAGGAACTCTGGTGCACTGTTGGTGGGAATGCAGACTGGTGCAGCCACCATGGAAAACAGTTTGGAATCTCCTCAAATCACTAAATATTAAACTGCCTTATGACCCAGCGATCCCACTGCTGGGAATATGCCCTAAGAATCCTGAAACACCAATTCAGAAGAAATTATGCACCCCTATGTCCATAGCAGTGCCATTTACAATAGTCAAGTGATGGAAGCAGCCCAACTGCCCATCAGTAGATGACTGGATTAAAAAACCTGTGGTAAATACCTGATGGAATACTACGCAGTAGAAAGAAAGAAGGAAGTCCTACCTTTTGTGACAGCATGGATGGAACTGGAAAATATTATACTAAGTGAAATAAGCCAGTTGGCAAATGACAAATGTTATATGACTTACAACTGGAAGCTAATGAACAAAGTAAACTAATGAGCAAAATAGAACCAGAGACATGAAAACATGCAACAGACTGACAGCAGCCAGAGACGAGGAGGGAGGGCAGAATGGTGGAAGGAAGGGGAAGGGACTAGTCAAAGAACGTGTATGAATGACTCATGGACATGGACAACAGAGAAAGGATTGACTGTTGGCTGGAGGGGTGGGCTGGGTAGAGGGAGGCAAGAAGAAAAAAATTGAAATTGTAATAGAATAAACAATAAAAATAAGAAAAAGCAAAGAAGAAATGTTTTCCTTAATTAATATGGCTAAGGAGTTTACTGATTTTTATCTAGAGGAGGAATTAGAAGTCAAAATCAAAACCCAAAAATATGTAATTTTCTATCAACTAAATATGTAATCAAGCTTTAGAAGGTTGTTTAGTAAACTATATGTAGTTCGTATTTAAAAATATGGACTCGTTTGGTTGTTTTCTGTTAACCTTTTCATTTTTATTACAGTCAAACAAGCTCCAGGTGGTGTTAGACTTAAATATAAACTAACATTTGCAGAACAGAGTGTGGGAGAGAGCAGGCAGATGCTTTGGGGAGTTAGAAGTGGCTTTATTGCTACCTGGCGGTGCCCTCATATTATGTACCCTTCCAATATTTCCCTTTAGAGCTCAATTCCCTGAAGGCATATTCTACCTGCTCTCTCCCATGCTTATCCCCTCCTTTCTTGAACCCACTTCAGCCAGGTCTTCACAGCTGCAGGCACACTGTTCTGGTTCAGGTTTGTGAATCTAATGTCAGTACTAGTGCACATCTTCATAGACCTATCAGAAGTATTTAACACCTCGATAACTCTGTCTTCCTTGAAGCACAGGCTTCCCTTGGTATACAGGTCTCACACTGTAGTGTGTTTTCTACCCACTACTTTGCTGGGTACTCCCAAGCCTCCTCCGCTGGATTTTTCTCCTCTCCACAAACCAGGGTTTAATCACTGGGTCCTTCTTTTTTTAATTTACACTCATGACCTTGCGGGTCTCATGCTGATGACTCTTGAATTTAGACCTCAAGGTCCCTACAGCAGCCCCACTCCGTTTTACATTCTGTGTGCCATCCAGAGTCATCATTCAATTTCTTGCTCCCATATGTGCTTAACTGTGTCCTCTACCTGGAAGATCCTTACTGTTTTCCTGACTAATGGAAAGGGTTTCTCCTGGGTTGCTATTACCACATGATAACCTTCTGCCTTTGATGCCTTACTATGGACTGAAATGTGTGTCCGCAAAATTCATTTGTTGAGACCCTAGCTCCAGGTGTTACCATATTTAGAAGCAGGTCTTATAGGGGGCAATAAAATTCAAAGAAGTTCTGAGAGTGGGGCTTTAAAATGGCAGGACTGGTGTCATTGCAAGAAGAGAAAGAAAGACCAGGGCGTGCTCCCCTTCTCTGCCGTGTGAAGTTGGTGAGAAGGCAGTCCTCTGCAAGTTAGAAGAGAACCTTCGCCAGAAACAGAACTCTGCCAGAACCTTGATCTTGGACTTTCCAGCCTCCAGAGCTATGAGAGTATAAACTGCTGTTATTTAAACCACGCTGTCTGTGGTACTTTTCATGGCAGCTTGAACTGATGGATACACACCTCTGCAGGGCTTCTTTAGCAGCCCTGTTTTATTTTCACAGCCTTCAGCACATCACATTATAATTGTGTGTTTTCTTCACCTTTTCGTTAACTAAATTGTAAAATATTTGAGTGCAGGCCTCATTGGTTTAATTTTTGTTTCTCAACAGAGTATTCAATGCATAGTAAATATAAAGAAATAATTTTGCAATTGAATTAAATGCTAGCCTGGGAGAGTAGTTTTATATAAGCTTAGGTCTGACTTAATTCCTTCCCAGACATAAAGTGAGTTAATTCCTACAAAGCAGACCTTAGCAAAGCTAATGAGCAGAATGTTTTCCTCAAAAAAACTTATTTTTTTGATTTGCTGATCATTTCAATAAGCTCGGCCAATCCCTTAGAGCTTTGGGCTGAAAAGAATGGAAAAACAATTTTATTTAGAAAAAGGTAAAGGATAACTCTTCCCAATTGATTAGTACATATGAAATACCTGGTTTTGAATATATAGACATCCTGATGGACCCTTCCAGCAGTAGGGGTTTTATGTTCTACCCCCGCATAGCAGAATTTGGGCATTTATTTAATTTTCCATTTATTAATTTAACAGATAGGTACCATGTCCCGAACAATGAATTACTTTTAAGAATACAATATTGAATAAAACAAACACAGCACCTACTCTCATGGAACTCACTATATTTGATCTAAGTGCCTACTTATCTTTTATTTTGTTCATGTAAATGTTGGAGAATACTCTAAAGTATGATTTTTATTTTTAGTATAATTGCTATAAAAATGACATTCTGACAATAGTTACCAGCAGCTTTACCTGTTCCTTAAAATCAGTCTAAGATAATAAACCATTACTCATAGCAGGATGAAGGCGCCTTTGCTGCCTTCTTTAGCAGAGACACATCTTTTGATCTTGAATTGCACATTGCCGCGGCCGGCATAGAGGCAAATTTAAGTAAGTTCATCGAAATGACCTGACATCCTATTTCTTATAGTTTGAGAATACACATTCAGTTTATGTAACAGTAATGGCAATTTATTTATGTATAAATAGGAAAGAAACAGGATTCAGACACAATCATATTTTATATCTAGGACAAATGACCCATCAAACATATATTTTAGATTTAAGTTAAAAAGTTTTGGAAGAGGTCAACTACTTCGTGTGACTCTTCCATACCTGTTTTAGCTGGAGCTAAGAACAGCTGCCATTGTGTTCTTCAAATCTAAGAGTCAAGAACTATAATTATTTGTGGATGAACTAGTTAAGGATTTTTGGGTAGGTGATTTTTCAGCATCACAGTTCTCTAATTAATTCAACAGACTTTATACTAACTTTCAATGTTTCATGACTGAAAGTGCTTTGAATACATCTAGAATCTGTTCACTTCTCTCTCACACCACCTCCCCACCCTACTCTAAACCACTATCTCCTGACCATGGACCAAGGAGATACTTTCTCTTCCTTTCTTCCTCTCTGTCTTCAGCAATGTAGCCAAAGTGAACTTCTAAATAAGCGAATGTAATCTGATACTCATTACATAAAATATCTATGAATGTTCATTGCATAAAAGATAAAAAAACAAATCCTTAATGCTGTCTGAGAGGTACTTGGGATTTGGCCTGTTTCCTTCGCTCTCTCACCTCAAACCCACTTATTACCTGATACCCAGTTTCCTCCTTTTCCCTTAAATTTCCAGCCTCTGTACTTCTCAGGGACTTTGCAGTTTTGTTTTCTTTCTGTAGAACACTGTACTTTTCACTTTCTGCCCAGCTAACCTGTGCTCAGCCTCTAATTTCAGCTCCAATATCATTTCTTCCAGGATACCTTTCATTGTTATTCCCTACCTCCAAACCTAAATTGGGTCTTGTTATGTTGCATTCTCAATGCACTTCAAAAATATTTCCTTCACACAATTTATTGTCCTTACATAATTTTTAAAGATTTTTTTGGTTTATTTATTTTTAGAGAGAAGGGAAGAAAGAGAGAAAGAGAGAGGGAGAGAAATATCAATGTATGGATGTCTCTCACACACCCCCTACTGGGGACCTGGCCTGCAACCCAGGCATGTGCCCTGACTGGGAATTGAACCGGCACCCCTTTGGTTCACAGGCCGGCACTCAATCCACTGAACCACACCAGTTAGGGCAATTTTTAAATGTGCTTAATATTTACCTGCCTTTCTAGGTAGTTTGGGATCATATCTCTGGCCCTAACACAAAAGTATTCTATAAAGAAATTCATGGATTTGGTGTATGAATGAATCAACCAGAACTGTTGGCACAGAAAGTAAGTTACATCCATGGAGTAGGTGAGCACCCTTACAACATCACAGTTGCAAACAGAGAAGAGGATACTAACTTGTGATTGTTAGCCCTAGAATAAAGCAAATAAGAATTGATGATAGGAAAAAACATGCTCATTAGTCAGGAGAATTTTAACTATTCTACTTTAAACTTGTATATGATAAAACCTTTAAAACAATAAGACTTCCTGAATACAAGAGAAATGCATAATGAAGATATATTTATTGAAAGCCTACTATACCAAGCACTTTACATTCATGACTGCAGACATTCATTTCAATGAGCCTGTGAGAGGGGCAATACAGAGCTGTGAGTGGCAGAACCAGGGTTTGAAAACACAGACAGCCTAATTCCAATTTAGGTAGAGCCACAGGGCTAGTGTACTGATTTGAGCATGTAAAAGAACAAAATTAAATCTCCAATATGATGGGGGACCCCCCCAAAAAACAGATTATCTTCTGGACGGAGGGCCCCTTGTGGTACAGGCTTTCCCCGCTAGGTGAGCATTCTAGGAACCCATCTGCATCAGCGTACCAGCTGATGTTGCTGTGAGAGGCTGTGTTCAGTCAGCTTCAGTGATTTTTTTTTTAAGAAGACTCAGTGTGTTTGCCCATCGCTTGATGGGTGATTTATAAGTGCACCTGCCCACACCACACTGAGTGTTCAGCAGTTTTTGACCCAAAAAGGCACAAGCCCTGTGCCCCATCCTCCCTATTCACCTGATCTTGCCCCAGGCAACTTTTTTGTTTCCCCTGATGAAAAAAGTCCTCGGAGGGAAATGTTTTGCTGATGTGGAAGAGGTGAAACAAAAAAATAATAGAAGCACTAAAAGGTATTAAAATTAGTGAGTTCAAAAACTGTTTTGAGCAGTGGAAAAATAGTTTTGATATGCATATTGCATCAGATGGAGAGTACTTTGAAGGTGACTGAAGTTTTCCTGTAAGAATAAATACCAGTACACAATTTTTTAATAAATAAATTCTGGGTTTTGGGGGGTTTCCCCTCATACTTCATTAATTGCACAAATCTTTTGAGGTTCTGTCATGTATCAGATACTTCTCTAGACCCTGAAGATACAGACATGCTCAAAAGAGACACATTACTTATATCTTAGTAGGGAAAGCAGACAAATTCATAAACAAGGATATAAGATAATTTCAGATAGTGACCTTTAGAAATAAAATGTAGCAGAGTATTTCCAGTGTATGGGGGACTGCGTTTAGATTGAATAATCAGGGGACGATCACTGAAGAGAAGGACTTGATCTCAGAGTTGAACGATAACAAGGACCATTCTAGTGACGGTATGGGGAGAGGAGGGCTTATGGGAGAAGTTCTGGCAAAGGCAGGAAAACTCAGAGTCATGGGAATATGCCAGTGTGGCTAGAAGTGTGCACAAGCACAGGATGCATAAGACAGTTGGTCATAGAGCTAGGAAACCCTCAAAACCTACAGAGGGTTTTAAAGATCTTGGTAACAAGTACGGAACACTTATATCACAAGATCTGATTTCAATTTAAACTTCACTATCCAGTGATATAGTTGCCCTTGGTAAAATTGTGTTGTATCATAAAAATATTTGAATATAACTTTATCAGTTTTCTCAAAGAGAAGTGAAACTGGCTGTGAATTAATAATTTGTAGAGTTGTTAGTCATTCAGGCCTGGAGAGACTTTTTCTGGAAGAGACAAGTCCTCAAAAACCTGAAAAGATCCTCAGAACTGTACTTTAAAATGTTGACTCTAAACAATGTTGCAAATAGTATAAAAATAAGTGAGTACTAAAATCTAAGTAAATAATAAAATAACTCGACCTTGAACAAACTTACTTCCTTTTTATGTATGATTGTACATTGATCAAAGTCATGTGACTGTCCTAGGCTCATAGTTACATCGTCTGTTGAACATTTTATTCTAAGCTATATTTGCACTACAGTCACAAAAGCTGCCGTGGTTGGAGACATTTTGATAGACTGTATAATAAAAGATAAATGTTCTACCATGGAAGAAAAAGTATCTTTTAATTTAGAAATGGTAGGAAAAAAAGTATTCTCTAGATTTCTTATTTTACATTTTCTTTCAGTTAATGAAAAAAATGACAAATTCCCCTTGAAGTTATGAAATAGCTAAAAGTAGAAGGCAACAGTAGCTAATGCAATAAAATATAATCTATGATTAATTATTGAGCACACATTCCTGAATTAGGCACCACTAGAGGTTAGGGACGTGAGCAACCTCACTGAGGGAGAAAATTGAATTTACCAGGCATAAGCTCCCTCCGGCGTCATGACTCAAACTTGACTATAATAATAATATAATAGCCATCATTTATTAAGTGGATACCATGTGTCCAGCACAGTGCAGTGATTTACATATATTATCACATTTGTTCTTGGTAAAAGCCCTTTGAAGGTGATATTATTACTGTCATTTCGTAGATGAGGAAACTAGGGCTCACCCAGGTCAGGTCACTTTCCCATTTCCTCACCCCTGGTGAGAAGCAGAGTAGAATCCAAACCCAGTCTGTGTGATTTAAAAGCATATGCACCCAATCACTGCACCTATTGCTTCCTTTCTATGATTGAGTTTCTGCCTATTTCTAATGCAAAATTTTCCTGGTCTCTAGCTATTAATAATCCTGCATATTCCTGAATTTCCATATTTTTACCTGTTTTGAGAAGAAACTGAAGCAAGCTTGCCCTTTACAGAACAATTTTGTAATTATCAGTATGTAATTTATTCTAAAACTGAACTTCAAGATTTTGAATACCAGTTTGGCCGACCATTTGTTCTATGACCTTAGGCAAATTAGTTAACCCTTCCAGATTTCAGTTTCCTCAGAAAAGGAGAGAATATAATTTCTATATCATAGGGTTGTTGGGAAATAAAAGAATGTTTTTTATCCCTATAATAATTCCTGGTACACAATAACCTTCTATAATTGTTAACTATTTATATAATTCATTGATGTAAAATGACCAATCATCTGAAATCTCAATGCTAATAAAGTATTTCAAATATTTAATGTGAAAATCCTTTAGCTTCAATATATAC